>LQNS02278161.1:11091577-11107872 GCA_001587735.2 Parhyale hawaiensis
AATAATATAGATGATAATAACATTCGTATCTTACAGGGGCGTCAGCGGTCGAAGACAAACTTCAAGACGGGGTACCGGAGGCC
The DNA here is from genome assembly GCA_001587735.2 of Parhyale hawaiensis. NCBI lineage: Eukaryota > Metazoa > Arthropoda > Malacostraca > Amphipoda > Hyalidae > Parhyale > Parhyale hawaiensis. Next base: position 11,091,661 of record LQNS02278161.1, read on the forward strand.
ATTGCTAACTTGGCCCTCGCTGGTATAAAGATTTGGGTGCTGACTGGCGACAAGCAGGAAACTGCCATCAACATCGGCTACTCCTGCCAGGTGCGGGCTAATAACCATTTATTTCATTGTATTATCCAATTTCGATATAATGGTATGTAATCCTTTTAATATTGAAAATTATAATTAATTAAATTCACAGTCATGATAGTTACTAACTTACTAATCAAAGTAAGATTATGGAGAGCAATCATAGTTTACTCTGCCATGCTGTGATTACTCATCGTTGCTCTTACTCGTGGTCGTCATTTTGCTATGGAGAATATAGTGCAGATGCCTTCTGGATTTTGATTCCAAATATTGAGAGAGGCAGCATGTCCGGTATCGATTCGGTAAAGCTTTCACATTGAACATGACACAGCGACGATTTGGGACGCTATCATGCGCAAACTTACGGCAAGAGATTATTAATACCGGGGCTACAGTACGCAAGTGCAAGCTCAACTTACATCCGGACTTTCACGTGTATTTTGGCTACCGACTCTCACTGTGCATCGTGACGCCGTACGAACTAAACGTCCGATCAGAAACTGAACGTAAAGTTCCATAGTGTCGCCGGACGTCACGCGCTGGTTGACTTTTACTTATATGAATGGAATGTCAAGTCTGACCCACTGCCTGGGCTTAACTGTGTAGACTGTTTCGGCGACATTGACGATGCCAGTTGTCTTACGCTAGTAAACTTAATTTATGAAATAAATTGAAATTTGTGTCTAAAAATGACGCGCAAATGTTGTTCATGCATATATTGTAGTGTAGGTGAAACAAGTAGCTACTTTTTTCGTCTGCAGTTACAAGAGCTGCTTCAAAATTCTCATATTGAATTATACTGAAACTGTGTGAACAGTGCTTGCTTGTGTCATGTTTGACACAGGTTCTACGATTTTATACGGGAAGAAATTCGATGGACTAGGCTCGGACCTCTATTAGAACCTCCTTGACTAGGGCACAGCCGCATTCTCTCCATGTATTAGCTCTTTAATTCGATTGTATCTGTGATACGGAAGTTAAACTGAGCTGGGTCTCAAGAGTGGGCATGATCAATTCAACGGTTCCATGGGCAATACAATTGAAATACGTAACATATTATACTTTGACTTTGCTTACAACCTGGGTGTTGAATATTCGTTAGAGAAGCAAAGAATCTGTTGATAGTGAACTGAACGGGCCGCTCCTTGACGGGCAGGAGAGGATGGCCGAATAGCGGGTGGTCTATGACCGGCTAAATAACACCTGCTTCTTTGCGAACGCGAAAACGATTGCAATGACGCCCCAACGGGTCATTGGCCGTCTAGCATTCATTAATTACGGTTTTATCTTGTAGCTTCTAACAGATGAAATGCAGGAGCCGATCATTATTGATGGTGAGACCGAAGAGGCGGTGAGGTCGCAGTTCCGGGAAGCGCTTGCGATGTTTCCCGATGAGCCACGGGATCCTCTCAAGCAGCCGAACAACAGGAGACGCAAGTAAAATCTTTTCTGTTTTTATATTATTTAGTTTTAAGCATCATTATCAAGTGAACTTATTCCATAGCTGAACAATGAATAATAATAATAATAATGCTGTTTTTTCTGAATCATTTATTTTCTTTTACCCATGCATTACTGTAAGGTTATTTTGCAATGTTAGGTGTAGGTCTCACCCCAGGGGGCTCGTGTAGGTTGCCTCAGCCATTAGCTTGGCTTTCGGGACGTCTCTCTTTCGTGCCCACTTTGCATCTTTCCCGATTTCATACTCCTACTTGCACATGCTTTATCTGTTCTTCGTCTTCTTTCCCGACTAGCTGTTCCCATGCGCGTTGATCCTGTGTGGTGGGAACACCTTCGTGCATGGGTTCCCCGTTTCTCTTGGCATACCATATGTCCCTTGCTCTTTCCTTTGTGATATCGTTCTGCTCGGAAACGGAGGCTTAAACTTCCTAATTATAACTACCTAGGTGTTGGCATCGTTTGGTGTATCTTCTGCTCCGTAAAGTGTTTCGCCATGATTGCGATTACTGATACATTCTGTATTTCCCACGAGACTCGGTCCTGTGTCTGTCCTAGTGCTGCACTCAAGTGCCGTCGTGTCTATATCCCGTTAAATATGTGTACAATATATGAAGGACTCTGGTCCAGTGGACAGAGAACATTAGTGGACAGAGTGGCATTGCCAACAGAACTGGCCATTATGTTAAAGGGCGGATATGACAAACGGAGAGTAGAACATTATGGTGAGCTATATTAAAACTACTCATCTGTCGTGGGTAAAACACAAAGAGTTTTGTATTTCACATTTGCAGCGCTGGAGATGGTGGCTACGCTCTGGTCGTCAACGGCCACTCGCTCGTGTTCGGCCTACAACCAGACATGGAGGAACTGTTGCTGGCTGTAGCTTCTCAGTGTGAGTTTTACTGCCTTTACTTAACCCTTTCCTGGGCAAGTGATCATATCTGTACTGTTACTTCCATAATGCTATTCCTACGGGAATGTTTATCAGTTCCATGGCAAAGGGCTAATGTAAAGCAACCAAACAAGTTGAGAAAATCTTACGTTTCTCATACGGATGCCATATGGATCGTGTTAGTGTGCCGTACTTTGAAGTTATACTTTGGAGTAATACCTGAAAAGTTCACTGTATAATCAGCACACATTCAATGTTACTAGAATGTACGATTACGTCTCAAGGAACCCGTATGTGGTCCCTTTGAACGTAGTACGCTACGAAAATAACAGATGCCACCGTGAGCGATGCTTCCTGATCTGTGGAGAAATCCTTAACCGCCGTAGCATATTGAACTTTCTCCCTATTTTTGTTGGCTGTGGAGAGCAAATACGAAGAGGATGTAGGAAGACTTGCCGAAATATGCAGGTGAACCTCGTATAAGGTGCCCTCATACAAGGGGTTACTCGTATTAGGTTTGTAACTAAAATTTATGTAAGGTACATGATACTCGTATGAGGTACATAGGATATAGCCTACTGCAGGCACATTAACTAGCATCATTTTTTGGCGGCAAGGAAATTCGTAACGACCAACACGCCAGCTACGCACCGGAAAGTTTTCAGGTAAAGAAAATATAATTTGCCTTTGATAGCGAAAAAGTGATGCAGCTCCATGTGGAAGGTACCTACTGTAATGATCAACATTTCATTTTCTCTTTCCCAGGTCGAGCTGTGATCTGCTGCCGGGTGACTCCTCTTCAGAAAGCCAAGGTTGTCGACCTCGTAAAGAAGTACAAAAAGGCTGTAACGTTGTCGATTGGAGACGGTGCCAACGACGTCTCTATGATTAAAAGTACGTTGTTGGTTGACGTATTGCGCAGTAGGTTCCCACGTCAGTGGGGAGTAACCTGCTTAAACAAGGGGTTTCCCGCAGCCGCGCGCGGTCCAATCGCTTTGTTTCGGTCAATGGACTTCCGGTGTAGCGGGGGCGCGACGTGGAGGGTGCTACAATAAGTGAGAGATGCCCGAGAAACCGGAACTGAGCGAGCTTGGGCCAACGGCGGAAACCGTTTGTTTGTGCAGGTCACTTGTTGCTCTCCTCGGGCTCTCTCAATGTGATCACGACGAAAAATATCAAAGGCTTCGGTAAAGTCTACCTGAGCCTTCCTACCTGGGAAATCTGAATCTGCATGTACTGGTTTGTGCTGCAGATAGAGGGCCGCATGCCCCTGAGGAGGTCACGGCTGTGTTTAATCGCCGTTGTTGTAGAAACGGAGGCTCAAACTATTCAATATATTAATAATTGATCGGCATGGGCAATCGTATCTGGTGAATGTCCTGCGATACTACAAGCTTCGCCAATGAAGCGCTAGTAAGCCTATCTTCTTACTACCATTGCTGTCAGGTGAAGCTATGGTACAGGAACTCGTATATTCATATACCTACAACGCATTGCTGCTTTGTTTTTGCCCATTAAGTCTCCTTTAATTCACATTCCGAAAAATCTTTCTGGTTTGCTTTGATTTTTCTCAATTTCAGTTTGTAGTGGTAACTATTATACGTTCATTCCTGAAGGTAATAAGAGATCTTATCTATAACAGCAACTTTTTCTAATGACCCTGCTTAGCTAAGTCTAGAACGGCAAACGTGCAGAATAGTTCTATTTTAGTAAGAGTTATTTGCTACTAGTGAAGTCCGTGGATCCTGCTTAGAATATTCTCTATAATTTTTTACTCAAGTTTTAATACATTTCAGCTTTATATGTATATTGCTATGTATATTACGAGGCAAATCTTGACTCGAAGGCATTCACTGTCATTTGCACAGATTTATGATCCAAAATTAAATGTTTTAATGGTATCCAGATCAGTGTATTATGCAACTTTTATTTCCAAAATGAAGCACATACTAGCTACTCAGATAGCGGTAGACACCTGTGCAGGAATAACTATAATTGGCCTTTGAATAAATTTTTTAGTCCAAGTGCAATATATTGCAGCCGCCCATATCGGTGTGGGCATCTCAGGACACGAGGGCATGCAGGCCGTGCTGGCCTCTGATTTCGCCATTGCTCAATTTTGCTACCTGGAGAGACTGCTACTTGTTCACGGCCGCTGGTCGTACTACCGCATGTGTAAATTCCTCACGTGAGTATAAAAAAACAATGACGTAGATTTTTCTAGTATTTCATGATTTTCATCACATGCAATGAGTCGCGAAGTTCTAACTACCTTGAGAAAAAGGTGGTATATTATATTTACAGCCGTCTTTCTCTCTACACCGCCAGAAAAAGCAGTTTTACCTTAGAACAACTTATCCCAATGAAGTGGGACATTCTGCGAGAGACGTTAATCAAAGTTCCATTAATAATGAATATGCGCTTGTTGTACTTAGATTTAAAAAAGTTTTCGCCGTTCTGTTTGCTTTCAAAATTTGTTGTCAGTGGTTTTTTATCTGACTTACTTTACTTTTTTGTCAATTATGTTAGAATTTGAAGGGCCAAAACAGTAACGTTGATGCCCATCACTCGAACTTTTTTATTAAATTTCACAAAGTTACTGCACGTGTAGAATTAGCTGTTTCTGATTCCATTGGCATTATCGGTATATGGGGTATATAGGCCTACAGTAAATATGTTTAAAATAAGTATCCCTTTATTCAATTTGCTTTTTGGTAAAAAACAAAATTGCGGCTTGTTTATATAATGAAAATTCTGCAGCGTAGCTGGTGAAATTCTCCATCTTGGATTGTTAGTTTTCATCTGTATTTAGGAGCGTTAAATCTCCTGTATAATTTCCACTATATTACGACCTCTCTACCGTATAAATATTGGGAGGATCTGCTAATTTTGATTTTCAAAAATGTATCGCAAAAATTCACAAGGTATATACCTCTTAGCAATTTTTGTACGGTATATATATTTTAGCAAGAATAGCATTAGTATCCGTTTGGGTTTTGGTAAGAAATTACAGCTTGTTCAATTATATAATGAAAAGTTTTTAACTCTAGCTGGCAAAATTTCTTAATCATAGATGATTGGTTTCCTTTTGTGTTTAAGAACGGGAATTTCGCTGTAGATCTGCCATAGTATTATTACCTTTCTTCTGTTTGTATAGTGATTGCTCTACCAATATTAATTTTTTATATTTTCTGCGGAAGAAACTGCAAGGTCCCAATTAGCAAATTTTTATTTAAAATGTCGCCATACATCAAGGTCTGAACTCTTAGCATAATATTGTATAAAATAGCTGCGTGCTGAAAAAATACAATACCTACAGAATAAATCACAACGTTTTGATTATTCTGTTCAGAATTTGATTGTATCGGGGCTGTTTTTTATTTCCAGATATTTCTTCTACAAGAACTTCGCCTTCGCGTTCTGTCATTTCTGGTACGCGTTCTTCGTTGGATTCTCTGCTCAGGTCAGCATGTCTTCCTGTGTTTTGTCACTTACCCATAAGCACTGTAAGTCTTACTTTATCTGAAGTCCTGGATAAGTCAATCCCAATTGGCTTGACTTCACGCCAATCGGTGACACCTTTCAATTCCCATTGTCTCTCTCTCTTATAAATAACCCGTTATGTTCACCGAGGAGATTGCACCAACCTATTAACTAATCTAATTTTTTGTTCGTTATTTATAGTACTGACACTCTCTTCTCGACTTTAGGCTATAGCACTAATAAACTAGATCACTCTGGGAGGGCATACCTCCGCCAAACTGCACAACGTTACCGGAAAGTTCAAATTGATTCTGGAACCATGATTTCCTTTTTATCGGCACCAAAAGCTGGTCATTTGTGCCTTTTGACAGAAATAACAGCTTCTGTAATTTTTTTAAGATCCATTCATAACTTTTCGAGTTACGCTACCGACAAACATTAGTCAAGCACACCAACAGACCGGCCGATCATAGCCATAATTTGATCATTAATGTCTTTTAACGTTTCTAGCAATTTTTGTATATTTCATTGTATATTTCATATAGATCCGTTCATAACTCCGTGAGTTATTTTGCTTACAAACAAGTCAAGCTAGGAGGCAAACAAACTAACGAACATACAGCTCATCATAAAAATTTGATCGTTTACTCTTCGTGATATACCTAATAACTCCTGTAAGTTTCATAATAATCCGTCCATAACTATTTGAGTTATGGTACTAAGAATAAAGAGGCAGGCAAACAAACGGTTGAACGGATCTTCACCAAAAGTTAGTTGTCTGTTAATCTTAATATACCTAACAATCTCTGTAAATTTCGAAATAACCGTCTATAACTATTGAGTGATCTTGGTGACAGACATACTCGACGAAAACATAACCTTCTTGGCTGAGGTAAATGTCATTTTAATCTATCGCTTGCAGCTACGTACGCCGTCATTTTTACGGAACAAATTGTAGTGATTTTTATAAAATTTGCTGCACTTCGGTGCACTTATCAAGCAGCTTGGGGTTACTGAACTTCTTTTGTCAATATCTTCGCCATTTCAAGCTCTTGCGATTTTAATTTGAGACCCATTTTTGTCAATTATTGGCTATTTACCCGTTTCATATCAAGACTCTTTTCTAGGTTCGAGATTGTGATTTCCAATTAGAAGACCATGTTTGTTGCCACGCCTCATTTACAAGTTGCACCATTTTGACTCTAACGGTTCATCAGTGTTTTATGTAAGAACGCTAACGGGCTCCATTCTGTAACGTTTCAGTGATTACTATTCCTACGAAAATAGTACGGCTGATAGCGAGAAAAAATAGTGCTAGCTATGGTTCGGTGGCAGACCTGTGAGCAGTATCAATAGTGTAGGGAACGGTACCTAGTTTTCGTGTATGTTTCTAAAACAATTGATTTTTTAGCCTGATACTACGTAAAGCCATGAACCGTGATTCCGTCAAATGAACCTCGCTGCTAAAAATATATCTTTCATGTTTACCTCCGCCCAGGAGGTTATGTTTTACCGTGTTTGTCTCTCTGTCTGTCAGTTTGTTTGTTACCAAGATAACTCAAAAAGTTACAGACGGATTTTCACGAAAATACATGCGTTGTTTTGTTTATTACGAAGAGTAAATGACCAATTTTTTTTTTGTGCTGATCTCCTGCTTCGCTCGTCTGTTTGTCGTCGTGTGATTTAATGCCAGTTAGCAAAATAGTTCAAAAAGTTATGAACAAGTATTTATGAAATTTACAAGAATTGTTAGTAATGCTGAAAAACAAAAAAAAAAAAAGATTAAATTTTGGTGATGATCGGTTGGTCTGTTTGTGTGTTTTTCTTGTGTTTGTTGAATGTTTGTTAGCTGCATAACTCAAAAATTTATGAACGGACCTTCAACCATATTGCAGAAGCCGTTATTACGGTCAAAAGGGGCAGATGATTAGATTTTGGTATTGATACAAAGAAGATCATACAGACCCATTTGAAGTTTTCGTTACCGTTGCCGTGGCTTGGCGGAGGTATGCGCTCTCATAATGCTCTAGCTTTTTATGTACTTCGTTATTGCTTGCGCGGAAAGCGCTTATCTTCTATACTCCACGAATGCGTAAAGCGTGTGAATTGTCGGCAAGTTTTGGTGATGTGGATCAAGTACCCAACAAAATTCATACCGTTGTTGATATTCTAATTATCTAATAAAAATACCACATGAACTCTCTGATAGTAATGCATTATACCTTGGTTCAACAGAGTGCCTTCGACACCCTGTTCATATCGGCCTACAATCTCTTCTACACCGCGCTGCCGGTGCTGGCCCTAGGGGCCTTCGACCAGGACGTTAACGAAGCCAACAGCTTGCGGTACCCGAAGCTCTACACCCCGGGCCTGCAGGACAGGTGGTTCAATAAGAAGATCTTCCTACGATCGGCGGGTCACGGCATCCTTACCTCGTGCATCCTCTTCTTTGTGGTGTTCGGTAAATAGACTACGAATAGTGTAATATATATTTTTAGAAAGAGTATTTTTCAATGATAATTATTCATTTAGAAAGGCTTTAGCTGGAATAATGATGTTAGAGTTCGTACTCTCGTAGAGATGCGAATATAACAAAGTACTTGCTTATTTGAGGCTATGATTAGATAATAATGGTATAATAGTCAAGTTGACTGCTCATTTAGAAATTATTAAATGACGCGTAATGACAGTTGATTGTTCACGTCTTCTTGATTGATAATGACGAAAGTTCATGGGCTGTCAAATGGCAACAACGCATTCAGCAAGTACTTGTTATTGGTCCTCTGGTCTTATTTTTTTAACTACAGTTGATTAAAAATCTTTCCTAATCATTCCATATATGTACTCTTGAATTAAAATTTTATACTGTATCCTTGACCACACCATGCTGGTTGGTGTGGTCTATGACTGTATATATGTGGAACGCCTGGAACTTGTATGTACAAAAATGAGATGGTTTATTACGAAGAACAGCACTCTATTCTCTTCCTGGTTGCTTGCAATAGTGCCAGACCTTAGTACTTATTTAGGGAGGCTTAAACTGTCCTACGCCACAACTGCTACTACTGCTGCTGCTGCTGCAGTGCCAGGATTTCGTTTTCTATGTTATTACAAGTTTTTAATTGCCGTCACTGTTTTGCATTCCTTCTTGCTCCAGCCACTGACTAAGAGATCAATTGACCGTGTTATATCTATATGTTTGTTAGTTCTGGATACTACATTCCAATTTTAATTTCCAGTGCGTGTAATTTTGAAATTTTGGAACTTAGTGGCCAACATAGCCCTATCTATAGTGTTCTTCGTTTCTATTATGCATTTTCTGTTTTCTCCGTTAACTTCAGTTATTATTTCATGCTGTTATATGTTTGCTCTGTATACTTCAGTCTGAACGTTACTAACGGTCCTTGTTTTTATTATTGTGCATGTACTGTTTTCTGCTTGCTCAGTGTACTCTTGTCCGTACGATCCAGTATTTTTTTTCGTTGTACTGTATAACGATGTCACTTTGTCAAGTTGAAACTTGTTCGTCCCATGGTAATTTTTGTTTTTGTCGTATGTTGCGTTTTGCCTGTATGTACTTGTTGCCATACAGTCCTAGTATTATTTGTTGTTGTAATGGTGCGGTTGTTGGCGGGTATATGTACATTTTAAAATTTTTATTAACATTAGCTACGCTAGTGGGTGCCGAGCTACTCTATGATATATCTATGTTTTTAGTTACGTCTATTCATACAAACTATTGGGGGTAACCCAATGCACGTTTTCCAGGAGCGTATTACAACATTATCAACCCGGAGGGGCAGGTGCTGTCTGATTTCTACACATTCGGCAGCGTGCTGTCTTCCATACTGGTCATCATTGTCACGGCACAGGTAGCTGTTATTTTCTATTACCTTAATATTTTAAACTTAATTGCTTAACTTTTCATTAAAACTCTGTTTGCTGGTGCCGCGAGACCACCTGCATGTCCATCAAGTTCGATGTACTCCTAATCTAAACAAGTTTGGGGTACCTCTGATATAAACGCAACTGCTCGAATAAATTCTAAATCTTACCACTATTTGACTCTTATTTTATCTAGCTGTAGTAAAATACTGAGGTTTCTAACTGCTGCATTGAACAGAAATACTTACGTTTTGCATCTGCAAAACAAAAGTTAGAAACTTAAGTATTTCTGTTCAGTAAGTATTTCTGTTCAGTAAGTATTTCTGCTCAGTAATTATTTTTGTTCAGTAAGTATTTCTGTTCATTAAGTATTTCTGTTCATTAAGTATTTCTGTTCATTAAGTATTTCTGTTCATTAAGTATTTCTGTTCGTTAAGTATTTCTGTTCATTAAGTATTTCTGTTCATTAAGTATTTCTGTTCATTAAGTATTTCTGTTCATTAAGTATTTCTGTTCATTAAGTATTTCTGTTCAGTAAGTATTTCTGTTCAGTAAGTATTTCTGTTCAGTAAGTATTTCTGTTCAGTAAGTAATTCTGTTCAGTAAGTAATTCTGTTCAGTTAGTATTTCTGTTCAGTAAGTATTTTTGTTCAGTTAGTATTTCTGTTCAGTATTTCTGTTCATTAAGTAGGTATTTTTGTTCAGTAAGTATTTCTGTTCAGTAAGTATTTCTGTTCAGTTAGTATTTCTTTTCGGTTAGTATTTCTGTTCAGTTAGTATTTCTGTTCAGTTAGTATTTCTGTTCCGTAAGTAGTTCTGTTCAGTAAGTATTTCCGTTCAGTAAGTGTTTCTCTTCAGTAAGTATTTCTGTTCAGTAAGTATTTCTGTTCAGTAAGTATTTCTGTTCAGTAAGTATTTCTGTTCAGTAAGTATTTCTGTTCAGTAAGTATTTCTGTTCAGTTACAATGCGGTCTTCTAAGCTCTAATTTAACACGTTGACCGCTATTTCTTCTAAGGGCGGCAGTATTTATATGCTTATGTGTATGTACTTTCTTGAGATTCCTCGTGCGTCTTTGGACAACGTCCAGGGGACGTGATTTACACCACCTCGCGTGTGTAGTCACGATGCTGGTGCTCTACCGCTGGGTCGCAGCTTGCATCTCAAGGTAGTACCAGCAGGGAAATATCTCTGCAGTGTATGGGGCCGTATTTTAATAACGCATCGCGACTAACGTATTAACCTTTAATATTTCCACACACAGATATGTGTGGACACTGCCTACTGGACAATCTTCAACCATATTACCATCTGGGGCTCTCTGGTCTTCATGTACCTGCTGCAGTTCTTAGTCAATCATGTCTTCAATGGTGAATATGTCAACTCGCTGGGCATGGTAAGTTTTTGTTTTTTCTGGCTATTTATGCCCATTTCCTGGACACATAAAACAAGGAAGCAATGGCTTCTATCGAAGTTTTTAGAATTGTTCGCCACTGTGTTTATGTCGTCTCTACTGTGAAGAAATTCATTAAAAGCTTTTATTGAATAAATAAGAAACTCGTTGCTTTTCTTCTCACGTAGAATATGTAACCTTCAGAATTTGTATCATCTTCCCTCCTGCATTTGTTCATCAGTGATTACTGAACGTTTTAGCAACCGACATTTTCTTTAAGTAAACTGAACGTCAACAGAAATTTATCCAAACAATTGGGTCTGGGGGTTCATTGGTGTTTGGGGAAATGAAACAAGTAACTAAAACATGGAAATCATTTCAAAAATTGTTTTATGTAAACAAAAGAAAACGTGTGAGTTTAAGCCAAAGAAAACGAGAATAATAAAAGGAAGAGCAAATCATCGAACACAGTTGACAAAAGTGAATGGGTCAGCATCAACAAAACTCATGCGGGCACACAGACACACGCAATAGCAAAGTTCCCACTACAGCCAGCATCCTTTCTCTTGCGCTCTTGCAGGCTGTAGCAACTCACTAGTTTTGAAAAATGTATGCTTCCGTTGGTAGCGAAACAGCTGAAGTAATAATATTGTTTATTATGGTTTTTTATTATTATTATTATTATTATTACTTATCACTGGAACCCAAGGGAGCTCGTGAAGGTAATTTTAGCCATTAGCTAGGCCTTCGGGACGTCTGTCTTTCGTGCCCACTTTGCTCCCTTCCCATCTCATCTTTCGACTCATCTTTTTCCATTTGTTCTTCCTCTTCTTTCCCGACTTGCTGTTCCCATGCGCGTTGATCCTGTGCAAGGGAACACCCTCGTGCATGGGTTCCCCGTGTCGATCGTCATATTATATGTCCCTTCTTTCTTCTTCTGTGATATCGCCTTTGTTGTGAAAACGGAAACTTAAACTCCTGAAATAATAATTTTAATACTTATCTTAGAAGGAGGCGATTATGTTGTCCATTCTCTCATTGGCCTGTTTTATAACCTCATTCATGTAATTCTGATCCTTTGCTAGACTTTCAGCAACTAATCTCATTATACTACAACTTGAAATTGAAATATTAGAACCTATTAGAAATCGCTACTTTGGTAAAATGTTGCCTCTAAACCAGAACTGAAGGCAATTGCCTTACCTGAGAGCACGAAAACTGAATTTTTATGTTACTGAACGAGAAGACGTGCTGGGTCTGGGATAATTTTTTCAGTGTATACTGTATACTTTATTTGCCTGGCTTAGTAGTTACCGTCATCAGTAAAGGGTAAACCGTGTCTTGGAATCTCATTCGAATTTTTTTATTTAAAAATAAAAAAATACCTGAAAATTGAGTTTGCCCATTTTTTATCTTTTATTAGAAAAGTTTTACTTACAGACGTGGCTTGCGTATTTGATTACGTTTTATTAGTAAAAGTTGAGCTGTAGATATGGCTCGCCGATTATTTATTAGAAAAATCATCACTTGTAAACGTGGCTGGCGCATTCTATTGTTATGTTTCAAAAATCATCACCAGTAGACTTTATTTTCGCATTTTGTTATTTTTATCAAGAAAGTAATTTTTAGATTTTACTAGAATAACCTTACTTTTTGCGTCTTCGGACGAGGTCCAGACATACTGTATTCACGCCACCTCACATGTGAAGGGGTCACGGTATTGGTTTCCTTTTGCTGGGTCGCAGCTTACGTCAAAGAAAGAACAAACATCGCATTATCTCCGCAGTGCACGTTACCGCTGACCGCTGGTCTGTATGGTGCTCTTTTTAAAACCAAAATTTACTAATTTTGTATATTCAGGAACTTATGAAAACTTCAGTACTGTTTCATAATTAGGTGCTATACATGTTTTTCCCAATTTTTTATCTATTTTCAGGCTATGGCGGAGCCTGGGTATTACCTGTGTGCTCTTCTGGCCGTGGTGATGGTGATCATGCCAGTGCTGGCCTGGCGCTTTTGGTGGGTGGACGTGCATCCGACGCTCTCCGACAAAGTTCGCTTCAAGCAGCGGGCGGAAGCCAAGGGCGTGAAGGCGAAGCCCGTGGCTCTGCCAAGGCTTTTCCGACGCCCATCTTCGATTCGCAGACGAGAGTGCGTTTTTTTTCTTTTAACTTAGTGTGCTAATCTTTAAATATTTGTGAGCAGTTCTTCATTTTAACCAAAGCTATCAATAGAATGTTACCTCTTGTGAAAAACTTTTTCATTCTTGGCAGACAACTCAGTTTTCACCGACAGATTGTCTATTATTTGTTGAAAAAGGAAAACCACATCAAGTTCTCGATAGTTATGAAAATATTCTTGAATGTTCTTCTACTTTTTACATTATCGTCAACTCTGTTGTTATTGTGAATATGTTGTTGATTTTTTTTTACTGAAAACAATATTTTCAACGTTTAAATTATTCTAAAAACGTGAACTTTTTAGCAATGGTAAAAGTACTTAGTATAAATGTGTATACAATATATGCAATTTTTTTATTACAACTTACCACTTTTTGGATCACGTTGTACGACGTAGTGCAACGGTAAAAGTAAGCATATAATAATACCGTACTAAACAGTTACAGATATTACATAAAAACAACCTGAAATGAACTTATTTCCTCGTATTTCTCCAGACTGGGACGATCCTTCAGATCAGGGTACGCCTTCTCCCACCAGGAAGGCTACGGTCGACTCATCACTGAGGGCAAACTCCTCGGCTTCAAACCTGTTCGGTCGGGCTGAAGAAACTTGGGCCAAACTCCTAAATCTTGTGATTTCTTGCTATCGTGAGTTGTGTCTCTTCACAAATGGCATAGCCGTACACGAAGCCCTTTTTTCCGCTAATGTTACATAGCAGATCATTCATTTTTATATAGTGAGCCATTATTTTAATTATAGGTTTACCATCGTATCGAGAACCGCAATACATATTGCATAGCTGTGCCCCTCAGGGGGGCATAAGATGGGCCAAAGGGTTAGGTTAGTTAGGCTCGCCCATCCGATGTTATGGGGCGAGGCGACCCTTGGGGGCTCGTGTAGGTTACCTTAGCCATTAGCTAGGCATTCGGAACGTCTATTTTTCGTGCCCACTTTGCTTCCTTCCATTTTTAGACTCTTACTTGCTCATGCTTTATTCTGTACTTCCTCTTCTTTCCTGACTTGCTGTTCCCATGTGCGTTGATCCTGTGTGGGAATGCCTTCGTGCATGGGTTCCCCGTTTTCTATCGACATACTATATGTCCCTTCCTTTTCCTCCCTTAGAAGAGCTTAGTTCTTATTTAGGGTGGCTTAAAATCTTCTTATACTACCACTACTAGTACTGCATAGCTGTGCTTTTAAATCCATTCCTTCCCCGAACCGCACTACAATTGACCCACTAGACAAATTAAAGGGATTTGCTGGTGTTGATAAGTGAATCTAGCTAATGGATTTTGTATTAATAGTGAGAGTTCATTTATGGAAAACAGTTGGAGTGCGTGTCTCTGAAAATGTTTTGTTTTTTTTAGATTTGTTACATTGAATAATTGCAAAATATTAATGAGTGCCGTTGTACCAAAAACAACACACGAGACTGTGAACTGACCATTAACTCCTTCTTTTAATCTGCCTTTCTCATATGAATAGTGCTGTTTGAAATGTTTTACGGCGAGAAAGGGTTAATAGTTAGTTACCTTGATGTGAACAGAAAAGCGAGCTGGCTTTTGAACATCAGATCATATTCATTTTTCAGTGGTGTGGAAGTTACCCTCTCTCCGGGTAACAAGCTTTCTAAATTGCCAATGCAGGGAAACCTCGGTTCTTGGTAATAATTTGTTCTGGAATTGGGGTGAAGCTGCGAATCAATCAAAATTTCAACCCATTTAGCATCCATTTAGCACCCATTTCTATGATCAAAGCACTCGGAACATCCTCTCTCCCATGCTCATGTGGTCGAGTTGTGAAAGTTTGGCCGAGTTCTGAGTCAAAACTTTACTCTAAATTTTTGGTCGAGTCTTGAGTAATTGTTGGAATTGCAAGTCATTCGAGAGGCGAGGTTCCACTGTAGCTATTTCACTAAGCCAGTTTAAAGTAAGTTTTCATAAACTCTCACCGCACCCAGTTTCTAAATTTGGAGATTGCAGCTGTGTAACTTTAGTGTAACTATAATGTTACTTTAGTTGTATCGTGATGTGATATTTTATTACAGAGAATATAAAGTACGTCTCAGTATACTATGAACGGTAGTTAAATTAGCTCAAGTAAAATGGTTGTATCATGAGAACCAGTCCTATTTTGGGTGGGCGATTTTCAATTTACCAACTTATTTTTTGAGCTGTGTGTGTAATCCATCGCTTTGTGTTTATATTTCATGCTCTCTTGCATTAAAAATTTTTATGCACAGTAACAGAAACAGAAATTGTAGAACGTAAAAGCCTATCTGCTTCATAACTAACAAAAGTGAAGCGAATACCACGTGAGAGTAGAGGTTTTTCCATTTTGTCTGGTTTATAAACCGTATTCGAATCGGAATTCCTTGCCATTTAAGTGGTGCTATTTAACATAGAAAACAAGCAGCTCGCCATGAAATTACCTTATTCCAAAAATCCAGGCATTTTTCAAACTTGCTTATAACTTTGGATGTATGAAGCAGCAACCGAAGTATCTGTAGTCAGATCTACGACTTGAGAATATATCGTTTCATGTGTTATTAGTTTAAATATTTCTACGGCAGTTATTTTTTATTCAGGAGCGTTTATTTTCGATCAGTTTTTCTCTGACACGGGAATAGACAGGTGTAATGTTAAAAAATTGTTACTAAAATTTTGCTCGAAAATCATAGAACTGATCTTAAAAAAAGCTTCCAAATCACTTTCATTGCCATGTCCAGATGTTTCATTGCTTTTACCGATCTTTGTAGCGTTTTGTATACTGTATTTGAGCAGAAAATTCAACATGTACGTTCTGCGGTATCACTTGTCTCTCGTCAAACTCACTGAAA
>LQNS02278161.1:11108084-11121355 GCA_001587735.2 Parhyale hawaiensis
GACGCTCTGAAACAGCTTTAGCGTAAGCGTTTCAATTGCCGAATTTAATACCCTATGAATGAAGTTTTATATAAATATAAGCACATTGAGTAAGTCGTCGCTACAGGTTGTTTTCTTGAGGGACATGCATAAGCTGACTACTTTAGAACATACTCGTATATTCTACGGGTTCAGAAACACGATTTAACCTTTCCACTCTAAAAACAATAGATATCTCAGTTAACCAATTTTGATTCTAAGGCCTGAAGAATATCGTATCATACATCAATTGATGCTTGCAATCGAAGAAAAAACATGCTGAAACTCACTGTTATAGGCATAATATATATTATGAAAACTTACTCTACAACAAATATTCGGAACTAGCGTCGTCTCGTTTATAGTGTTACGGTCAAAGGACGTAAATTGAATCCTGTTCTAGATATCCCTAAGATTTAAAAAAGGACTTTATCTGGCGTCAAGCAAGTCATATTCCCGATATTCTTATGTTTGATGCATCATTAGTAGTTAATAAAGTACGCTGAAAATCCTTAGAATGCTGGTAATTTCTACAAAATTCTCTTTCAAGGTACTCGTTAAAGACTTCTTAACTTCCAAAGAAACGTTTTACATTCTGTGTATATACATACATCCGAAATAGTAGTATTTATGCAGCAAATTTATATTTTTACAGTATACTGAATAGTCTGATTATAATGTCTTATTCGCTTCTTTGGCAAGTTTACATTTCTATAATTTATAAAATAATTTCCTATTTAAACTTTTGTATTTTCAAGGCATGAACAGCTGTGTTTCACACTTGCTCCGTGCCACTTGGTGTAGCACATTATACAATTTGTGTATATCCGTGTTAACGAAAAATATAAGTTTTCGATATTACTGTGGTCTGATTTCATTTTGTAGAATATTAGTAGGTTTTTATTATGAATGGCTATGTTACACAATAGTTTAATATATTAGAACAGTGGTTTCAAACCGGCCGGTGAGTTCGCGTCGACTTGATCGATCTGGCTTGGTTAACAGTGACCTGGCTTATAATCAGACGTTAGTGATAACATGAGATTGGATCTAACAACCGCTTGAGTGACTTTGGCGCAGTTTTCACCTTCCCGAGGGTCCAACCACAGACTGCTTACCGTGCCGAGGGTGCAAATCGCTTGGAACTTCTGTAGTGGACTAAGCACGCAAATCATAGGAAATAAACAGCCACTGCAAAACAATCATAGTAGTTATTTATTCACTCGTCATCAATGACAAAATATGGGTCGCAGACAAAAACTTTTCTTGGTCAAGGTTTGACCTGCGGTTCGAGGCTGACACGCTGAACGTATCTTACTCCATGCCTATCCCTTACTTCTAAAGATGAGATACAATTGTTGCACACATGAGACAGAATGATTATGCTCTAATATCCATAGCATTAGCAGTTGCTGGAAAATGATCATATACACTGGAAAGAAATTGGGTACAAGCTCGTATAGATCGTTAGAAAATGCATGCCCTCAAGTTTAATGAAGTTCGCATTAGGTTTTGCAAAATTTGCATTTTACCGCCGGAATGCGTGGTTCTAAATCTAATGTCCAACATCAGGATACAGAGTCTTATAGTTTTGTGGTCTACCTAACATTGTAAATATAATGAAAGAAAGTTGTTTTTTCCTGACAGTTTTAAGTTTTGCATTTTCAGAAGCTTGAAGCAGGAATGAAATTTACGATAAAATATGAAGAAACAAGAAAACAGCTCTTGAAATTGTGCTTTCAACCACAGTACCACATTGACTGTAAAATAAAAAGAAATTATTATAACAGTAGATACCAAATTATGATAACACTTTATCATAGGTTCTTACGAACGCACATTGATAAGAAACAACCAGTAAATGGAAGTGCAAAAAGGAAATCAGAAAATGATACGTCATACCCTAAGGTTTGTGAGAAACTCTGTCGATAAATATTCAGAATTATGAGAACAGTAACATGGTCGTGTTGTGTTTTAAAGACTCGAAAAATTACCCTAAAAATTAGGTTAGTGACGCGCACTTGTTCGTTAATTATAATTACGAGCAAATACTGAAACATACATTACGGCTGCACAAAGTTCTATGCGTGTATGTCAAAGGTACGCAAACCTTCTCGGATATGTTAGCTTCAATGTGGTTGCAGTTGCCGTTATATGGCATGAAAACTAGGTCAGACTACTAGTTCCATGTCTGAACCAAACATCACATTTCGAAGGAATAGCACCAGTTATAGTGTCCACATATGTTTACACTAGTTATAAATGGGTGAACATACCTAGAAGTTAAACTGCGGGTATAGGCCTGTTCTGCTAGCTTGTATAAGCATGGGGACAAGCAATGCCTCTGTCGAATATGATAATGCAAATTATTAAATTTAAATGTACAATTAGACACACATACCCGGCTTTAAGAACAAAAGTGCAAACTATATTAATAACAAACTTGACCAAAACATAAGCGAGTACTGTCCATAATTTGGACGGTATTAATAATGCTCCTTTTACCAGTAATATAAGTCAATGGGTTACTTCAAGTAATGCCCAGATATAATACAAAAAATGTTCTAAGGGTAACTGCATTAAACAGAAAATTAAACGGGTGTAATGTTTCAATGAGTCTTTTTTCTTATCCGCTATAGGCAGTCCATAATTCGCTTTATATGTATTGCGTAACACATTCGCTACCAAGCACTGTTTCACAGGAAACCCTAGCAAAATTTGAGGCCGCCCCGGTGCCAGATGAATTGCGGTTGCAGCTTCTGGGGCGGCCACCATTGCTAGTAGGGAAGTGATATTGAAAGCTCAAGCTGGTAGCGAGTGTGTTAAGCTAGACACATTTCACATTACCTACTGATGTATTTTGTTCTTAATGCCAATTGTTCACAGAGTGGGGCATGCCTCTATATATATACGTAGCTCTGTATTTTGTTCTTAATGCCAGTTGTTCACAGAGTGGGGCATGCCTATATATATATATACGTAGCTCTGTATTTTGTTCTTAATGCCAATTGTTCACAGAGTGGGGCATGCCTATATATATACGTAGCTCTAACTGCATACCTGTAATAAGTGTTACGCTTGCATGGTTGCGTACTGCAGCACGGAAGTATTGGAGCACGAAGCTTAGCACAAGCATCGTATGGTCACTTAGAACTGCTCATCTTGCAGACCTAAGAAAATTGAAATATAGTGGTGCCGTATTAGCAAATACCACCACGCTGCAGATAGCGTCTTGATGCAGCAATTCTCGAAATGATATGATGCACCAGTTCTGCAAAAACATTGTTCATTATTATGTACCAGACACTAAAAGATTTCGGCTATAAGTTAAAATATTATTAATTTTTAGATCACTCGTTTGACTGTTGGCGTTGGTGATTGGTATGTTAAATGACATTGTCGTTCACCTGCACACCAATTTAATTTGTACATTTAGCAATTTCTGATGACAAAGAGAGCGGTATCCGACAGAACAGACGAGGCATTGTAAGTAAAGTGTGTCGTTGAGGAATTATACTAACAATTGGACGATGCTAGTAGGAAGAAAGAGTTCAAGCTCAAACTGTCTATACACATGCCGAATAGAATGAGTGATATTGAAGTTAATACTCAGGCAATATTGATAGAACTGTTACTATATGTTATTTGAGACGGTCGACTATTAGGCTCAAATCACGCATTATTGGCAACAAGTGCAGGATGTCTCCCTGTAATTCTACAAGTGCAGGAAGTCTCCCTGTCATTCTACAAGTGCAGGATGTCTCCCTGTCATTCTTCACGTATATCAGAAGTTCGGTGCTTAAGACTTCACCGGCTTTTCCACTAAGTTTTTTTTTATGAAAACTATACCTGATTAGTTAGTTGTAGGGGTACATACATAGACACATAAATTGATACATCAGCTTTCCACAGAATGGAGGTACTGAGCCTCCAGATGCAGGTAATATCCCTGATATGTTTTTGTATGTGTTGCGAAAGGAAGCCCACTTATGTTCATGGATAAAAAATATATATATGTATATAGAAGGGTGTCAACGATTGGTATTCTTTGTAGTTAATTCGTCCGTTGTTCTTTGTTAGTACAGCGAATGGCCAAGCTGGAGCCTGAGTTATTTCCTTTTTTCCCTCGTAGAACATTATTTCTTGCTCTTATTATCATAAAAATGTAATACGATACTATATTTTCAACTACACAGCTGAACTCATCTCATTAGAGAAATGAAAACGCTTTATATTATTAATTCCATTCAAGCACATGAAGATTCATTATGCTGCTGCGTTCAGGGTACCGGGAAACAACTTACAGGCAAACAAAAATATTAGCTTGGGAGACATCCTGCGTCGGTCACAAACTATCCGCAAGCCCGTAGCATTTGACGGTACTGGTTGCAAAAACTCTTCCGGGCCACCAACTGCCGTTGGTCTAGAAGTAATTCGTTAAATATACATTTAGTATGGAGCATATTACTCGGAATAGGGAGTCAGCTCTTCTGATAAATCTCAGCGCATATTTAGAAATTTCTGCAAGGTGGAAATATCAGGTAGAAAATACGTAGGCTGCGAGAGGGGATAGCTTGAGCGAAAGGTGAGATCTGCATGAGGAAATGGTTGGTGGCGGTGGACAGCGTGGAACAGATGGCCAAGCCCAAATCGATCTATTCTGTATCTTACGTGAGTCGTAACGTCAGTAAGAACTTAATTTCATTACTCCTGCCATGCACAATATTACGAATACAAAGGCGAAGGTGAATAATAAAGGAAAAGACTACGGTACTCTTCAGCCTCACCACAGTGTGAGCTATGTAGCAATGGTTACAAATATCAACGTAATGCTGCAGTCTCTTGAATTTGGATGTGCCCACACGTACTCTAAAATAACTGTTATTTGTACAGTGAGGATGCTTTTGCCATAGCCGTTGCTTAACAACAGCATGGCCATCTCGCCTAAATGAAAATACTCAAATTCATGAATTAAGTCAGAGGAAATAATGAAATAGGTACCGCGAGCTTATTCGAGGAGAAAAAAAATTACATTTTTCTTCACGACGCAGACATTTCGCTAATAGTAAATAAGTATTAGTAGTAGAAGAAAAACGTAATTTAAAAATAATAATTATTGTAAGGAAACTACTGGAACTATAGTATAACAAGAACGTGATATCATTATTATTATTATTATAACACTTTGTTTAACCTTCGTAGTCGCAGCTAACGTGATATCATAAACAAAAGATGAACAACTATGCATAGAAAAAATATCAGGCCGATGTATAGAAATAAAACAAGAAATAATAGTTCAATACCAGGCACAAAATAATTAGCACAAGTGAAAAAGATATAACCTCGCTCTAATTCCTTGTATATAGTTATTGAAGGAGTACTTACCAATAGGTATAGCAGTTTTCTCCCTTCACGCTCAGTTCCTGCGTGTATCAATTTATAAAGGACTACTGGCCGAAGATGGGAATAGTGTACTAGAGAAAAAGTGTGCGTAACAAAAAAGTTCAATAAGTAAAGAATAACAACGAGGGTAACTTTAGTGCATTGAGCAGATGGCTTAGCGCTTTTTCTGATATCGTTGCTTGTGAGCAATGTTTGAAATAATGTTATTTCTGGCGGGTTGATTCATAAGCAGAGTACTGGACGTTATAACTCAGGATTCATGTCGTCTTTTTTGCAGGAAGAAAGTCATTTGAAATGTTGCATATGGGATATACCACGAAAGAAATAGATAAAGCTTATTAGCGATATAAATTACAATAGTGACTAACATGGGAAAAAGTGTCCTCAAAATCTACGGAGTGTGAAACCACTATTTAACTACCATGAACAAATTTAAGGCGACACCATCTTTAAATTTCGCGGTCTATAATCTTTAATAATCGAAGTGAACTGATGCAAAGGTTCACGTATTTTTTTTTTCTTTTCAATCACCAAAGTACAGTGGGTCGAGATTCAAATGCATCTCTTCGTCGCCCTGGAATTGATACTCATTAAAAAATAAGTCTGTTTTGATTCAACAAGCTGATGCGTCTGCACTTAATAAAAACTAATAAGAAAACGTAACTGTTATTGTTAGGCCTATTATCACATACAGTATATACTAGTTAGTTTTCCATGGTCACCACGAGATCATTCAGAAGAAGTAGAGGAAGGAAAATGCAGTATTTCAAGGAAACGAGAACCCATGCACGGAACGTCACTTTGTATAAGAATAACTCGTCAGCAAAGAAAAGGAAGAACCGAACGAAAACCGTTAGTAGCGGTAAGTACAGAGAATGTAACTATGCTGAACCATCTGTTCCACTGCGTCCAGTGCAGTATGTAAAGTGCACACACCAGCTACGTATCAGACCAGCTTGCTCTACGTAGTCTCTCTACATCTACATATATGGAGGGGCCCTCAGTACACTCTATTCTACACGGCTCATATTTATTTAATTATATAATGATTACGTTATATATTTTCTCTATAAAGTCTTTTATTATTATCATAGTTTACCATAAATGGGCGTAACGATCCTAATTATCATGAAAAATGAACTATTTTGTCAAATATTGTAAGGGAAATATGGCATTACATATATATAAATATTATATATAAGGAGCATGCCTCTCTGTATAGCATACAGAATTCGAAAATGCATATCATGCTTAGATATAAATAAAGTTTTCTCGAACAACAAAAAACGACTTAAAATCTGGCGCACTCACTAACATGTTTTATACAGTTTCCTAATTACATTCACAATTTTACTGTCCCTTAAAAAAATACTTCAGGAGATGACTCATAAGAGCAGAGTGTTATATAATAACAATAAGAGCTCAAACTTACTAACATATTAATGGTTGTGGAAAGCCAAAATATGGCTGAGGTGTTTAAAGTTCATTACACTGATACTAAATACATTTAGCCCAATCAGGACATTGCGAATAAAAGATAAATTTATAAGTAGCAGTACATAATATAAAAGTACATCAGTATAGGACAAAATCAAATGCCCAATTTTTAATTACACATCAGCTTTCGTTTTCGGTGTGAATAACAGTAAATTAGCAGTGCTAGTGATAGGTCAAAACGTAATATTACAATATATCCCCCAATAGGACTTTGTATAGCAGCTGGGGAGACTAACCACTTTGGAAAGAAGACAAAGAAGCGTCGCGAGAAACTTACAAGAAGGGTATCTACTTACCGACGGATAATTTCATGGAAAATGATAATTATTATTATTATTATTATTATGAGGATTACTTTCACGATGAATGATGCAATGCACCGAGTGCTACTCATTCGTTAGAAGTGCGCGTGAGTGAAACACAAATATGTACGTAAGAGTGCTCAGTGATATCTTTTAAATGGGCACAACCAGTTGTATCTGCGTTCAAATGATACAAATGCTTATCTCTGAGTTTAGTCCGATTTTCACTTCAATCCCCAATAATTAGCTACGATATTTTCATAAACTGTCAGTAGAGTAGTTCATTGGTATATTTCTGACAACTAAAACGACTACACATATGATTTCCGATTCATGACACATACTGCCGAAAAGATCATTTACAAATTTTCATGTCAGCGTGAGGAGTCAGCCGAGTACCTTAGTTTCAATGACGACTAAGGAAGCTGTTTTCGTAAACATCTAAGACTACAAAGTTTGCACACCGTGAGCCGTAAGCTAACCTCAGATTTCACTCACAAGAAAGAACACAACACGACAGTTTCTTCCATACAAAGCAAACATCAGCCAGAAGCTTACAAAAGATGACAAATACGCCTCTTAAAAGTAATTTTCTTCCTTGACTCGGCGGAGTCAGCGAAGAAACATCCTGAATATCTTATATTAAGTAAACTTCAAGCTAATCCTAAATATACTTTTCTTATAGTGACCACTGAAAAGCTCTTGGAAAAATCCGCGAGTTGGCGTATCCGAAGGCGCCGCTAGCAAGCGGAACTTCAGTCGCCACAAACACACACTGAGATTGTGCAGGAAGATGGAGGTATGAGCTGGCCGTACTCTGGCTCTCGACAGTAGTTATCCTACAGCAAACGAAAAAGCGATAAAAATATATATATAAAAGCAAAAGAGAGTGCTATATTTAGTTCTTAAATAAAGTTGATCAAGATACAAACAAGGACAACAAAATATCAAGAAATACAAAGATGATAATATATTACTAGCATAGCTATTAAGGGGACAGAACACAACTGAAAAATAATAAAAATCCAAGAATCAGCTGAGCACAATGGTAATGAAACAATGGCAACAGAGAAGAAAGGATGGGCTTTTATAATAATTATCAATATTATTATTTTTAATTTACTATAATGGCAATGAAAGTAAAACGCTGGAGTAGTTGAAATAGGAAAAGTAAATGTCAGAGTAAGGCCAGCAAATACGTTGGGTGCGCGCACGACATCGACACAGAACAGCCCACACCAGCGACCTCGAAGCCTGACCAAGATTCCCAAGTCATCTATCTGTAGATTAGCGTTGTACATATAATGGAACTGAAGAGTGAACCATGAAAACAGTGAAACATGGATATAGGCTGCTATTCATCTGGTTTATCGTCTGCCAAATCTTCTATTACGAATATATGGTTGCATTGAATCTGTCTGAAACAAATAATAATAATGAATTGCTGCCTGTTATATAGGTGAAAAACCCTGTAAGTTTTCAGCATAAAGCGTTGCAAACAAAGCTACTTGTAAATTTCAGAAAAAAGCAAAAATATAAATATATGTAGGTTCTAGAATGTCATCTTTCAATTGGGATATATATATATATATATATATATATATATATAGTCAAAAGTATGTACGTTAACAGCATGTTTCTCTGCAAGAAAGACACCATGTAATGGTTCAACGGCTGATGTCACGCAGCTGAAAAGTGGGTTATCTCGTCACCATTATGATCAAAGTACATGTTTGATGTATGCAATTTTAGTATTACAATGTTTACAGTTGCAGGGTCGACTGAAGCGAAGTGTCCGTGATTATAAAGAAAATTAATAGTTCGCTGAGTTAAAGATTAATGTTGCAGTCCATTATAAAAGATTAATGTATTACTGAACAGAAAAGTGAAGAAAGCAGTATGCTCGTTTCTGTAACCGTAACCTGCTAGGACTTACCTTCTATACTGAGCCATTATTGTGATTCTGTAATTGGAATAATGGACTCCTGTTGATGAAGTTGACGTTGTCCGTATTTCACTAGCAGAAACCTTTTACTACGTCGCTAGAAAAATGGCAGTCGCGGGAAGATCTTCTCTCCAAGTTGGATTAGTTTCTCAAGTTTGAAAGCTTCCGCACCATGACAAAATATTTCCTCTAGAATAAATGAAACTGGATATAGTTCCTACTCGTGAAATATGGACACTACCAACCTCACATCGTTTATTGATGGCATATCCATACACTAACGCCAATAAGATCGGCATGAAACACATCCATGTCAAATAGAGAGTAATGTGCACACAGTTCCTTTACAGAAGAGAGTTGTGCCAAATTTGGGTGAATGCGCGTCACGCCACTGTGGAAATACCAAAGATTCCTCGCTGCAACAGTGCCGTGAGGCAATTGTGACGTCACAAACCTGAAAATTTAGGGGCGTAGCGCATACACTCAAATTTGACACAACTATCTTCTGTAAATGAACAGTGATTGTGCATTACCTGAATATAACGAGGCTACACGATATCTAAAACGCAGATACCCTCAGTAAAATGAAATGACTGAATGAATGCCATGGTAGAGTTCAACGTCTTCCTGCCTTCGCTCCACAATGATTGACGAGTGGCAACCTGGCATGGTCGTAAACACGGGTTGCTAGAACTTGAAGATAAAAAATATTTGAGGATTAGGATTTAAACTGGCAATTTGTGAATATTGAAGACAAAAAGTATTAAGAAGGGGTTGATATTGCAAGATGATGAGTGTGAAATCTGGCTAACATAAGTTATTTAGGATTTTTTTATGGTCAAACGTCAATTTGTACTGTGTGAGGAGTAGAATGTACATTAGTAAACTTATTTATCCAAAATTGGATAGCATAACAATGTATAGATACAATGTAGATTTGCGTCAGTGATACTTATTTTTCAACTAAGTTAAACGTTTGAGCCCTGGTGAAAATTCTAGCCTTGCTTTTCAAAGATTTTTTCTATTTTGTTTACGTGATCTTCAATTTGGGGGAGAAAGAAGAATAAGAAGAAGAAGTGCTCATCATTTTTCAATGATGCCGTGAAATTAAATCAAAATCCTCAGTAATTAGAGCCTTCAATTCAAAATTTAAGCTCTAGACGAACGAATCTACAGTATTCCATAGTTACCAGGTCGATATGTATCCTCGTACAAGCACAACGCAACTGCGACGGCCATTAGAAGTACCTACTGTTGCCTCCAGTACAGTCTTGAACTTGGAGTTGATGCACTCATATCTCTTTATTTAATGTTGAAAAAAAAAAGATTTGTAGAATGGAATACATTTTAATTCAGTATGTCAAAAATTATAAAACAATACTAAAGATTTCAGCAGTCTGCAGTGTAGTGATCTTTTTTCTGGTATTGCTGCCTAAAATCTACGTTATTGTTTAACAATTTTCATATTAGTGCTTCGCTGATATAGCGAGCAACAGTTTACTCAAAAAGTAATAACATAATAAAAGTCCATGTAAAAAGCACAGGCTATGATACTGTGAAACAAGGTATCTATTGGTGCTAAGAAAAAATACTTGGTTCTAGTACTGGATCAAAATTGGATTGATTTCGACTTGCTTTGATGCACTGGTAAAAACAGTTCCAAATCTCCAAGGAATGACACCAAGTCCAAGTTCAGGTCTGTACCTGAGAGCAAGTCATGGCGAACTGCGACGTACCTTCACACACAATCCAGGAAATTGTTTACAATTAACAGCATTAAATGGAAATTATCACACTCATGAGACAGCATTACACTACCAGTATGTTAATACAACGAGTTATATATACACCGGCTGGCTACGAAAAGAAAGAGAAATGATATACCGTCGACATAATGACGTGAGAGGCTTCACAGACGCTTGTCCCTTGTACTCTTACTTTACCCATCATTACAAGGTACATGCCGACCCACCACCATATTTACGATCACTCAAAAGGGACTTCTTTATCGAGCCTTTGCATTAGCGACCCTAATGGAATCTATTTCAATTGTTTCAGGAAGCTTGTGAAATTTACTGCACCAGCCAGACTAGCCCTGTTATTCTAATTGCCAAGGTTACTGCACCTGCCAGACTAGTCCTGTTATTCTACTCGCCAAGGTTACTGCACCTGCCTGACTAGCCCTGTTATTCTACTCGCCAAGGTTACTGCACCTGCCTGACTAGCCCTGTTATTCTACTCGCAAAGGTTACTGCACCTGCCAGACTAGTCCTGTTATTCTACTCGCCAAGGTTACTGCACCTGCCTGACTAGCCCTGTTATTCTCATTGCCAAGGTTACTGCACCTGCCAGACTAGCCCTGATAGTCTAATTGCCAAGGTTACTGCAGATACCAGAGTAGCTCTGTCATTCTTATCATAAGTTAACATTTCTCGGTCGGTCACCTGCTGATTA
This sequence comes from Parhyale hawaiensis, assembly GCA_001587735.2. Classification (NCBI taxonomy): domain Eukaryota; kingdom Metazoa; phylum Arthropoda; class Malacostraca; order Amphipoda; family Hyalidae; genus Parhyale; species Parhyale hawaiensis. Next base: position 11,119,704 of record LQNS02278161.1, read on the forward strand.
CCCAACGATAAACTATCTTTCTTTACCCTGACGGAGTCCACAAATATTGTTTACCTAAACAAATCCAGTTTCTTCGAAATTCAATTCGATTCTAAATCGATTTGCTGATGGACGGTTGCCTTTGCCGTTCATCATTACTGGGTACCAATTAGCGTCTATAGCTAATCGTTACCAGATGCTATTGCTCTCATGAACCCCATCGTTCCATATTAGCAATATTATCAACCACAAATTTACGTGATAATTTTGACTGCACTTTCGATACCCGGTCATTGTTGCACGTCAATTTCAGTGTTCCTAAAACCTGCCAAACCAACAAATTCTCTCTAGGTGGTTTTTGACTCCCACATATGTGACCTGCAACAGATAAAACCTGCCAAACAACAGCCGTTTAATTTGAATTTTATTCGTAAACTGACTCAGCAATTCTCGCTAGACTAAAAATTATAGAGCAATATGCACAGTAATAAACTATTTTTATTATTATATTGAGAATTTCCCGCTATTTACAATTCTGTGACGATCAATTTAAGTGATAAATCGTCTGTATCAGCAGTTCTGCAGCACTGTGGAAAAGACAGTATTGTTGTTACTTCTCCTGCACTCTAATATTTGCTATGAGTAACCGGTCAATATTCCTATGATATTCAATAATTATTTAACAAACTCCATTTTCGACAAAATCTATTAATGCTCCCTCCACTCGTTATCGCTTCCGATCAATACATGCCTCTCGTATATTATCTCCAGCAGCCACTGCACTTTATTTTTACTTTAGGTCCGTTTCAACTGACATCAGAAGTAGAGGTCGTCACAGACTTATGTAGCTGACCCCTCAGCTGTCTATTCAATCTAACCATTTTCCTGCGAATAAAACTAAGCTTCACGGCGGGCCACGCTTGGTATCCCATGCACTGAAGGGCATAACATTCCTCATTCATCAAATCACCAAGCCACTGCTTCCTCACTTGCGTGTAACCTTTGCAGTAACCGGTAACCCGGACATAATTCTTGGCCGTTCCAGAATTTAAAGTCATGAAACAGTTTCTGGGGCGGCCAAGGGGTAAAATAATGTCGTAAATACTGGACACAGTATACAGTCTGGTACGCTCCTCCGACAGCTAAACTTGCGTTTCGAGTCGACCTGGGAAATGATCAATCACTTCCGTAACACCTATCGAGAAATCATTCGTAAGTCACCCAAACACTGGGAGAATCTTTGTCATTGTCACCGTTGCACTAGTCATTTGCCACCCAACTCTAACCGTAGCTCCGGTACAGCCAATGAATAATTCATAACGTGAAATGGCATTAGGGAAACCCGTACCTGAAAACACAAGGCGAACAACTGATGATTCATCCGATGGTGTCCTCTATGGACATCGGCTTTTACCCTAATATTTCCGGATTGGGATATTCCTCCCCCCCCTCACTCTTCAAATTACACCCGCCACTTGCCGTCCGACCATTACTACCGCAACGAAGCTTGTCTACAACATTTATAGTACATGGCACAGAAACGTAAATCGATCACATATAAAAATAAATATAGTAAATCATGTTATTCTTCAAGCCTATCACAAGATATAAAACAGTTCGGGAGGAATAGGAGGGCCATGTTATTTACAGGAAATGCGCTTAGTAAGTAGTAC
>LQNS02278161.1:11121651-11148978 GCA_001587735.2 Parhyale hawaiensis
GTAGTACATCGGAAATCTACACAGTAGTATTTCTTAAAATAGTACACAACTTAAAAATAGTTTCATCTTATTTCCTCCGCATATTCGCCAAATCTGATGTCCAATTTTCTGTTATTTAGCTCATTTTAAGGTTCGTTTCATATATATACACATGCCTAATAGATATATTTCCTTGTTCTACAGTTTATCACTCAAGAATACAAGAAATTACGGTTAGCAGTCATGCTACATGCTCATCATTATCGTTTAACAATTAATTTAATACCTAGTGCAAAGTAAAACCTATTTGTAGACTCGAAAAGTTCAATTTGGAAAGGTGATCTCGAGTACGCATAATTTGATCATAATTAACACACTCGCAAGGAACTGTCCCCAAAATCATACAACAATTCACAGAATTCGCTCAATCGTTCCGAGTTTAGCAATGCAACACATTACTTAATGTGTGCACATATAATGTTTAGAATTCGAACGAAGCTACCATTTAGATAATTATAATATATCAACTTGCCTGTACCGTTACATTTATAGAAATGTTCTCAACATACCATTTTTCAACGCAAATCCCTAACACAAAATCACAGATAGAAATGAGTGAGCGTAGTCATATTATAATTTTTATACTAGTACACAAGAATAATAACGCAATTTACTTGATATCGTCCACGGCTAGCACAATTCAGAAAGTAAACTTCTAACCAATTTCACTACAATACAAACTAAATTTTAATCACCAGTATCTTTCAGATCAAATAATTTTGTTTGCCAATTTGATCACCCGAAAATTAAAATTTCTAGCAAGAACAGTGTGGACAGAATCCACTTCTTGCCAATGCCATCATTTTTCCTAGGTAGCCCTACATATTTCACTTACGAATACGATTAATTATAGTTGCCTGTAAACACAATGTTTTATACACAACAGGCAGTTCTACAAGTAAGAGCTTCATCCAGCAGCCACGCGGTGCCTCTGCGATTCGCAAAGACCTATTCATAATTGTGCGGAAGAAGAGAGGTGTTCCTGGCAAAGGGAAACTTATCACATTCTCTTTTGACTCTCTTGATGGCTCGCCGATTCTGCAAGACATGATGATGCGCTACAGAGTTCGAGTCTCGGACTCTCACGAGGGATTTCCATTTCATGGAGTACTCCAGTATCGAGAGGCGAGGTGAAGTACGACGAGAGATTCTCAGATTGCCTTTCGGCACTGATTTCGCCCTGCTTTTCCTGTTCTTCACATTACCTGATCTATGAAGTTATAGAATTAAAGGCAAAAAAAAGCCTCGCTAGGTATGCGAGATAATAAACAGGAATAGTATAACATAGTTTAAGCCTCCCTAATAAAGAACTAAGCTTTTCTATGAGACGAAAGAAAGAGATATATAGTATGTCGATGGACACGCGGAACCCATGCACGGAGGTATTCCAACACAGGATTATTATTATTATTAATATTATATTAACACAGGATCAACGTGAATAGGAACTGCAAGTTGGGAAAGAAGAGGAAGAACAGGCAAAAGTAATACCAAAAGGGAGTATGAAATCGGAAGGAAGCAAAGTAGTCACGAAAGACAGACGTCCCGAAGGCCTAGCTGACGGCTAAGGTAAGCTTCAGGGTCCCCTTGGTGGTGCTGCTCCCCATAACATAGGATGGGCGAGTGTAAACTTACCTATGGTAGCCCAATAACTTTAATCAGCTGAACTTCTGCACGTGATTTTGATTCGATATGAGACATAATTATTATCGTTATGTTGGTATTGTCCCACTATTTCCGAATCTAAGACGATCAATAGCGATCTAACATGATTACTCGGCTTACAGCCGGAACCACAACGTTGTGCTCAGGCGGTAAGAGATGAAAGATGAAAAGAGTAGAAGACAGAAGCAAGAAGCGCCCGAGCGGACGGTCCCCTCGGTGACCTTCCGCACGGGCAAAGGTAAGAGTCCCGCAGAAAAAGTCGGTCACCTCGATCGGCGGCCCACCTCGCGGGATAGAAAAGGAAATTTAGAGAGCCTACCTAACTTTACAAAACTAACCAGGTCAGCAGGAACTGCGGCAAGCTGTGCGAGTCGTAATAGTGACTTCTGTTCTTTCTGGTAGCTTCTGAATTTCCTCTCATCATATGAGTATTGCTTCAAAGCGTCCGTCAATTTACCTTATATGGAAATCACGAATCAAACGGTTTGTTGGCTTCTGAGTAAGTTTCGTTTCTACAAAGGACGAGAAAAAAGCATTTTGCAAGTCGAAAAACCCAGGAGCCCATCTGCGGTGGGCTACAGCACTTGCAGCAACACACATGCATTAAAAACGAATTGTAACAGCGGAACATGAACACTATGAGTATGTAAACGAAAGTATAATATTAGCATTTAGAACGGCAGTTATATTTATCTATTAAGCAGTATGGGGATAAAAGAGGGGAAAAGTGGGGTTTCAGTAATTAAAATAGAGTGAGATGCAAATAGTATCACTGTTACTTACGATACCATCTGTCCACGAAGTTTCAAGTATACAAATAGTAAATTTAATTTGTATTTGAGAAGTTCATTGAAGAATACATTAGAGTGAAGAAAAACTAGGGTTTCGCTGAAGTACATCTTATTACGCCGTCATTTCATGACGGCGTGGGTCACTTATACTAATAATAGACAATTCGATAATTTTCCTTTTGCCAGTAAAAAAAAAAATTGGATGATAATTTTTGCCTTGGAATGAGGGTAACTCTGGTAGTCAGTCGGTAGATAGAAATACTACGGCTCATATCTCAGAACATTTATGAACAATACTTGTAAATTAATTCAATACTAAAAGAACATACATAAGAAGACATTCTACTTATACCATACAACAGCATAATTCATAAATACTGAAACAAAAGAGAGAATACTTTAACTTTACATTATTGCCAATAGATGAATCTGCTAGGAAATTAGTGATCATCTCTAATAAAGAATTTCAGTTGAATGTGTTATGTATTTCACAGGTGGAAATGATATATCTATTCATGCTGTAAGATCCTTAATAAGTACTTTATACGAACGCCTGTCCTAAGCATTTATATTTGATAATGATACTTAAGGTAAACCGATTCAAATTAAATATATAAATCACATTAATGGAATCCTTATAAAATAATATACTTAAGATTGACATTCAGCGATCCACTCCTAGAAAATACCAGGCCACGTCCTCGGGAGGTTTCGATGCAAAATAGCTTTCAAAATTTTGTTCTTCTGCAGCTGATGCTTCTGTTTCTGAACAAACATTTAATACCTTAGAAGGTCCAGGTGGTGTTCAGCACCCGCCCTCTCGCTGTTTGAAAAGTTGTTCTGCAAAGTTGTTGTTGTTGTTTACTTTGCTCACGAACTGCAGTTCGTGAGCAAAATAAACTCCAAGAGCGAGTTCTCTCCTAAGTCATCCCTACAAATATTCTCCTTACTACTGTTTGTTATTTGCTAAAATAAAAGAACAATATCCTTTTTTTTCTTTGCTTCATTCGAAATAACGAGTTTTCACTCATTAGTATACATAAAATCCCACGAACATTTCGAATTTACAATCATACGCATCCTCAGCTGGGGAGATGCCTTTAAGTTCACCAAATGATAACAGAGAACATTTCGGCATAATTGCTTCAGCGAAACCCACCGATGACGCTGCCAGTTTTCAAGAAGGATATCGAATTTTTAGATATGAGTGGGGGGCTGCGTTTGAGTAAGAGCCCAGGTCCAATAGAGACCGACCGACACTGGAACAGATACTAGGGCCGTGGAGAGGCTGCCAGACATGGTAGCCATACGCATGGCTAGCGAGAGTCCGGAGGCGTGTGCCTCAGAGATGTTGACGTAGACTTCAGCCAAAATAAACATGGATAGATATGCCTCGGTGTGCACGTCCGTGTCTCGAGGTCGCTGGTTGATCCATTTGGCAAGTTCCTCTAAGGGCTTTGTGCATTCGTCCTGAAAGGATTGAGATGTAATGTTAGATGATTCATCGTCTGGCTCGTCAAATCAAAGTCGCGCTAAGCTAAGCTCACACGGCTTGACTTATCGGGACCTTCAAAAACTGGCGTTGGCTTTGCCACTTTGATTTGTGTTGTATGTGTTACTAGCAATGCAGTTACGTTTGAGACAACTGAAAATTTCATTTTACGGAGGAAGATTGAATTTTCGGCAGTCTCAAGGGAAATCCATTGAGAATTAACGCATGACACGTAAAGTGACGTAATTCAACGGATCGAAACCAGCACACCTGTTTGGATTGCTAGAAAAGTCATTCTTTGCAGATTTCTTTTCACTGTCAATCAATGACACATCAACTCTATAAGACCAAAGCACATCATCAACAACGTTTCAAACAAGATATTTCTATTCCCTTCTATAGGGATAATGGTGAACCCAACCTTCAGCATAGCCCAATGGCACTGAACCAATTTCTCTTTGAGAAAAAGGGTTAAAAACTAACGCTTTATTTAGTTCTTCTAGGGTTAATGGTAAACTTAACTTTCATTACAACGCAAGGACGCAGTGCTAGTGAAATTATTATTGAGAACAACTTTTTTTTGAGACTTTAACCCAGTTCATATTTGGTGACATAGATTTGAAATCCTAAATATAGTGAACCCAAATTATTTTACCACAATTTTTGGCAGTAGATGAAAAAGAAATCAAACGCTCCTGACAAACAGTAAAATGAGTGCGATCACCTACATATTTCAACATTTTAACCGTTTAGTGCCTACGGTAAGCATATAATGACATTACATGTAGTGTTATTCCTACGAAAAGTGATGTTCCATTGAGGCACTAAAGGGTTAATTTGAAGATTAATCAACAGGTTTAATATTCGTCTGCATCTGTACCACGACAACGAACAGAAGCAATGAATGGATTGTCTCAGCAAATTATTCAGTTTCAGATTTGACCGCGAAGGACTTCAGTAATAGTTGTATACCAGCCAATTATAAGTAATAATTCCATAAGGAGATTAAAAATACACGATGGTTTTCAGCATTTTACCAGTTCTCGTCGGTGCTTCTGATACTGGTCGGTGTATTCTTCATCCTCTTCTTCCTCCAGTTCGGGAGCGAGGATGATGTTCTGGTCCAGTTTCTTCTGCAGGATCAGCTTGCACTGCGAAAATATGGCATGAGTCAAGAATTGGATCTTTATATGATATTACGCTGGGTGTTTCAAAATTCTGTACCATATTTGAAGAATTCATACATCAAGAACTGTGTATGATAGTACGAAAGAACATGTATATCTAAAGTTAAAGAGTCGAGCTTATCTGTTAATTAAATTGGTTACACTTAGCTCATTTTCTGTTTTTGATACTGATGCTTTCTACAACTATTTACAATACTATAGCATAGCGTTGTCGGTGGCTTTAAAGGTAACAGTTATAACATCACACAGGAAAATAAATTGCTTTTTCATAATAGAAATAAATTTGCAGAAAAATACTCGACACTTTCAGCTTTATAATAATAACTAGTGGCCCGTGCCGTCATTATAAATGGCGGCAATAAATTAACACTTCACCAAAACCCCCGCCGTCTTTTGGGCTTCCTCATTTTTCCCCTATCTAATACTGAAGAAAAAGATTCCAAAGTACCCAACTTTTTAAAAAGCGGAAAACTTTAGACTTAAAAGAGGATAGAATAGTCAACTATTTTCTCCTATCTAATACTGAAGAAAAAGATTGCAAGGTACCCCACTTTTATTTACATTTTGAAATCTGAATTTTCTCCTATCTTATTCCCATAGAGCGTGACAGGAGAGATATAAATAAATAAATAAAAACACGACGAGAATTATTATATAGCTAGTACTGATAACTAGAGCACTCTGAGAGCGCATACCTCCGCGAAGTGAGGCAACGGTAGCAAAGAATTCAAATTGGTCTGAAACCATAATTTTCTTTGTATAAAGTCCAAAATCTAATCATTTGTGCCTTTTGATAGTAATAACAGCTTGTGCAATTTTCTTGAAGATCCGTTCATAACGTTTTGAGTTATACAGTTAACAAACGTAATGACAAACATGAGTCAAACATACAAACGAACAAACCGATCTGCACTAAAATGTATTCATTTATGTCCTTTGACAGTACTAACATTAATTATTGAGTTATTGTGCTAACAAGCATAAAATTAAAAACAGTGACAAACGAACGAACGAACGAACAAACGGATCATTACCAAAATTTGGTCATTTACTCTTTGTTATATACCTAACAACTCGTGTTGATTTCATCAAAATCCATCCATAACTATTTGAGTTATAGCATTAAGAAAAATGAGGCAGACAAACAAACAAACGGATGGACATATCTTCACCCAAAGTTGATCATCTGTTCCTCCTAACAAAGCTAATAATCCCTGTAAATTTCATCCAAATCGGTTCATAACTTTTTGAGTTATCTTGGTGAGAGACAGACAGACAAACAATCAGACAGACAAACACGACGAAACCATAACCTCCTTGGCGGAGGTAATAATCAAATGTCAGTATTTAGTAATGGAAACTACAATGGTTACTTAGACAAAAATTCAATTATTATTATATTCATGAGTTTAAGTCTCCGTTTTCACAACAAAGGCGACATCACATAGGAAGAAAGAAGGGACATCTAGTATGACCATCGAATTCATCAATATGCATCAAACAAACCTACCAAAAAACTAGGTGGAAAACACCATTGAAACATATGATTTATGCACTTCCTAAGAAGTAGGTCATACTTACGTACGAAACGCAACTGAAGAAAAACCAATCCGTATTAAAAGCGAATAAAAATTATGCTTACATCTTAGGTACGTGTGAACAATTAGAAACGTGTTTAACCAAGCCTTGCAAATTAGACGAGCGTTTTAAGAAACTAGCTGGAGGTATCTCTCGAGTCGAGAGAAAAGCTAAAGAACTTACTCGTTGAAGACTTACCTTAAAGCCGTATTTTTTCTTGAGAAGATCTTCAATCTCTTGCAGTGCGTCTATTTCGTTCATGCGAGAGTATGGTCTCATAATCTCCATCTGGTCTCGGCTGTAGGCCAAGAAGAGGTACACACCAACACCCGGTTTGAACTGATCTGTAAGTATTCACATGAATGAGTCACAGTGCAAAACACAACACCTATGCATAAAACCAATAACTTTTCAACTTATAGATGTTAGCAGAAAAATTTGCTTTGTAACTTCGTATGAACATAATAAAGAGGGCACACTGAAGCAAATATCGTCGGAAGTAAAAAAAAAAAAGTTTAACCATAGGAAATTCTCTAACATGAAGTCACTAAGCTGTTTTTAGTGCATCTTAGTAGGTACCTATTGTGAAAGGGCGCCTACACTCATTGAATTCATGTTCAAAGGAGGAGCCCAATTTGATTTAACAATCAGTAATTTTGGGATATCCATGATGATTGAAATGAAATACCGAAAACGACTCTATTTCAAAGGTAAGATTCTAAAATATGATCTTCAAATGAATGAGACTTCGTTGATCTTACCATTACCATGAGCTGAAGTCCATTATACTTTGCTCGCAATAAGTAATTAACTTCAAATTTTTAAATTTTCTTATCCAAAATGCAGCACGTGAATTCTTCCCGGCGTTGCTCTGGTGCAGTGCCTGCCAATGAGCAATGTGCTCCATATATTCCAACTTGTGATGCAAAGTGAAGGACGCCTATACTTTCCAAAGTATATTTTCCGTTTTTTTTAACGAGTTGACCACGAACTGAGACTCAACTAACGGTTGCGGTGGAGGAACCTCTACACAGGTTAGGTAGTGAAGATAACGGCACATGGACTTCACCCAAAGATTATCTAAGTGAACCCGGGTTCACACGATGTTGAAATGAATGGGTTTCCAGAGCTAATCGTTTGCCGAGCCGTCACAATCACAGCTGTGTACGTGTCAACCAAAACCGTATTAAAAAGTTTGCCGTCAAGTCTGTTCGCACTGTAGGTGTCCCTAGTGCATCTTTTTAACTTTGGAGGGTATTAAAAATCAGGGAGCTTTAGGGATTTTCGTCATCTAAGAAAACACAGCAACGCTTTCGGATGCGGAGCTGAAGAAATTCTTTAATTTGACTATCGCATGAACCTGACTAAAGTAAGACCGCGACATCATGTTGCATAGATTCTCCATCATGTAAACTTTTTCAAGTCGATGATAAAGGATTCCAAATACATGGCGACTATAGCACCAACGATGTGTGCCATCATCACATGTGTGCCATCATCACATGTGTGCCATCATCACAATCACCAGAGAAGCACTTATGTATCAAAACTTTGTTCTTTTTTACTGACACGATTCATGATGCAACATTCATGATCATCCTGCATAGTTACCACTACACACTGATACACTTTAAAAATACATTGCATCTTGCTTTCTTCGCTTATACAAGCATTGTAGAAACTGGTGATAAAGTGCATTTTTTAGTCCTCCAAGAAGTTTGCAAGAGATTGTAGTTTTTAAAGAAGCAAAACATATCGCTAGGTTTGCCAGCCTCATATTCTCAACACTGCCAAGAACAGCAATCGACAGCAAATGCAGAGAATGTGAAGAAATGCCACAGGAACTTCAAGACAAGACTTAAAACAAAGCACGAGGATGAAAATTAGATAATTGCCACATTCGTAACGCAGGTATCAGAAGCTCGCTTCCGTTAACTCATGCACGCAGCCGCACGAAGCTGTAACGCTTGCATCTAACAGCTGCACTGTTCATAGCTGTTAAAAAAGTTTTCAAACGCAACTCGAGAGATCAGGTCATCTATGGAATGAAGGTCAAACAATCCAGAAAGTCTGCATGCTTCCATCACTACAACACGAGACAGTAACAGACTATGGAATAGTAATAATAATCATTATTTTCGTCACAACCCAACTCAGGCAATAGACACCGTAACTGGATTTTATATAGTTGACTATTTACCTTGGATTCGAGAGAAGTTTCTTACGTATCTCTAAAATAACCAGTTTTTGAGATTAACATTGCAAAAACATTGGTTGAGAGCTTCATAAGTGGCAAATGAATGACAGCAGACTTACGGGATGCCTGAGGAGGGTTAGCCACAACGTTTTCTGAGTGGGTGCAATGGTCTGTAAGGTTTACAGAAATTAAGAAGCAAATAAGCGCTTCAAGTTCCGGCACACGATTTAGGGCATGTTTAGAGAAGGGCTAAAGATAGATAAAGCGATAAGAAGAGAAGAAGGAAGATGAATAGGTAAAAAGTGTCCATTCACGAAGAACAAAAGTTACCTGGAGGAGGACGCTGACAGATGAATTTTCCTGAATAGCAGATGCATTCACCACGGAAAGCCTGGAGATACGGGGCCGAGTGGGGGTAGAAGGCAGTAGTGGTGTTGCATCCTGCACACAGACAGTCTCTTACACAGATGTTCCCTCCCTATACCTATCTGTTATACTGTATTTGTTCCTTGTATTACGTATGGCACAGCCACTTAAATAGAGGTTCGCTTCCAATATTGTGTCATTTGTTTTACGTCTAGCACCTCGCTAGACTGCGTCTTTATCTTGTATCTGATACATTTGTGGCACGTGTTGCAGTTTGAAGAGTGTCTTGAATATAAGGTCTCTAGCTAGTTTGTTATACGAGTTTTGCTCAACAAGTTGTAGACTGGCAGTTGCTTCCCTCATTTTTTCGAGTTTTCTGCTAAAGTTTATCAAATTTTTACTGGAGCTCGGACGAACGAAAACGAGAAGGCATTGCACGCATGTTATTATGTTATCGAAATTGTTTGGTAGATTACAATAACAGTACAGAAACATAGTACACAGAACTAGATCTTTTGGCCCTGGAAAGATATATATTTTGGCGTGAGAAATTTAGCATGTAGCTATCAATTAACTTTGCAATTTTGCTCACACTATATTTAGTAAGAAGAATTTTTTGTTCTCACTGCCACATATGTTGGGTTGGACGATTTAATAACAATAACAACAGATTTCTTTGTGTGCAATATCTTTCAATTTTTCTTATTCAAAATAGCTTTCTAGGTTAGAGTTATACTATTTAACTGATAAGAAAATAACGACATGCTAAATATTAGCCAGCAATGTAAGAAAATTTCTCAGCAGGACCCACTAATAATCAGAAATGATACTGATATCATCGGGCCGAAAGGCGAGTTCAAACAAAGAATTTATTCACTTATTCACTCAATGCATCTGCTTACCAAGTGCTCAAATGCCATAACAGTCTACCTGAGGCAGCATAAACAGGAGTGAGTTACAGTTACAGTCTCCCACAGCTTAGTAATCAATTATATCTGATAGGCAGAAGATGTATCTACTGCCACGATGAACTTAAATTGCTACATTTGACGTAATATTCTACTTACTGCCCCAACGGAATTTTTGGCCGCCCCAGAAACTCATTTGAAGTTTTAGTTTCAGGAGCAGCCAGGAATTCTGCTAAGGTATTATTATTATTGTTGCGATTTTTATACGAGTTAATGCCAACGTAGCCACAGCAGAGGTATTTCTGGAGAGGACGAGGAGGGATGAGTTAGTAATAAGAGATGTGGGGATCATGCATACTGGATCAATGCGCACAGGTAGCAGTTCTTCTTCGTATTAACTTCTAGATTATAAGGCACGCTAGAGTGATCCAACTTAGTAGGCTAATAAGTTATACTTTCTGTCACATGACGGCAGTCTTGATATTCATATAGGCTGAGATTATGAATGAATGAAGCTTCCAAGAAAAGTTCATTTCAACAGTAGACAGTTAATCTAGTAGGTAGAATGAACTCTATGAGTACCATATAAAAAATAGGATTCTCTTAGCGCTGTTTGAAACGTAGGTTATGCAATAGAATCGTCTTTACTGCGTCAAAATTATGTTACTGTACCTTCATTTGCCATGATCAATAATTACTAATCAAGAAACAACTATTTCTAATAAAAATGAAGGAACATTTGTCATCCATTGATATGCTATTATAAACACTGTCAATTTGTTAATGTTATCAAAGCAGCAAACGAACTGAAAATACTGAAACCTTATGTGAAATCAATTCCTCCGCTCAGCAGCTAATGAGGCCCACTGCTGCAAAAATATCTGAATAAACTTCACAAAATAATGAGGAAGGCAAAAGACAATCTATTAAAAATTTGCGCTCGAGAGAACGTTACTAGATTCTTTAATATTTTGCAAGGTCAACGGTCATAAATATACTTGATACGCACTCTAGAAAGCATTTGACTGTTTGAATTAGGCGGGTATTTGGAAAGGTTGCTATTGAAAGATATGTATCGTATGCAAAATGTAATCAAGACGGTGAATGGCAAATAAAAAGGAGGAAAATGACAATCTAGTTATGAGAAAACACTGAATATACTTCTGCGAAGAAATTCAAACTGTCGTTTGATATAAAATCATCAGTTAAAACACTCGCGGTGCAACTCAAGGAGAGATAAAAAAGAAAAATGGAAACTGTCATGGAAATGGAACACTAATTAACCTACAGAAACTGTTGTCCATTAAGTGAATCAAAGCTGCACTGACGTATGGCTAATTCTTCCACTAGAAAACTTTGATGAAAGCTTTAGTTACTGAAATATTCAATCACATAACTCTGCAGAAGACTTGAAATAATGAAGACAAAATTGTACATGTAACTCTCGACATTTACGTGTCTCCACTGTTGCGACTCTCTTCTTTTACGAACGTAATTTTGTGGACCTATCTCAAATTTTACGAGAGGTTTTCACTACTCTCGAATATTACGATTTGTCCTTCCCTCCAGTATTCTAAAGATTTTCGATGAAGAAATGTATTATTCAGTATTGTTCATTGTATAACACCAACATCTTTAGTAATTAATAAACATGTTATCCACTGCTTTTTCATTGATTTCCTTTATACTGTCGTAGGTTAAAGAAAAAGTTCTTCCGGCTAACTTAACAAAGTCTATGCTTGAAGTACAATTTTCTTTGTAAAAAGAAGTGTGACCTTATCTCGACTTTACGAACGTATCTCGAGTATTACGATTCCATCCGGTCCGCATCTCTCGTAAAAGTCGAGAGTTACATTGGCACATTTGTGGCAAAAATTAGGAAAGTGTTAACACTCATTCCTCATGGTAATTTCTTGGGATTGAAAGTCAAAATCACCACCTCACCAAAAAGAGTGATTGGAAAACATATGTCACAATGCGGGAACTCAATAATTTCATCATAAACATTGGTTCACTTAAACAATGGATACTCTCATCACATAATACGTTAAGAAATGCAACCGAGGAGAGACACATACAGCTCTAAATATTATAGAATTAGGATTTCCGCTCCCAAAGTGGTGAATTCCAACCTCATACACACAAAAACTCTCATTGCTGTTACTTGGGAAAATTCTTACCAAGAGTAATTGTGCAAATCAAAGATTAATGAAATTAAAGTGAATGAGATCGCAACATTGCTATGGCGTACCCAAGGCCATAATAACAATTTCTTTTTTAATTAGATAGCCGGGAGTAGACAGACCAATAGGCCCATCCCCAGAGAGTAGCTGGACTTACGTTCCGGGCTTTAGGTTTGGTCAATGTGCCAGGATCAATTAAATTTCTGAGGAAGGAAAGACGAAGAGGATAGACTCAGCTTGAAGTTGATCGTATAAGTGCCATTAATTGTTGCAAATCCGCGGAGCTTGTAGACAAAGATTGTTCATAATACCGAAAGTGTCAGTATTGAATACCCACTGAGATCCCCCTTTACTGGATACGTTCACGGATGTGGCAACGTCAACATGCAGGGTTCATGTCGGGACCACGTTATGAAATCGCACGCTCAACTCACGAGGGGATGGTCAGCTCGTAACACGTTCAACTTTAGCATTTTCCAGAGGTATATATTCACTGTGTAATTGGGACGGAATGCAAGCTGAATGTTCGATCATAAGTTAAGCATGCGATTTCGTACTGTGGGCCCGGCACAACAGTAACATTTGACACAAGTCTGGCCTGGTGAACAGATTGATGATCTTGGCAGACATTACGAAATGAAGAGTGACCCTAGAACAACTAAGTAACACCACAATAGTTCCTATTTTAAATAGTACGGTTTGAGGCGTTCTTTATTTGGAGTGCTGCGTTAGGTAGGGTGAAATTGTCATAAGGAGATAGAAGATAGTTAATTTATAGAATTTAAATTCAAGCTTACTGAACCACATGTACTGAATATTGCGTACGTGGCTTGTTCTAGACCTCAAATGATAGAAGGGGCGTTCGAGTATCCACACTATCACGCTGGGCAAAAGGATGATACAGAACGATTTAATCGAAATTAATCATGAAAACAGAGACAATTTCGTTAAAAACCTCGTTGAATGTACTGCTTGAATCCATACAACCAAACCTGAAAAAATCCTCAAAAATGTTTTTTAGAACCTAGTATGTTAATGCTGATGACAATATCGGGAGCGAAGAAATGCTTTGCGTAACAGGAAGTTCCTTGAGTAACAAACATCTGACTAGAACTGAGCGCTCTGTCTGAATAAATTTAAAATTATTCATGAGTTTAGTTAGTGAAGACTAGGTAGAGCACGTCTTTCCCTCAGATTGTAAATCGTGTATGATCTCTATCATAGACCACACGATGTGGTGTGATCTCGATCATAGCCCACACGATGTGGAGTGATCTCGATCACAGACCACACGGTGTGGAGTGATCTCGATCATAGCCCACACGATGTGGAGTGATCTCGATCACAGACCACACGATGTGGAGTGATCTCGATCACAGACCACACGATGTGGTGTGATCTCGATCATAGATCACACGACGTGATGTGATCTCGATCATAGACCCCAATATGTGGTGTGATCTCGATCACAGACCCCACGATGTGGTGTGATTTCGATTATAGACCCCACGATGCGGTGTGATCTCGATCATAGACCCCACGATGCGGTGTGATCTCGATCATAGACCCCACGATGCGGTGTGATCTCGATCATAGACCACACGATGCTTGACTGTCCACTTAAATTTGCAAGTGAGGCTGAAGGCATACTGATTAAATTTCCATAACATCTTCTCTAGTTAGGAGCGTGACTTCAAACGAAAAATAAATTGTTTTCAGTAATAAAAGAAATGTGTTCATCAGTAAGAAACATAAATTTGTAGCTAGGTTTCAGCTGTGAAAGACAATAATTGAAACTAGGACACAAAAATGACATAAAATTGGCTGAAATAAGCTTTGTAATTTACCACTAGCCAGTGTTCATATATGCATGCTTCTTTCCAATAGATGCATTCCTTGCGTCTCTAAGAACAGTGTTTGTCTTATTTCAGTTCGCTATGTTGACTAAAAAAAATTAAGTGAGGTTTTATAAACTTGCTATCATCCTCACTTGCGAAGGGTGGACAGTAAAGCACCGTGTGGTCTACGCCTTGATAATTACAGAAATTAGTTGCAGAAAATGGTTTAAAGGCGCCATCAATTGCCTCGGTGAAAGCGAGTTAAGGTGTTTGGTTTCGCCTAGGTGGTATCAAATTTCCACTTCAATAGATTACTCTTTAGATTTCCAAAAATTAAATTCTGTTTCGTGAAATGGAGTTCGCACCCGTCGCAAACGTAATTAGATTACTTTTAACGCCTGCAGTGCACTCCAGAGTGGCGAAACCGACACTCCTCGCTTACGTTGTAACCAAGTCAACCCTAGTCGGCTTGAGCATAACTAGACTTTGCAGGGCTAACCCTTCCATACCCGAATATAACTCACTCCCAGTAGGTTTAGCATTACTGTTATCGTCGGCTATGCGATAACAAGGTAGAAAAATTCTGAGCCTATTCAGTTACTGCAGGCGAGATACCGGAGAGCTACAGCAATAGGCAAAGAGACGTATAGTACATAAAAAATGTATAAAAAATCCACTTACGGAGGTGTTCCCACACGGGATCAACGCGCATGAAAACGTTTGAATGAACAGTAAGGGATAGTTACACAGGATATAGGGAACTATGTAGGGTGGTCATCAGAAACCAAACCCTAATTTTTAATGTTATTGACTTGGTCACTACTTAGGATTTTTCCATTAATTAATTAGTTAATTACTTAATTACCAGTACTATGAACATTTAAGTAAAATGTACTAATAATATATAAAATTGACGTCTATAAATTCGTAACAAAGGCATTAACTTGGAGAATCAGAGTTCGGGTTAGCGTAATCCTTGACTAATCCGCCCTTTATATGAGTGAGCAATCAAAACTCTCGGCAGTTACAATGTTCAGTGAAGAATTTTCAAATTAACTTTCTTTTTACGAAATATCCTGACATTTTTTCTGAAGATCGAACACCTATTGTTGTTTATTATAAGCTTTACGACGTTCATATGATTAGTTTTAAGCATCGCTGTATAAGAAACGTAGATGCATGGTCAAACCTATGATTTTTTGAAACTATAATCTCTTGTTTTTCACGCCAAATTTTGAGTTTCTAAATAGGTTGGAAATAAAGTTGAAAATAAATTATCAAAAGTTTCCTCATCTCTTTGAGTTTTTCCGACACTTAAAACCATTCATACACACCTCGTACGGTGCACAATATTAGATCTTGGCTAAAAGTGTCAATATAGTTAATTCAGATAAAGTAAGTAACGCATGTAAGTATTGCAAGTAATATTTTGGGGAAGAGCGACCCAGCGCCCATCAACAAGTACTACTGTACAATAACTGGCGAATGCAACAATGTCACATATTTGAAGAAATATATAAGGTTTATGCGTTTCTCAAATACGTCCTTTAACTCAATATATTTTTAAAACGATGTGTATAGAACTCGTATTTGTAAGTAAAAAAAATAGGAGGCTGCAGAATTTTCAGCTATATGGTATTTCACAAATTGAAGCATTAGCTTTTTGTTAGTCTCTCAAACTCACCTTGATAATGGAAATTTACAACGTGTTGTCCTTTATGCTTGATTTTACGAAGGTACAGTTACGACCAGAAAACCCTGCTGCATATGATGCAATAATAATAATAATAATAATAATACAGAAATAGATCATGATGGGAACAAGAAAGCAGTAGGATGATATCATTTGATACGTACAATTGCAGTCACACACTAGATTCCTAATTAAGAACGCATTATTGTATCTCGTATAAATATAATTAATTTTCTAAATCTGCTTACATTTACCACAACTTTGCTTCTCAAGAACGCCAACTAGATTAGTCATAAATTAATATCTACAAAACCGAACAGAGCTGAATCAACATAATCTAATTATGTAAGTGCTTCTGTACTATGTATAGACTCAGAGTGCAATCTTATTCTACGGGATTATATAGGAATGATGTACACAAGAATCATGCAAGTGTGCAGTGTGTGCTTCAGTACCATGCAGGAATGTGCAACCTAATATGTAAACCTTGCAATCCAATGGTAAATAATTAGCGTAAAAATTTTGAAAGTAGTGAAGTAGGCAGCCGAGGTCTGTTGTATCGGAAACACCAATTTTACCAAAACGAGTTTGCATTTCATTTTTCAAAATAGATTATGTCGAGCGATGCAAAAACTAGTGTTGGGCATTGTAGGGAAGTGTTTTGGGAACGATAATTATGTTGAAAGACAGTTTTTTTTACCAGCGATCAGCTTGAATTCATAGTATTACTTATTCATAGTATTACTTATTACTAGCAAACCACGTCTATATTATACTGACTTAGATGATTTGTTTGTTGTTTGAATTGTCTTGAATTGTTTTGTTCTTGAATTGGCATTACTAATGCATAACGTGAACAGAAATTTTTCATTATCATTACTATATATTGTTTTAATTATTAATATTTTATTATTATCGCGGGAATATGATTAATTTTTAAAAAATACTCGAAAAGATATACATTGCATCTGACTGGCAGGCAGTGGGGAGTGTGGTGGAGAATCTACCCTCAAATGACCAAACCACCGTCATTGGTCGTAAAAACAACACTATTCATAATGTCACCAAATGGGGACGAGGTGATGTAATACATTAGGACGAACTATATACGGCTGTTCGCCCACATTTACGGAGGCTGGTCTGTTTCGCTACAAGGCACGTTGCTTCCAAAGCAGTACAGTAGGAGGAAGACTCCTTGTAGCGAAGCACCTCAGCCTGAGTAAGGTAGGATTACTTCAGGAGTGACTGTTAAAGGATTGCATGATTTAGGAAGTAAAGAGTAAACTGTGCACACACAAGAGTGCTGACTCTGTTTCTCTATGTTTACTCCTATATGTACCAAATTTGAAAGCGGTAATAAAGAAATCTTTATGAGGCACTAACAGTCGCTAGTGAGATGACAACCAAAGACAGAAATCATGTAGGTTATTTAATATCAGAAGAACAATGTTGTAAAAAATATTTATTAAATAATTATTCATCACAGCTTAATGAAAACAATTTGCATTCTTCGAGATAAATTTTGGGAAGGTGGCATTGGTAATGAAACTGATACTACAAGGTGTGTAGAAGAAATAGTTCCAAATGTACGTTTGGTGTTTATTGTAGAGGAATAGTAATGATGATAATAGTAACTTTAGGAACATATGAGCTTTAGTTATATACAGCATTGGATGGACAGGTACGAAGAGCATATAAAAAGAGGACTGGTATTTCGACTGCAGACAATGAGAGTGGTAGGGGTCGCAGGCAAGCCTGAAGAACTAGTAAAGTATTCAGCTAAAGTGATTTTGAAAATTGTTTGACCTTCGTTCACACTGACTCCATGACAAAAATACTATAGCTGGCATCATGTTTTTTTTTTCGATGAAAATACTGCGTTAGACATCAACAGACTAGTTGTAGATACTGAGGGTGAAAAAATATCCTCGGTAGAAGTTGCGCTGAAAGTGATCACTTTCACAGGATATGCACATTAATGAACGTTATGTGGAGAACGTACACAATAATGTAGAGTATTCACAAGAAATTAATATTTTCTGCGGAGCCTACCTAGATATTAATATTTTTTCCTAGCGTACGTTGCAAATGAAGCAAGATGATCCATACAAGCAATGGAAGGGCATCAGTTTCATCAGCAGAAAATTGTAGAATTTAAGCCCTTACTTTAACATATGCAAGAAAGCTTCGTCCAAAGTACAATAATAACATACCTGCTGCACAATGCACCCTACAGTACCTACAGAACAAGAACCTCTGAAAAATTAACTATTAACTTTCCAGTCATTTAGGGGAAAAAATGAAGCCGAATTGTACGAGCGCTGACATGGTGGACACGAAATAAATATGGAGGCATAATAAAGTTTGTCGAAAGTATGATACATAGCATCCGTTCCCGAAAGGCTTGACTGAGGCATTGAATACCGTAACAATGCATTAACGACTTGAATAAAGAATTTATAAAAAAATACCTGATACATAAAGTCCGTGACATTTTAGAGAAAAAACATGGAGCATCACACAGACATTGGCTGCAGAATAAGACATCATTCCTATCCTACCAGCTACAGCTCCAATTCTTCCTCAGGCCAACTAGTTTTTAGAACTAACAAAGTTTCAACTGCAGTTCTCAGTATATCAGTAACAATTTCGAGCGGAGCACTTTTGACTATTTCATACATAGGACGTGGCTGAGGCGGTGGCTTTCGGTTGCTATTGTTTCGCACTGAAGCTCCCTAAGCCAGCCATTCAATGCAAAGCCATTGAGGCCAGCCGAAGCTGCTCAAAAATTCAGAGCAATCCAATCGTGGGCGCAGCAAGACTTGCAGCAGAGGTGTTCTATAGTGCTAACCCCAGTCGTCCACGGTCTCGTTCTTTAGTTGAGTTTTTACAGGAAAACATGAATATTTCCCATTGGTAGCTCTTAAGAACATAGGAATGCTTTCCATCAATTGTGTAATATTAACTATTAAAAGAATTCGAAAATTGAGGTGTAATTACATAACACGCATCTTTTCGTCGATCATTGATTGGTATCTTGATACTCTAATATATGTATAAATAAATATGTATTGACTGAAAAGAACCTTTGACTTTCCTCTGGACGCATTTTTGAGATAGTCTATAGTGGTTATATGGCCATCAGTTCATCATCGACACTGGTTAGCTATCCACTGATCATTTAATTCTTGGTGACAATAGAAACTTGACCCATCTTAAGCAGGACACTAAAATTCTCCTGCCAGCAGAAGAAGAGTACAGTATGGAGTGCTGCAGCACATGTTCGAAAAATTGATCATGTTCTTCCATCAAATGTATTTAGTCAAGTTAATTTAGGATATGCTCAAATATTTTTTCTAGGGCAACTTTCTTTTATAATACGTTTTTAGTCAATGTATACATATCTTTGAAATAGTCTCATTAAAAAACTCACTTGCTTGCAATGGACGCACTGTATAGACGAGAATTGCCTTTTCCGATAGTTTTACTGAACTAGTTAAATATATTCAATGGTTTACAATTCCCGAGAGAACCTTACCCTTTTATATAGGATATTGAGCTACCGGGGAAAATTACTTTAATCATGAAACCTTGAAATTCTTTTCTGGTCGAAATTTCACAAGTTAAAGGGTAAGTACTACCAAAAGTTCGTATTTTAGGAACAAATCACAATCTCATAAATAAACCAACTGCTGGATGGGCAGAACTCGAAGCATTTACATTTACCTTTTCAAGTAGAGCCAGAAGTAGATACCAAACAACCTGAAAATCTCTGGGGAAACAGGAAATAAGCAGAGCAAATTCTCAATGTTTTTACCTTTCTGATTGACGCAGCTGAGAGTAAAGCACTTCACCGTGGGTCGGTTGGAACCTGTCTTCTGACAGTGACACATATCTGAGCAACCTCCTTTGCGCATCATCTGCAGAAAAATATATAATACAAATTTCAGTTGTTCAGATCAGAGAGTTGGTTGCACTGATGCTCCTATAGCTATGCTCTTCGGTAGTTTCTCGTCGTCATTTGCGGCCTGACGGAGAAATGAGGACAAACCGGTTGACAAGCTCGATGCTAATGGTTGTGATGCAAAGTGGAAAGGAATGTTGTAGAAAAAGTTAGCTCCTTATACATAGAAATGATGCTAACATACGGAGGATAAACGATTATGACCTTGACTAATTGGAACACTCTGGAAGACACACTGGTAAAAGCAGGAGGTTATATTTTTTTCGGCTTTTGATATGTTTCGAATGGCAAAAGACTTCAAGACCCAGAAAAAACAACAATAGAGTGAGAAGCGCGAGCATACACTCTTTTCTCATTAACAAACGATAATAAGTAGCTTTATCTGAACATCCATTTGTAAAACCCAACCACAGAGACAACACTGGTTTGGATTTAACCGTGTACCAAATTTGGGCAGTTGGTATACATTAGTTTGGTCACATAAGTAGGTCAAGCTTTTGCTGTTTACCAACTATGATCGACAGCATATCATCTAGCATTTATTTACTCAACACCTACAAAAGCAATTATTTAATGTGCAGAAGCTGCAGCGTGTGAGTGCTACACCACGCGTAACTTGGAAGTAGCATTAAATGTGACGGTGTAAAAACGTCTAAATTACCAGGATACGAAGAAGTTTACCCTCTAAACCAACGCCACTGAATTAGAGCCGGAACAGCGGCATTAAATCCTCTAAACAGACGTCATAAACTGGAGCGTGGAAGCTGCAAAGTTGAGCTTGGGAATTAGAGGTTAAAGCCAAGGTTCATGCAGCAGAAGATGGGATGCCAACCGGTTATGTAACCGTTACTGGTTATATGTTGCAGGATAAAATAAACGGTTCGTTATCTTAAGTTGCCAAATTCCAAGTCTGTGTTTAGTTAGGTTACGTTATAGTAGTTAAGGATAGGTTAAGATAGGTTCGGTTCAGGTAGAATAGGCAATCCAACTTGTAGTAACACATACCTGAATCTAAGGTAGGCCAAGTAGTATATTGGCACTGTATAAAGTATAATATAGGCTTCTGAGAAGATAGACACCTAACTTTTAAATGATTATTATAGTTACTTTGGATCACAGGGTGAGGTACCAACGATTCTGTAACATTTGCTGGCTAGATGATCCAGGCTAGTTCTAACCACATCAGCTGCTGATACAGTATTCAGCCATTTTCGGCAGGTTAGTTCTACCAGATCATGTAATACTTCGAGTAATATTTTCTTGTAGCAAGACTATGCACACTACATATTTAAGGCATAATACGATCTGAAGAATATAAATTCAGACTTGTGAGATAATACTCGTACCAAAGTAATTTTAGAAATTCTAACAGAATGCGATATAGATACTGTATGTTCTATTTCAGTAATAATTTGAATTAAGCCCAAATTTACCACCGTCAAACGTGTCCTGTGTCAGCAACAAATAAATAATATGTTAAAGATGGATTACTTACACTAGATAAAAACTATATTCAAAATAATTACACCTATTTCATTTCATGTTTACATCCTTGATACGGTTACCTTTAAAATGTTTCGGCCATATCTTAGTATTTTGCTGGAACAGGACTCAAACCCATTATTGCCCGCACTAAATTTCTATTTCGCGTAGGAATAGCACTAACAAATATGCTCCTAAAAAGGGACTTAATGGGAATTAAGATTTAATTCTTGATAAATTGGATTTCTATGCTTTGAACGGGCCGTACCAGAATCTCACGACACTGTTCGATACTTGGATTTTTTGATGGCAGGATGAAAGTTTATTCGTTGCACTAACTTCATTTCATACAACTGGTCAACTTCAAACCAGTTTACACACTTTTTGAATACGACTTTTAGCGCCTAAGAAATGAAGATATCTGACTTTGATTGTTACAAAGCAGGAAAAGTGCACTTATTAAAAATTTCATAGTTACTTTTGGTTCGAATCTCCTGTTTTTGCCATTATCATTTTTCTATAGTACCTCTTTTGGAGATCCATTAATTTGTATACAAGATACGGTAAATCCAATAAATATCGTTTCTCTCCTCTCTGTGAAATTTTAATCGGATTATCCCAGCTTATATAACAAATATATGATAGATTGGAGAAATTAAACTTTAAAAATAATTCACCCTTTGCGAGGCATTCATTTGGATCTTCCAGTTCATGTACCAGAGAGAGAATGATGAAAAAAGTTCCAGTACACAATATTACTCAGTGTGTTGCTTGACAGTTTGTTCGTTGGTTTTTCCATACTTATACTGGTATTACTTGGGAGAAATTCATCTGCGGCAAAAATGCCGCTAATTTGTTAAATGTGAACTATAATTGCTGGAAACGAGAGAAACTTCCCTTAGTGGTAGCATGGAGACTGAATTTTACATTTATTTGTTTTGAGCTCATGATGCGTAAATTTAGAGCGAAAAATATTCTTCAAATCGGAACGATGAAGAAAACAGACCTTTGTTAAAAAGAAAATAATAATTTTCGCGTTCATTTTATGACGGCGAAGGCCACTAATAAGCTATCAGCAATCCTAATGCCGAGACTACACTATGCATTCGCAAGCACAGCTTGATACATGCATGTGCAGCTGACACGTCATCCATGCTACCGTATCTACGCTACCGACTTTAAATATGTATCGGGATGACGTGCGAGCTGTACGTCCGCGCATCAAATTTTGCGTGCGAAGCCTCACTGTCGTCCCGGCCTGACACCCCATAACAACGTGTCCACCTGGATCTGTTTATAATAGACTTTGATAGATAAGAAATAAACAATGATTCTCCCCTTCTGTGAACTGATCACTTAATTCTTCCACCTTATACGTATAAAATATGGAGACTGACGTAAAGTTTACCACCTGTAAGAATTTCTTATGCTTTGTGAGGCGCCCATTCGAGGCTCCCAACGTATAAAACACTTGCGTACATAAAGGTCAACATAAAATAATTATCATGACCTTTGCGAGGCAATCACTTGGATGCTCCAATTTTTATGGCACATGGAAACTGGTGTAGCTGTAAAAAGTTTTCAACTTAGTGACGTATTCACTAAGATCCTCAAGTTCTGTGCAGTATGTACATGTAGAAAGGTCAACACATATATATATATATATATTTTCTTGAGATGGCAAAATGTAGATGACGATTATAGAACGCGCGTCGTGGATACCAACATTTCTTCAACTGCTTCTATAATCGTCATATATATGTATACAGTGATTCTTACTCTGCTCAAAAATATTCAAGGGATTACCAGCTGTAGATATTATTAAGCAATGAAATAAACAGTAATTCTTACATTTGGGTCGTGTTCACCGAGATACAAAAATTAAGCAAACTTCCCACCGTTTTTGACTTGTGTGTTCCCTGAAACTTTTCCCTACTATGCAAAATGCCAAATGTGAAACAAAATTTATATCCTTTTTCATGTGTTGGCAGGTATCTTTTCCCTAATCCAAAAAACGCAAAAATGAATCAAAACTCTTATCCTTTTTGGCGTGTTCACTGGCCTCTTTTTCTTCATCATACGAGAATAGATACAGAAATGGGCAAAAAATTCTTACCGTCCTGTGACGTGTCGACTCACAATTTCCACCTAACCAAATAAATATGGGAAGAAATTTCCTTACCCTCCGCGAAGTATTGACCGGAATCTCCCAGCTCCGGATGGGTTTTCCCTCCACCTCCTGCTCCACGAAGCAGCTCTCCACTGTAATGAGAGGGGCTTTAATTAAGCAACGTGGAGTTCAGCCATCAAACACTCTTAATGGCAACAATAAAGAGTTTATTGTACGCTGCCATAAGCTCTTCAATGCGAGAACTTACAAGTGCCACTGACTTTAATGATCTACTGAAGCAGGGAGGCAGAAATCGCTGCTTACTCTCAAACTTGGTGACGAAAATAGCACTTATTATCTAGGGTAAAAGTCAACTGGCAGCCTGAAGAGTAACTTAATTATACCTGGAAATTGAGAATTTCGGTAAGCTGAAATTAAAGATGATTTAATTATACATTGAAGTAGAAGCTTAGGCTGGAAATGAACGGCAATCGGTAACGTAAGTTTACAAGTTAAGGGAGAAATCGTTAAAACTAGAAGTTAACTGTAATTTAACCGTACATGCATAAATAATGGTTGACTGAAAATGGATGGTGATTGGCAATTTTCTTTTACATGTAAGTAAAGAACTCAATAACTGAGAACCGAACGACAATTTAATGAAACTTCAAATAGAAAATTTAGCTGGAGAGGAATGGCAGTTGGTGATTTAATTGTGCATGCATAGACCGCAACATGTAGGGAGAGAGCTCAAATAAGTTGGATATGGCTGGCAATTATATTATACATATTTGCATTAGATAATTAACCTGCAATGAAACGCAACTGATCATGAAATTTCCACATACATTAGGATAAAGTGAAATAGAATGGAAATATAACTGAAGATGTAACTGAGAATGAATTTGATATAAACACTCGAATCAGAAAATTGCGAACTAACAAAGCAGTGTAGCATTCGACTTCAATAAACAATAATAATTTAGAAAAAATGTTCACACTAGAAACAACATAGGCCAGTATTTGGTTTATTTTGGGACTGGGTATTTTTCGTTAGGCATTCGATTTGATTATGATGCTTTAGACTTCAATAGAGTGTTTCAATCTAATAAAGTGCATTTTTATTTAAGTTGTGTTTGCGTATGTAAATTATACATTTTTCAGTAGAAGGCTTCATTCACGCAAACTCCGATTAACGTAAGCATTGGAGGTTACGTAATAAAATTTACGCTATTTGTATAAAGCGGTTCCAGCTAAATAGCGTAAGTGGACCTGTATGGCATCCGGTGAAGCAATAATAATAAACAACGTCCAACTTCTTTTATTTACTCCTCTAACCGACTTGGATAAAGTTAATTGAGGCATAGTTTTGCTTGTTATAACATCATCCATCATTTTATCCGCCAATGATTACAAAAATTAACAAACTTCAATGGCAATGAATTATGAATTTTTTTGATACACTTTCGAAAATGTCTCAAGCTATTCTGTTGTTAATTTAAATGGATAAGATTAGATTATATAGCTGGCAGTAGACGGACCAACAGGCCTACTCCCAAAGAGAAGGCGGGACTTACGTTCCGGTCCTCTATGAGCTATTGACATTATGTCAGAATTATTTGGATATCCGAGGAAGAAAAGAAGAAGGAGAAAATCAACTCAGCCAGAGAGTTGATACTGCAAGCACGATAAATTGCTTCTGATCGTCGGAGCTAGGAGA
The DNA here is from genome assembly GCA_001587735.2 of Parhyale hawaiensis. Taxonomy (NCBI): domain Eukaryota; kingdom Metazoa; phylum Arthropoda; class Malacostraca; order Amphipoda; family Hyalidae; genus Parhyale; species Parhyale hawaiensis. The sequence goes on from LQNS02278161.1 coordinate 11,146,865, forward strand.
CGGTAAGATTGTTGAGGCATAGAAAATAACGCATTACAATGGCCTCCAAAGCATTTGCTGAAATGAATTTGTAACTCTAGGAAAAGGAGGGTTTCGTAGTACGCGGACGAATTTTAAGTTAAATATTCTTGATTTAAAATGCGATAATGAGTGAAAAGTATTTTTCTGCTGCTGCTTTACCACGAGAGTGTACCCTTAATCTAGTATCAGAATCCAATTAATCAACATTTTTCTACGAACATAAGTACATTCATCGAGATAATATATTACTTTTTCAAGCTAATTGACGTCTCTGGTATAAAAATAATGTCTACTTTGAGCAAATTTTACGCTAGACAGAATAGGTTCTTAAAGGCCTCTCAGCAGCTGCACTTTCAGGGCACACAACTTGTGAGTTGGTATTACCAGAGGCGTGTTGCAATAATAACCCCAGGCTAACTAGTGCTACACCAGAGGTGCGTTGCAATCAGAACCTCATGGTAACATGAGTACACCAGAGAGGTGTTGCAATCACAGTCCTAGGGAAACATATGTTATACCAGAGGGACGTTGCAATAAGAACTCGCCAGTTACCCGTGCTACCCCAGTGACCCCACCACTCAAAAACCGAGTCACAATCACAACCTCAAAAGCAGTGAAGCTGATTGCGGCAGCAAGGGTTACCGTGACGCAGGTAACGGCTCAGCAACAATCATCCGGTTCCCATCATCCAACAATCATCCAACCGTTCAGCAACAATTATCCAGTTCCCATCATCCAACAATCATCCAACCGCTCAGCAACAATTATCCAGTTCCCATCATCCAACAATCATCCGGTTCCCATCATCCAACAATCATCGAACCGCTCAGCAACAATTATCCAGTTCCCATCATTCAACAATCATCCAACCGCTCAGCAACAGTCATCCGGTTCCCATCATCCAACAATCATCCAACCGCTCAGCAACAATTATTCAGTTCCCATCATCCAACAAACATCTGGTTCCCAACATCCAACAATCATCGAACCGCTCAGCAACAATTATCCAGTTCCCATCATCCAACAATCATCCAACCGCTCAGCAACAGTCATCCGGTTCCCATCATCCAACAATCATCCAACCGCTCAGCAACAATTATTCAGTTCCCATCATCCAACAATCATCCGGTTCCCATCATCCAACAATCATCGAACCGCTCAGCAACAATTATCCAGTTCCCATCATCTAACAATCATCCAACCGCTCAGCAACAGTCATCCGGTTCCCATCATCCAACCGCTCTGCAACAATTATCCAGTTGATATAAAAAGAACAAAGAAACAAGCGAATAAACAACGACTAAGCTTCAGCGTAAGCAATTAAGTCTGTTTATTTAGAGCTCCGTAGTCGACATGACGATCAACACGGAGTTTCATTAATGTGGAGCGCACACTTCTCGTCGATAGGCGGCGCTCTTGTCATCGAATTCGGAAAACGGCGGCCAGTCTGCTAATTTCGCAAGCCCAACAGGGTTGTGATTGCGACACGCCTCTGTGTCACCTGCCGCTTAAAAATCACGCGTCAATCACACACCGAAAGCGGCTTACGACCATCAAGCACCGCCTTACAGCGACCGCACTTCGGGTTCCGGTCAGCGTTCTTCATATCGCGGTATCCTAACTAGGTTGTCATTGTCGTGCATAGGGAAACGATAAGCGAAGTACATGGTCCATGAAGGGCTGTGTGCCCTTCAAAATGTAGCAGAAGTTAGGTGGCAGTGAGGAGGAGGAGGAGGATGCTGGCGGTATAAAAGAAGTGGAGGCCCGGCGGTGTGGCGAGGCAGCTTTAAGCGAACACCAACTCTGTTGCAACAGCACTAGTTGTCAGCGGCCGCCTAACCGTCTGGTGGCTGTTTCTAACCATCTGCTGGCTGTTTCTAACCGTCTGGTGGCCGTTTCTAACCGTCTGGTAGCTGTTCCTTACCGTCTGGTGGCTGTTTCTAACCGTCTGGTGGCTGTTTCTAACCGTCTGGTGGCTGTTTCTAACCGTCTGGTGGCCGTTTCTAACCGTCTGGTGGCCGTTTCTAACCGTCTGGTGGCCGTTTCTAACCGTCTGGTGGCCGTTTCTAACCGTCTGGTGGCCGTTTCTAACC
>LQNS02278161.1:11149020-11176031 GCA_001587735.2 Parhyale hawaiensis
ACCGTCTGGTGGCTGTTTCTAACCGTCTGGTGGCTGTTGCTAACCGTCTGGTGGCTGTTGCTAACCGTCTGGTGGCTGTTGCTAACCGTCCGGTAGTTTTTCCTCACAGCGTTCCGGCTATTACTAACCGCCAATGGGACGTTCCTAATTATCTTCTCACCAGCTGCAACTCTCAATTGCTTACTCCACACCACTTTTTCATCCTCCAAACCGTTGTGACCAACGGTACTCCAAACTATTCTGTAAAGACTTCAATCTACTCTTTACCTATTAGCTGCTCTAAAACCCCTTTACTTGCAATAAACAATTTACTTGATCCAAATCACATTTTATCATCTGTAAACCCTGCTTACTGCTCTAAGCCATCTAAACCAGCTTCAGATCACATTTACAGGTTGTAAACGGCCTGTTGCCTGTTCTTAACCGCAGGTTTCTGGTTGCTTATACCACCTGTTGCCTGGTCGAAACCGCCTGTTACTTGGTCTTAACCGCCTGTTACTGGATCATAACTGTCTGTTACCTTTTCTTAACCGCATGTTGCCAGTTCCTATCCACCTGTTGCCTGGTCACAACAGTCTGTTGCCTGGTCATACCCTTACCCGTAGGTTGTTGGCTGTTTTTCACCTGTTGCCTGGTCTTAACCGCCTGGTGCCCATCTATAACGGCACGTTGTCTGCCCCAAAGCGCTTGCTGCCTATTTCTAAACACATGTTGCTTTTCCCAACAGTCACTTGAATACATAGGGCGCGAGTCTCTGAAAATATCTCACGGAGAGGTCTTGACACACGATACAAGGGGACAGTTCAAAGACTCTACCAGGATGTTCACCGTCAATATGAAGCCCTTTAAAAGCGAAGAAGAGTCCAGCGCTGCAACACCAACGACAGGAGTTGTGTGGAGAGCCGGAAGGATACCACACATACAAACTTGTGCCGAGGTCATCCAGTGAAAGGATTATATTTGCTCAAAAGTATACCGATTACCTTCAAGTCAAGACAAGAAAATGCGCTAATAGCCTCCAGCGCAGGATACAAAAATCTGATTGAAATTTAACTAAAGGAAATCCGTAAATGTCCTGCCTACAAACTACCTAACATGGACAGCCACTGGCAACGAATACCGTTACCAAACAGGGGCTAAACAACGTGCCGTCATGCAGGGTGGTCTTTAATGATAGTATTACTTGTTCTTATTATCTGTAGCTTTAGCATTAGCTGTGTCTTGTGCACGTGTACCATGTCCCTAGTCTATGTGTACCTAATAAAGTAAATTTATTTATATGTTTCTTGTATATCCCGTCAGAGCAAGAATTCTCAACATATTCCTTTGCTCCAGTATCTTCTCTACTTTATGTCAAAATTTCAAACTGCCTTTCGAAGGTTGTCTCCCTAAATTAGAAGCGCATGTAGAAATAATATTTATATAGCGGTGATAATTTTACATCATCGTAATCCTAGTTCCTCACGCTAGAATCTTGAATGCTCCCCCGTGGGATTTCGTCTCGTTGGCTGATAACCGCTGTTATTAGGAACAGCTCAGTCATTGGTTAGCTGTTGAACTTTCCAGCAGACTCTCATTCAGAAATGACGTCTGAGTGCTCGAGCAGCCTCCGTCAGTATGCAGTGCACATCTGACAGTGTTAAGTCCAGTTGATGAGTCTTTTTGTGGCACCTTTTATTTCGATAAACTCGAATTTTTTTAAAAAGTCTGCGGTAATTAGTCTTAAGATTTAGTTAGAACTTTCTGTTATAAATAACTGGAGGTAGGCTTGCCGTTTTAGTGTAATAAACTTTGTTATCTGGATTAAGTCTGCAGTTCTCTTGAATTGAAGGTATTAAAGCTAGCCAGTCAAACAGAACTCTAGTTCTTGCAGCTATATACAATTTCCAAAAACTGCAACTTAGTCACGGTCACTACCCCTTTATTACTTACCAAGAATATTTATGGACTAAACAAATAGTGCTGTTGATAGCGAAAATTAGGTTTCTGCAGCCACTTAAGGGTGAAAATGGCAACGTTTTCAACAACAACTATATATCATTATATTAGATTCTTAAGCCTCCCTAGACACAACTATAGTGATTCAAGAAAGGAAAAGGAAGGGACATGTGGTATGTCTACAGAAAAGTGGAATCCAAACACGAAGGTGAACCAACGCGCATAGAAACAGCAAGTCGGGAAAGAACCGGAGGGACAGATGAAAGCTGGATCACTAGGATACGAAATTAGGAAGGAAGCAAAGTGGGCACGAAAGACAGACGTCCCGAAAGTCTGGCTAATGGCTAAGGTAGCCTACACAAACCTCCTCGTGGCGCTGCTCCCCATAACATGGGATAGGCGAATCTAACTAGCCTAGCCCCATGGTCCATCCTATGCCCCCCGAGGGGACAGCAACTATATCAATCTTCCTTTATCATTAGTGTGGACGCTTATCTGTGGACGTTACTGACAGAACTGGCATTTAAAAGTTAAGGTGTTGTACTTCTGAGATCGAAGCGCAACCAGACTTGAAGACACTACCGGCACAACAGACCACGGAGGTAATAAAAGAGGAGTGACCATAAGCTCTTTTCGACGAGTCTGAGAAAGCGACGAGGTGGCTGAAATTAAGTGGCTGAAACCGGCTGTCGCGATGCTCAGAGATGGTTCAGCTCAGAGACCAATGAAAACACAAGCTGACAGCTTCTAAGCGCAGCTCAGCTCTGGCTCGAAATTCTTGTGACGTCATCGTTCAGCCATCAGCTTTGTACCATGAACAATTTCATACAACGAGAAAAATATTTGAACTAAACAGAACTAAAAAAAACCTTAACTAACAAATCGTGAATTTAATCGAGGGAATCCATTGTATACTTCTAACAACTTACAAAATACAGTGACTTTCTGGACGACTTGATTTTAAAAAGCCTTCTGGGTTCAGAGCTTATATGTCACTAGGCACCAAGGAGCTTCTAATAGAGAAGGAGGGAGCCAGTAGAGTAGCCCGTTGAAGCTCAAGAGTCTCTTATGGCTGTCAGCCAGTTGTCGTATGCACCAATGGCATATCAGTAAAGAGTCTCTTATGGCTGCAGCCAGTCGCGTAAGCACCAATCGCATATCAGTAAAGAGTCTCTTATGGCTGCAGCCAGTCGCGTAAGCACCAATCGCATATCAGTGAAGAGTCTCTTATGGCTGCAGCCAGTCGCGTAAGCACCAATCGCATATCAGTAACTCGGTTCGTCTTCTGCTCCCCCGTGAAACTCAGTGCTCCCCCATTATTTCCACCAATGAGCGTCTCACAGCTATAAGAGGTCTGGTTGACTCGCTGGCAAGTCTGTAACTGGGCCACAAAGCTCCCTCCTTCTCTATTGAAGCTCCTTGCTAGGCACCGAAGAAAATTCGAGCGGGTCGAGCCTTGTAAATATAACTGGTATCCTGTCTACTAACTTAAGATGTAAACAACATAATGATGGCTGTCACGTCATCATTCAGCCAAAAATTTCCCGCAAAAAACTGAAGAACTGCCGGTCGGTGTCTTCCATAGCCTGTGGTCCAGCTTCTAAAAACCGTAAGCAGCATTATAATTGAGACGCAGTTGAGCGTCTCTATCTCCAGTGCCCGTTACTAAACACTATCTTACCTGACGTTCTTCTTTATGCTACAACAATGCTACGAAATAACGTTAAATTCAATCCCGGTTTAGCTTCGTGTAATAATAAGAGGACTCCTCACCTGAGTCGGAGTCCGACATGTTTGGGAAGGATCTGGTCCCGATCACAGAGTTGTCGCTGTCAGGATTGATTCTCTCATACGAGGGCCCCATACCATTGTTGGGTGATATATCAGTGGCCCTCGGGAGGCCACCCATGGAGATTCTTCGCCGGTCCCCACCACCGGGGCTAAGGCCAACGGACCCGGGCCTGCCAATTGGCCCCTGGTGACGGCTCATTGGGAACTGACGGGTTGGCCACATGCCCCCCATGGGCTTGTTTTCTCCCACAATGAAGCCCCCAGGGGCCGAGCGGCCCACGTTGTGCGGTGTCTGTCCACGACCTCGACCTGGACACATTGAATAACGTTCATATTACCGTCTTCTGCCAATAAAAACCAAGTAAACTCGAGTTCTCATTATTTCAAACGCACCCTATGGACGACGCTAGCCGATTTAGACGTAAAAGTAGCGCTACATTGATGTTTATAATGCAACATATACACAGCATTGATGTATTCTGTTTCAATTCATCTGAAAAGCACCTGTCATTAAATGCCGGCAGAAAATGAGTACTTCAGGAAAGCCCACATGGTCGGTAGTGGTAGTATACGAAAATTGAAGCCTCCGTAAATAAGTACTAAGCTCTTTTAAGAGAGGAAAAGGAAAGGACTATATGTAGTATGTCGATAGAAACGCGGAACCCACGCTCGAACGTTTTGCCAAACTGGATCAACGCGCATGGGAACAGCAAGTCGAGAAGGAAGAGGAAGATCAGAAGAAAGTATGAACAAGTAGGAGTATGAAACCCCCCCCCATTGTCTTCTCTTTTACAGAGGGCACCTGAAATGAAAATTTTTCATTCTGCTTGAAATATTGGATACCGGTGTATAAATGGCGCAGTTAAGTGACATTTCCGGAATCAACTTTGGCATGTACTACCACACTCCTGCAGGACAGTTCAGGTCCACAGCAATTAAATGATAAGTTGGCCCTTAGTTTGCCCGAATTTAACCCCGCATCATAAATTTTGCGGCATTATTCTCAACGCTCGAGTTTCTTACTGTCTTATTCCTCTAGAACGTTATGCGACACACGTAAATAATTAGATATAATACGGCCAAAATTTACTATAAGTCATTCTCTCATGAGATTCATAGTTTTCGTTTCACGCTCTACGTACGGTAGAAAGATAGGAAGAAATTTGAGCCAAAGTCTATACAAGGCCAAACAATCGGATGAACCTGAAAGTGGCTTATTAATTACATAATACTATCAACCTAGGCTCGCCTGCATGATCCTGTTCGTACATGTAAAGGTGGTATGGGAAATACCACTTCACTATACATGCCCATGCTTACAGGTGGAATGTTAAATTTTGATTTGAAAAATTTTCAACGAGCGGATAAAAACGAAGAAAATGCGGGTGTAGTTGAAGTACTTATTTTCTGTCGTCCCTTATGACGGCGAGGGCACCAACATGCTTCTATCGGCGTCTTATATGGAATTAGCTGGAATATCATCTATAGTGGGTACCACGCCTCCGTATTAACGTTCATGGTCTGGTAAATAACATAAAAACTAAATACATTGTTTACGAAATTGTCGGATGGGCTTCGATGGCAGTTAAATCGCTCAAGAACAGCGAACAAGTCTTTTTAATCTAAAGAACAAAAGCTAACTAAGCTGACGTACCTCCTCGGTAGGGGTCGCCGCCCATGGTGTCGGGGCCGTTGGGGTACATGTAGCCATCATTATAGCCCTCGAGATCAGGCCGCAGAGTGGATGTGGAGGTGGTGTAGGGAGTGGATGTGGTCTGGGGGGCCCTGGTGAATACTTCATCCAGTTCCACTCCATTCCTGATCTCCTTTCGCAGCTCCAAGTGCGATTCAACTGATGATAAAAATAGAGTTATCAACAGTTCATCGAGTTCTGTACAATTCCTCAAATTTTTTTTCACACTTCCTGGTGTGACTCAAAAGATATAAACGTTAAATTTTAATACCTACGATGAACTAAACGTTTCACATAAAGTTCTACTGCATTTCTGAGCTCTTTCCGCAGTCTAGAGAGCAATCTAATGATAACGAAAAGCTCATCTAGTACGTTACTAAGACTTCATAAAGTTTTGCTAAATTTCTAACTTTTACTCACAGCTCGAGATGACATTCATCAGTTACCGATGTCTATAGTAAAATTACAAAATTACACAATTTTATCAAATCCAGGAAATTTCTTGAAATTTGGATTCAAGATCGGTAGTAATGCCATATCCTTAGCAGTCATTTTCAAAAACTTGACACTGACAGAGATGGGGACAGCGTTATCAATTAGAGTACAGCATATAACTTCCGTAATTTTTACAGAATACTGTAGAGGAGCGAAAGTAATGTTGTATAGGCGGAAGTGAGGGGTGTGTCCACACTCCTTACCAGGAGGGAAGTGTCTGTGCAGGTCAGAGTGTTGTTGTTTGTCTTTATGCTAAGTTGCGGGCTGTGGATGGTTCACAAAGACTCTAGCTATTGATTTACGACTGATTTATACATAAAATATCCAAACAAAATAATGTAGTACTAACACTTTCAACAATTTTCAGCACAAGAATGCAAAATACAGCACTGGTCGATATACGTTGATATTTATATTTCGGTATACTACTAGTAGTATTCTTCTGGTCTAACCATCGCTACCGCCCAGGTGCATTTCGGTACACTACTTTTACTGCAACGATACACACTAGCACAAGGGTTGGACCAATCAACTAAACATACTAGCGCAATGTATGGAACAATGAATCAACGTTACTCACTAACGCCAAAGTGGCACCAATAAACCAAAGATATTCACTAACTTAAGAGCTACACTACTATTCAATCAAAGATACTCACTGACGCATGGGTTGGACCAGAGCAACTTATGCCAAGAGTCACAGTCCTGCTGCTGCTGTAGGAAGTCCGTGCCCTTACACACGCAGGAGGCGTGCAACTCGGTACCCAGAATGTTGGTGACGGCGTGCTGGCAGGCCCGTAGTGACCCTGCGCACTTGCCCGTAAGGGTGTCCACAGCGCAGTGCTGCTCGTACCCTTCCAGTTTGTGCCTGGGTGTAAAAAACAAGGCTATAATTCCATGTTACATAAAATCATTAATGCCTCAGGTAAATATGAGTCTGCTCGAATATGCACAATCCGCTAGGGTAGGCACCACCACCGGACAGAACGCAACCTCTCCACATCACTGCTCGCTCGCAACTAAGTGACTACCCGAACAGACACAAAGCATAGATATACGGCAGCGGGCAATCAGATACTCATGATGTCGCAGAAATTGGAAGTTTATGACAGTTATCAGCAGTATACTAAATAAATAGACATGGTATCAACTTCGATCACGGGACCGCCTGGAAAATTAAAAACATACATGACGTCACAGCAATAACTATTTGTGATTTGGATAAAATGGAAGTACAGTTTGCTTTGAAGACTCTGTTTTTCTTATTTCCAAGGCGGTCGTGTCATGGGAATAATATTCCAAATCCGTACATTAAGTGTCACATCATTCTAATTTGAGCTTCGGCACAGTATATCTCTTTTTTTTTTTTGTTCATAATTATGGTCCCATAAGCCTGCTATAACGATCTCATCAGCCTCGTCGTCAGTTGTTTTGACGAATGCCATCTGCCTCGCCGTCAATTGTTATGCTCTACTTTGTGTGTCTTAATTAATGAGTTACGTCCGAGTGTTCGGTTGTGAGGTTTTATCTTCGGTGCAGAGTATAAGTTGTTCAGGCTACAGTGCAGAGAGCTGAAGGAAAAATGTAAAGTACTTCAGTTTTATTTACAACTTGTATATGATACAGTACTCGTAAGAGCAAATTGCAAGTGGTAGGCAGCTAATGAAATGAAAATTGAAATGGAGACTAAGTGTAGTGCTCCAAGGTATAGACAAGTAAGGTATGACGTCTACACAGTTAATACTGTTCGTGCTTAGCAGGCGCATGCTTAAGCACTATTTAGCCTCAGATAAACATATTTACGATTTGAAAGCCGGTATGAACGAATAAATTATCGGAAAGCCGAAACGTCGGAACCCTCACAAAATCATCCGATAGGATATCTGTAAGTTTGTGAGACCGGTGAGCCTAATATTTCAATGGCAGTTTGAGTGACAGCCTGAGATAATGCCTTCCGCCGGATCTATCAATAAGGAGCTTGCGTCTGTGAACTAAAATTTTCACTTCGGTGGTTTATTTGTTCTGAAGCATACTAGTCAGACTTTATCTTCATCATGGCTACATACATCCTGTCTTACATGAGCAAAAACGTAGGTAGCAGTGGGTTTTAACTACACGCTATGTTGAGCTACAATAGGCTATGAAACAGTTTTACGCAAGACTATCATATGTAATAGAGCCAAACTCCTATGTTTGTATCATGGAGGCTATCTAAAACCTTGAGACGCTCAGGGTTCTAATAGAATGGACAAGGCCTCCTTATGAGATACTACATGAGGTATTATCGTTACTATAACTGCGCCATCAGTAACTTTTGGATGACTTAGTTTTGAAAAAAATTATTTCAATACATCTTACCCGCAAGCCCCGCTTTCTTCTATTCTTCAGACCGCAGCCCAAATGGAAATTGAACATTCTGTTTATAAGCAAGGATATCTAATACTAAGAATGACAGTCGTGTGTTTATATATTTATATAAATTTATATTTTTATCAGTTCTATATAATAATTCACGTCGTGTTTTGATTTATTTATATATTTATATATTTCCTGTCACGGTCTATGGGAATAAGATAGGAGAAAATTCAGATTTGAAAATGTAAAANAAAGTGGGGTACCTTGCAATCTTTTTCTTCGGCGAAAAAAAAAGTTGGGTACCTTGCAATCTTTTTCTTCAGTATTAGATAGGGGAAAAATAGACCTAATAAGACAGGAGAAAATTCAGATTTCAAACGGCGAAAAAAAATTAGGTACCTTGGAAGCTTTTTTTTCAGTATTAGATAGGGGAATAATGAGGAAGCCCCAAAGACGGCGGGGGTTTTGGTGAAGTGTTAATTTTTTGCCGTCATTTTATATTGACGGCACGGGCCACTAGTTTATTTATAGGTTTCGTGTCACGCTCATAACGAAATAGGCAAAAATTAGCTCTGGCCTTTCTGGTTTCATCAATGTATGTATTTATCTGCTTGAAGACTGTGGTCATCCTGCTATGCTTCATAGAAAACTTATGGGTAGAAAATATTCCAGATTGCAGATGATGGCACTCGAACAGTAGGTATATCTAATTCCGGTCTTTCTTTGAATCCGTTGAAGTCCATTCGATATTGATGCATAGAGCTTTTCTAAACAATCTCTTCCATCGTGATGTGTACTATCTTCTGAGATTTACTTCATCCAAATTTCAGCTGATACGCTTATTTTTTTATTTATCGAGGCAAATGGTAAGATATTCTTGAGCGGTCAGCAGGCGCGTAAATACCACGATGATTTCTCGGAATCAAATTATTTTCTCCACATTTTGGGTTCTTCTTCCAACAGAACAAGTTTTGTCTTTAGGAAAAAATTTTCCGAATTCGAGTTATATGTCATCCTCGAGTATCTTGGATACAGAGCTCCGTATTTATTAGCAGCAATATCGACTGCGGGCAAAAAACGTCGCTTTTTTTGCGTATCTCAGAAAGAAAGCTGGGTGTTGTTCCGCCTTGCACGCTTATCTGTATGGTTCCCTAATTCAAGTTGGCAGCTGCGCAGCATCCTACACCAGGAAGTTAATAAGAGCCTTGCATGTATAGAAGGGGGCTCAACCGTCTACCCTAAATAGTTAATAACCTGAGAAATCATACAGTACATGTCCCGTCAACACGTTGCACTACCCAGACAGGGAGCTCCCTTCTATAGATGTAAGGCTCTGTCATTATTGACAGCGCGGGAACTCTAGTATATATATATATATATATATATATATATATATATATATATATATATATATATATGAGGCGCAGTGAATAGGCATTTCCAGTATCACCTTTGACATGTACGAACATGCTCCTGCAGGCGAGCTCAGGTTCATAGTAATTAATAGCCCGTTCCCAGGTTGGTATCCTGGATACGGTTTTCGGAAGGTTTCGGACAGACACATGGAAAGACAATTCTCTTAATAGTATAAATCGCATGTATATCTTCAATTTCTGCGATGTAGGCTGAGTTGGATGTTACAGCTGTCAGCCAGAACACTAGCATGACTGCAATGCTTACGACTCATTCGTTGTCTCATGTCAAGGCCACTCTATGCAAATGTACGCTTAACTTATGAGTGGTGGTTCAGCTCACTCATCGTTCATGCTACCGCTGCAAGCTGAACATCTGCTCATACGTTTAGCCTGCGATATCTAGTGTGGCTCGGCATTAAACGTACCGTCAGACAAGGGATTTACAAAAAGCATAAGTAGAGCATCGCTAGCGGTTCCAGCCTATAATGATCTGTCTGCCACTTCACGCTCCCAAACAATACACTGTCACTAACAAGAACAGACACTGAGGGTGAGGCAAATGTCCTATTAATAGTGCTCCAAAAAGAAAGGAGAGTAAAGCGACGAAGCATTTACTCACTTCAAATCAATTCAGAGACATTCTTTTCTGGACTTTCACAGTTTGTATCGCTGTTGCTCTCTCGTTTGTATTTATATATATATTTATAGCAGCCAAAGTATCTAATTGCACTCTAGCCCGTTATTCAAATGAAAATATATATTTACCGTTATAGTCCTACAGAATGAGCTATTATTAACGTACGAGGTCAGGATCACCAATTTCGGAAGTGCAATAGCAAGGAGCTCAAAAAATACTGTATCGAAAAAATATCAATTCTAAAATATAGTTTTAGCTTGATTTCTTGGTTAAAAATCGTTCTATTGATAAGATAGCTGAACGAACGGTGTAGCTCCCAAGTGTCATTTAAATTGCGAAAATAAAAAATCTTAAAAAAATATAATTGCCTTGAAGAGCTATGCAAATAAGTTCCGGGTGAAAATAAATTACTGTTGCTAGGAAAACACCTACAACATTAGTAACAGCGTCAGTGAAAAATACGAAATCTGGAGGTAATGACGTCATAAAGCTGTTTACTTTGATATGGAAGGCACTAGGAATGCGCAGTGGTTCCAAGTATTATGACCTCAAAATAATATCATAAATTCAAATCGGTGAATCATAATTAACAGCGATTCACAATGTTAGCAGCCCGAAACAAGTTACAATCACAACGTTAGCTCAAAAGAGTGATTTTGAATATCACTGTCATAATGCAATGAAAAAAAAACACAAAATATTTACTTTAAAACGATGAATCATTATATTTTCACTCAACAATGAATCATATCATTACCCTCAAGCACAGAATCAAAATCCTATTACCCTAAAACAGTGAGTCACATTTTTATTATCCAAAACAGTGAATCAAAACATTTAACACCTTTAAAAATGAATACTGATTACATTTGCCAACGAACCATTAATGGAATGTTCAAGTGTATCATTTTATTCAAAACAGTGAGTCACGCTAATATTACTGAGGATTATTAATGGGAATTATTATTGCCAAATAAAAAAAATCCTAATTTTATCGTTACATTACTAGAGTAAATAGTTGAAGCTTCCGTTTCTACTATTTACGGCGATCTAACAGAGGAAAACACAAGACAAGCAGCACGTCGACAGAACCGTGGATCCCATGCACGAAGGTGTTCCTACATACAACATCAACACGCATGGGGAGACCAAATCGGAAAAGAAGAGGAAGAACAGAGGAAGGTAACACCAGAAAGAGCATAACATCGGAAAGAACAAAGTGGGCACTAGGGACATACGCCGCAAAGGCATAGCTAATGGGTCAGGTAAGCTACGGGGTCCCCGGGGGCGCTGCTCCCCATAATATACGATGGGCGAACCTAACTAACCTAATCCTTTGGCTCGTCCGTTGCCTCCTCAGGGGCTCACCGCTTCATTATGTCAAAGGAATTACTAGTTACCTCCGCCAAGGAGGTTATGTTTTCGTCGGGTTTGTCTCTCTGTCTGTCTGTTTGTCTACTTGTCTGTTTTGTTTGTCTGTCTTTCTGTCTGTCTATTTTTCTGTCACCAAGATAACACAAAAAGTTATGGACGGATTTTGACGAAATTTACAGGGATTGTTCGGTATGTTAGGAGAAACAGATGATTAACTTTTGGTGAAGATCCGTCCATCTGTTTGTTTGTTTGTTTGTCTGCCTAATTTTTCTCAATGCCATAACTCAAAAAGTTAAGGACGGATTTTTACGAAATTTACGTGAGTTGTTAGGTATATTACATAAAGTAAATGACCAAATTTTTGTGATGATATATTTGTTCGTCCGTATGTTTGTTGCTGTGTTTGATTTGATGTTTGTTAGAACAATAACTGAAAAAGTTTTGAATGAATCTCTATGAAACTTACAGGAATTGTTAGTAATGTTAAAAGACATATAAGGTTAAATTTTCGTGCAGATCGGCTGACTCGTTTCTTGTTTTAACTAATGTTTGACGCAATGTTTGTTAGCATCATAACTCAGAGTTATGAAAGGATCTTTATTAAAATTGCAAAAACTGTTAATACTATTAACAGGCACATATTGTTAGATTGAGGAGTTGATACAAAAGAAATCATGGTTTCAGAGCCAATTTGAATTTTTTGTTACCGTTGCCTTACTTTGCGGAGGTATGTCCTCTCAGAGTGCTCTAGTTATTTACTGTGGTTCTCCAGCACAACCTCAGAATATAACTGCAAACACAGTATTCATTGCTACTGTTCCAGAACAATGCCTACGATAATATAATTCCACTCGTCCCCACACGTCTACTGATGTGGTAGTGTCTTTTGGAATTCCATCCTTTGCTCAGCCGAGCAGAAAACAGTTTCCCTTCTACTCACGCCGCCTTCGCAGCAGCTGGCAGCACTGGAGAACAAAGGCTATAATCGATGCCCTGCAGGCTTTTGTTTATACAGGCGCATTAATGCCATCAAAGGAAGTGCGTGGTAAGAGGCTAGCAGTTGTATTTAACAATATTTTACGTACGGATGAACGTACAGACTACCTATGTCAGTCACACTGCTGACGCCATTTAATTGTAACGCTACGAGTAATGGACATAAAAAACGCTGCGTTTTATTTGCAAAGAAAGTTATTGCGACAGCGAAAGCTCGGCGTCTGTTCAAGACGATAAATTGCATCTGATGTACAGTATTTCCATGTGCAGTATATTTACAATATAGGCACAGTGTACATAATAAAAATATTTTTGCTTGAACGCCACTATTGTGGCACGTTAATTAATTTGCGTTTAACTCGTCAGGACTTTCATACGTCTGAGAAACCAGCGATGACTTCAAGTTCCTGTATGGGAGATACATGGAAGCCAGTTATGTCGCGTATTAAATACACGAGTCTCGCAGCAGTTGCCTGCACCACACCTGAGTTACTTGCCCCACACCTGAGTTACCTGCACCACACCTGAGTTACTTGCCCCACACCTGAGTTACCTGCACCACACCTGAGTTACCTGCACCACACCTGAGTTACCTGCACCACACCTGAGTTATCTGCACCACACCTGAGTTACCTGCACCACACCTGAGTTATCTGCACCACACTTCAATTACTTGCACCATACTTCAGTTCAAGGTTGGCAGAAATATATATATTTTTTGTTTAAACCAAAAGTCATGGTTTTTTGGTTGAAACAAATAGAAACATGTTCTTTTTGTTAAAAAACAATTTTTTAGTTTATTTGTTTTTTCAATATTTTGTTGTTTTTCTGCGTTGTAAACACATAGTCAGGTAATCATCAGCAATCTTAGTCGCTTCATTTCAACTTCCTACCGTAGATGAATGACCTAAGAAAAGGGGTTAAGAAACAGCAGTTAGCAGAGTACCTGTATTTGCTAGGGCTTCATTTAATATTCAAACTGCAGAGGAGCTGTGATTTACCATTATTGCTATGTAAAATCCTTTGAAAAACTTGAAAACACTTCAAATTTACACATGCAACTTTATAGAATTAGCTAGCTACTTGCAAATTAAAAGCAGAGTAATGAACTAATGATTTGAAATAGCTATAAAATCCCTTGAAAACACTTAAACACTTCAAAATACAAAAATAAAACTCATAGAAATAGCTAGCTACTAGCTAATTAAGAACAGAATATTGAACTATAGAAAATAAAATGGCTATTTGGCTACATCTTTCTCATGAGCTCACTAGCTATTTAATAGAATTTTTAACCACTACTAAATTTCAGTAGCTGCAGGCATACAAGAATATAATTAGAAATGCATCTCTGAAATTAAATAACACAAAATTTAATAGGTTGAAGGTTTTTAATAAACATAAGCAATAGTTGACCACAACCGTCTTAACAGTCAAACGGATTCCTAACTAAAAACACATTAACTTATCCCTTCAGTTGTGCAAATAAAATTAATAATTACTAGAAGTAAGACTGTTCATTTTTCTAATATTCATGAATAAAAATCAAACAAATCGAATAAAAACCAAATGAACAAGCATAAAACAACAAACATGTCTTTTTTTTGACTGGTTTAACCATGGTTTTTTATTTGCTTTAAACCATTTGGATTAAACCCGCCAACCCTGCTTCAGTTACCTTCACCACACTCAAGTTACCTTCACCACTCTCAAGTTTCCTGCACCACACTCAAGTTACCTGCACCACACTCAAGTTACCTTCACCACTCTCAAGTTTCCTGCACCACACTCAAGTTACCTGCACCACACTCAAGTTACCTGCACCACACTCAAGTTACCTGCACCACACTCAAGTTACCTGCACCACACTCAAGTTACCTGCACCACACTCAAGTTACCTGCACCACACTCAAGTTACTACCACGCTTGAGTTACCTGCACTACACTTCAATTACAATTACCTGAACCACGCTTAAGTTAACTGCACCACAATTCAGTTACCTGCACCACACTCGAGTTACCTGCACCACACTCGAGTTACCTGCACCACACATCAATTACCTGTACCACACTTGAGTTACCTGCACCACGCTTAAGTTTATTGCACCACGCTTAAGTTATCTGCATCACAATTCAGTTACCTGCACCCCACCTCAGTGACCACCACCCCACTTGAGTTACCTGCAAGTGTCACTAGCCCGACACTGGCGCGCAATCTCGTGGCACTGCTGGGGGTCGGAACCCGTCCTGCGCTCGGCACAGTTAGGGTGCAGCTTACGCATCGCCGTCAAGCACTGTCCATCGTTGTCACTTTTCCTGCAAGAAAAATAATAATTCGATATTAATTAAGCTAGTATGCATTGATAAGGTTTGCGGACATTTTTATGACCAAAACTCATTATTAGACCTTGCAATAATAAATTTTAGTCTATGTCTAAGTCATTTTTGAAATCTAACGTCCTGTTGCGTAATTTATTTCAGTTACTATTATTGTGCTTGTGGCAGCTTTTGTTAGTGACGTATTTTTTGGTGATACGTATTGCACGTTTCGTAAGGTACGAAGTATGTTCATGATACGCAACCGAGCGCAACAGTTCACGGTTTTCAGTTACTCAGATGCATGCTGAAAGATAGTTCAAGACCGATGCACGAATATTAAAAATCCCTTATCGATGAACGCTCTCGACAAGCTTTAGATGAAAGCAAGTTGGCGGCAAGACCAGGCACAGCCGCAGTACAGGAAGACTGGTGCAAACACAAATAATTTACTATTTTACCGAACATTGCAGGGCTCTAGCTAGTCTCAATTAAAATATTAAATAGCACATTGCTAGTCAGTCACTTCAGCAATTACGAGCACTATTATGAAGCAAGGTGCCTGCACCAATGGATAGAAAAAATATTATTTTCCTGCTTAAAACCAGCGATAAAAATTTCGACTACCTAGGTAGAGCCGATTAACATGACATCATGCGATGTTGTATAATCAATGCTGCTGGAGCTGTTATCGTTGTACGCTCTAACAAGGCTAAACAAATCCTTTTTATGCAATGCTTTTGAAGCGATTGTAAAGGGTATATTGGTCGTATTTGTTTGAGCACAGTCGCTGAAAGCTAGACAAAATGTAAAACTATTTGCATAATAAACCTCCGCCAATGAGGTTATGTTTTCGTCGGGTTTGTCTCTTTATTTGCTCTCTGTCTGTCACCAGGATAATTAAGAAATTTATTGGCGGATTTTGACGAAATTTACAGGGATTGTTAGGTATGTTAGGAGGAACAGATGAATAACTTTTGGTGATTTGTCCATCAGTTTGTTTGTTTGTCTGCCTCATTTTTCTCAACGCCATAACTCTAACAGTTATATACGGATTTTAATGAAATTTACACGAGTTTTTAGGTACCTATATCACAAAGAGTAAATGACAATATTTTTGTGACGATCTGTTTCTTCGTATGTTTGTTGCTGTGTTTGATTTTATGTTCGTTAGCGCAATAACTCAAAAAGTTTTGACTGGATCTTTATGAAATTTACAGTAGTTGGTAACAATGTTAAAAAGCAAAAATGGTTATATTTTGGTGCAGTTCAGCTGGTTCGTTTGATTTAGGTTTGTCATAATGTTTGTTAGCATAACTGAAACAGTTATGAAAGGATCTTCAAAGAAATTGCGGAAACTGTTAATACTATTAAAAGCCACAAATGATTTGATTTTGGAGTTGATACAAAAGAAATCCTGGTTTCAGAGCCAATCTGAATTTTTCGTTACTCTTACTTGGCGGAGGTATGCGCTCTCAGAGTGCTCAGGTTATTGGCTTGAAAAGGTGCGTAATCTGACACGTAGGAACTGAAAATCGGTGGGAAATTCGTTTTCAGTGATATTTACTGCATCATCTTATTTAGGTTTAGCGACAGTTGAGAAGCTGTGATTTCTTTTTATCGATGATAATCACTCATTCATTTCTTGCCGCTAAGGTTTAATAACATGAATAACTTAAAAAAAAACACCATAAAGCAACGGGTAGTAATCATTGTAATAATCACGAAATTTGTTCACTAAAATTTTTGGGATTGTCGCACTTACCACGCATTAGTCCTCTAAACCAAGGTAAAAATTTAAACTATTTGCTCTTCAAGACATGACCGTGAATGCACAGACAGTCTTAGATACCGAATAGTTTTATTGCAGTACAAAAATGATAGGCAAATATCAAGCAGCCAGTTGCAGTAAATTTTTTTAATTGCTGTTGACTGGCTGTTTTTGCGCACTAAATAGTGGCCACGTATTGAGTTTTCCAAAACTGTGATGATATTATGGTGTTTGTCGATATTGAATTGCAGGTACATATAAGTAGCTAATTTTAGTCTTTAACTTTTTTATACCCAATCATTACATGTCCGCTCAGTCAACACGAGAAAGCAGCGAAACTACAGCGAGATAGATTGAATAAAAAAAAAAAAGCTTTCATTTTTCGATATTAAACTGATTAATTTTTTTGTGACCGAGTGTCCCAATGTTTTCAAGTGACGGCGCAATAGCCTCAGTTAAAATAATTTCTTTTTCACTGCAAAGATTCCACTATGCAATAATACACAGTTTGTTGGTTGGCCTCTCGGTTCCCCTATTTGCATCACACAACAGAAATCCACATCTTCAACGAAAAAGTGGCCGTTGCTTTGCTATTTTGTAAATGTAGGTTTAAAAACGTCTGAAGCTCCTGTCTGTGGTGACGGAGATACTAAATTTCACTTCTTCTTCGCAGTAAAGCTTTATTTATGCTAAGTTTCTAATTCGCAGAGCTACCAGATAATGAAAGACGAAAGAAATGTCTTCTTCAGAGCAAAACCATAAAGACTAAAGGAGAAAATAGCGATTTCGTGACGCAATTATTATTTCTGCCGTCATTTCAAGACGCGTGGCGCGGGTCAAAAGTCGAAGAGTAAAGGCGAGCACGTACACCTTGCCGAGCCTGGCAACAGGGCTGTGGACTTCCGCTTCCTGAATCGCTGCAGTGCCATTGGAATATTAAAGAAGACAATCGACAACACCGGTGTAAACAATACGGAATTACGTCAGCACCGATGCCACATTGAACAGGTGAAGGCCGAGCGTGTCGTCAACATGTTCGAGAACACAACCAAAAACAAGCGGCAGTGTTTTGGGATTTTAGTGTGTATGTTATTTCTTTGTGAAGTGACGAGCATATATACCCACACTACAGGCTGGAAATAGTGAGGAAAAGAAGCACAAAAGTAATGCCAGAAGTTACGCTTCACCAGTGCTGTTGTCGGCAAACATGTTTACCAACAATTATTATTACCCATTCGAGCGAATGGGTGGACGGATTTCACGATTATTTTTATCGTTGTATATTTTTGTAGGAATATCATAGATGAGTTTCAAGTCTGTAAATGCATAGTTGGTAGAACGTGGTCTAATTAGCTATGAGATACTAGCTAATTCGTGGAGAACCCGCTGAACAATGTTGGATGGACGACAAACTTTCGCCAGACAGAAGAAACAGTGCAAATAGTTTAGTGGCAATTTGGCGATCAGGAAGATCAACAGACTTTAAACGATCCACGAGCTCTGCTCCAATTTTAGTAAACACAAACTTAAACCTCCCTAACATGGAACAGCAAAATTAAGGATGCTGCTGTTTAGCAGTGATGCACAAAAAATATTCGCAGCACAGAAGAACAACAACAAATATTTTAGTATAAACTTGGCGAGCAAAAATTCGATCGATGGATCGACTTTGGAAGCGTGAGGTGCGAGGCTAAAATTTCCAGTAATTTCTTGTGGTATGGCGGCCCTCGGACCAGGAAGTGGAGGTCTACGTGCAGAGAACGCGACATCAATTGCTGTCAAGGAGAAGCTGTCGAGCAAAGTGTTGGTGGAGTCCGGGAACTTTGGGGAAACACGGAAGGATTACCGAGAGACCCGGAAGTGCTTATTTTCCCTGAGGACAATCTCCAGCGAAAAGAATTCGATGGGTGAGTGACAAGAACAGCGGATCGGACTCTACTTGTGTGAAATTAAAATGAAAATTTAACAACTGAGAAGCGGTAGTCACCCCATTAGACGATACTCTAGTTGCAGGTATCCTAAACACAACAAGGCGTTTAGAGACGAGAAAGCGAAAGGAACAGACATAATGCCAATAAATACGATGAACCCACGCACCCAAGAACACCACCTAGGGCATACCAAGCTGGCAAGAATATGTGTAACATTATAAAGAATAAATATAATCAGCAAATGCAGGCAAAACCATGGAAGCAAAGGGGACAAAACCATGAAGATCTTCCAAGTCAAAGCACAGGTGTACAGTTTTTCATCAACGGGGACCAGCTAAATGTGTTTGGATCCTCCGCTTCTGTTCGCCCTTTTGGCTGAGGTCATAAATCATATCTTTTGTGAATCAAATTGGCCGCCTATGCTGTAATCATGATACGTCTTTGTTCTAAACACACCAGTTTCTCATCTAAAACAGGCCCCAGCCGATGCACATTGGTGTATCGACGGGCTTCCAGGCTTTCTCTTTGGCGACGCTTATGTGTCTAAGTTAAATGCAGTAAGCTATGATGTGTGGTAAGCTATGATGTGTGGTAAGCTATGATGTGTGGTAAGCTATGATGTGGGGTAAGCTATGATGTGGGGTAAGCTATGATGTGGGGTAAGCTATGATATGGGGTAAGCTATGATGTGGGGTAAGCTATGATTTGGGGTAAACTATGATGTGGGGTAAGCTATGATGTGTGGTAAACTATTATGTGTGGTAAACTATGATGTGTGGTAAACTATGATGTGTGGTAAACTATGATGTGTGGTAAGCTATGATGTGGGGTAAGCTATGATGTGGGGTAAGCTATGATGTGGGGTAAGCTATGATGTGGGGTAAGCTATGATGTGGGGTAAGCTATGATGTGGGGTAAGCTATGATGTGGGGTAAACTATGATGTGTGGTAAACTATGATGTGTCGTAAACTATGATGTGTGGTAAACTATGATGTGTGGTAAACTATGATGTGTGGTAAACTATGATGTGTGTTAAACTATGATGTGTGTTAAACTATGATGTGTGTTAAACTATGATGTGTGTTAAACTATGATGTGTGGTAAACTATGATGTGTTTATTTATATGTTGGTGTTTATTTATTTATGTGTTGTGTTCTGCTTCACTAGTTCCATACAGCGCAATATTAATTTTTTTACGATTCCATTCAACATGCCGTGCGAGCAAAAGTTCTGCCAGACAGAAAAATCTCTTTCAGCCGTAAACGGCTCTTCTTGAATTTTTTTTATACAAAAATATGTATATTTTATCTTGCTACACGCAAACATACCTATGCCTAAACTCGCGAAATAGGGCAAAAATAGTTCTATTTTTAATTTTCTGTATTCACTGAACAGCTAACTGTAGAAAAGCCAATGCGTGTTCACGAAGTGTAGACAAAGTGCAATACATGTTTCCGAGGAAATAATAAACACGTCAGGCATGTCTGTTATATAAATAAAATAATATATTTTTATGTAGAAAATAATCTTATTTTCTAATTGCGTTGCGGCTATTTTTAAATGTACAAACGGGCATCGGTGGAGATTGCAGTGTTCTAATTATTAATCAACGCTTAAATATAGGCCTGTGAGAGCTGATCGGTCCATTTTTCATTTCGTTCTAAGAGTCTTTCTCGCAAATGTGCCCCATCACGTCACTGCATGGTTTATCATATATAATTTGTACCTAAATAGTGGTATTCCTAAAGGAATGGCAAGACTATAGGTCATGTAGTATAAAGGTGTAAGCCACCTGGTAATACTGTTGCCTCTTTGCTGCAAGGTAAGGCAGTTAATATTAAGAGAAAGAGTTTTGAAAATCAAGGATCATGAATTACATTTACCTAAAGGGCTGCGCGTGGTCACTGTTTGTGTCATTAAAACAGTTATTGCGTTTGAAATATTGATCATTTTAATTCAATTTGTTACATTTGATCCCGCTGCAAATAGC
The DNA here is from genome assembly GCA_001587735.2 of Parhyale hawaiensis. Classification (NCBI taxonomy): domain Eukaryota; kingdom Metazoa; phylum Arthropoda; class Malacostraca; order Amphipoda; family Hyalidae; genus Parhyale; species Parhyale hawaiensis. The sequence goes on from LQNS02278161.1 coordinate 11,169,725, forward strand.
ATCGTTATGCTGAGTTTTATTCGGACAGGAATTGTCTCATATATTGATTGTCATTATGGTCCTAGTTCAAGTCTCACTGCTCAGAACATACACCGCGATTACAATTGAGAAAAAGGATGGAACGATCAGTGTGCTGAGAGAAAGGTAAAACCCATGTCAGCGCTTGTTTATTTCCATATTGGATCAACGTTCATGGGTTCAGCACGACGGGAAAGAAGGTAAAGAACAAGATAAAGCACAGTTAGCAGGAACATGACAACATAAGGAAGTAAACTGGACACAGAACGAAGACATCGCACAATTCACAATTCGGTATGATATAAGATGACCTCTAGGATACCATTGGGGGAAGACCAAATTGCACCAAATTTTCACTGAAAACACGAATTTGGTGCGAGATGGTATAAGCTGCCACAAATTGGTAGAGTGTGACTGTGTGAGCATGAAAGAAAGATGTCTTAAAGTTTAATCTAATGTAGCCTACTACGTACCTGGAGAAGGTAAGCAATAATTCCACTAAGAGAACTCGAATATGGCATGAATCGGTATAAACTGGTTCAACTCTGTGAAGTATGGGCACAACAGAAAGCTGTACTGAAGTTCTAGGTAAGACATAAGGCAAGCTACTGGAATTTTCGGGGAAGGTCGGCATGAAGTTACTCATTTTCACATCGAGCAGATGAATCTGGAAGGTTTTGAGGGCGCTGCCGATGCGTCTAGCAGACGCCGGGGCGGGCAGGGCCAATTCAGCCAAATGCTCTTCATTCTCTATACTTAATCGATAAGGACGGAAGGAAGGTAGAGGGCAGGGGAATGAGGGGCCCGAGGGTTGTGGAACAAGAGGGAGAGGGTGTCAGTGACCTTTACAAACCCTCGACACCTGTTGAGTGGCACGCGTGTAGCTCCCTGCTTACCTCCTTCGCCTGTCTGATTGCCTGCCAAGTGGATGTGACAGCTGCACAGGCCCCTGTGCCAATGGTCTCAATGGACAGGTTCTCACCCATGATGACAGATCCAAGGATGGGGGAGTTAGAAAGAGTTGGAGCTCTAACAATTGCTTCAAAAGTCGAAGAAATGTACTGACGACAAGCAGAACTTTGTCAAAGTCATGAAATTGATGGAATTTTGTTGTTTGGTCACTGAGATAACTTCTCCGACAGTGAGGTTGAAGTGGGCAGCCTCACCAGCATGAGGTGGACCAAGGCAGCCTCACCAGCAGTGAGGTGGGCCAAGACAATCTCACCAGCATGAGGTGGATCAAGGCAGCCTCACCAGCAGTGAGGTGGGCCAAGGCAGCCTCACCGGCAGCAAGGTGGGCCTAGGCAACCTTACAAGCAGCAAGGCAGACCAAGACAGCCTCAGGAGCAGTGAGGTGGACCAACGCAGCCTCATCATCAGTATAGTGGACCAGCAGGCACTGAGGTCGACCAAGGCAGCCTCACCAGCAGTGCCGTAAACAAGAGGTGGACCGAACATTCGCATTCACGAATATTCGCATGGTTTTCAATATTCACACTCGCATGTAGACTTTCGAATATTTTCCGAATATCTAACCATATCCGCCAATGAAGATCCTCGAAAATGGTGGAAGATGCACGCAAATATTTATCTTATTATTTCTCAGTAAGCGAAGTCTTATCTTGCTTATCCGCCAACTAGTGTTGGGAGTGTGCGTCTTTTTAGTGGTGCCGGCCTAGTATACGATGAAAAACGAAGTAACCAGACTGGTGAAAGAGCAGAAAAATTGCTATTTTTGAAGTTCAACCTACCAATAATAGAATTTAACTATTAGATACTTGGAGTTTATGCTTGTACTAGCTACAGCAATAATGGCTAACATGCAATCTAGTGAATCAACTAGTAGATAATTCTCTTTCAAAGGGAGGTAGTTGAGGAAAGAGGCTGGTGGGATGCATGTAAGAGTGGGTTGTGGTCCCGCATCCTGGAAACAAAGAAATTTCATGAATTTCAAGTAGCCATTCAATTTTCTATGGCTTAACTCATAATGATTTTGAATAGTCCACTCCAGAGTCCAGGCTCCAGACAGTAGAATCCAAGTAAAATGCCGTATTACTTGAAAAATGAAACTTTAACTAAATGTTCGCGCATTCGCGAATATCAAAACAAAATATTTGCATTCTCGAATGTTGAAAATCAGATTTTCGGTCCACCACTAACGTAGACCAAAGAAGCCTCATTGCTTGATAGAAGCCTCACTAGCAGTGAGGTGGACCAAGACAGCCTCATGAGCAGTGAGGCGGACCAGGTCAGCTTGACCAGCAGCCAGCACTGGCCTCGCCATCAGTTCTTGCCCATAACTTTTGGAAGAGTATCGACAGTCCCGAAAGCTTGATTCACGAGAGAACTTGGGACAGTCCGACATCGTCCACAGCTTCCAATTTAAGAAAGTTTCACCAACTGGCCATTGAAAAGATCACTTTCAAAGCTGAAAAATCCCAGTCTTCTTCAGAGCGATCCGTGTCGTAGCGTGAAAATGAGGTCACATTCTCGGTAAATGTGATCATTCGAAGTATTGAGCGCCAAGTAATGGTGAAAATCTATACTTTCTTACTGAAAGTATTGCTTCTACGAGTTATTGCTGCCAATTCTTTAAAATGTATGCCGTGAACCAAAATTTACAGCTCATAAATAAGAGACATGTGAAGAGGTCACACAAAAATTTCTTTATAAAAAAACAACCACAAAACAAGATAAAGAATATAGAAGGTGGGAGAAAAAAAAATATGGAGCAAGAGGAACGATAGATTCCGGCTATGAAGCTCTCAGAAAAGCGCATGGCAAACAAAGAGGAAGAATAAAGTAAATTCCAACTTGGACTCAAACTAAATAAATAACTGACAGCAAAAACAGGGAGCGCGAAGGGTTAGACTGGGGACTGGCAGAAGGGAGGACTAGAGGAGAAAGAAATGGGAGGAGAAAAGGAAAAGAAATAGAAGGAAACAATTCGGCGGTGAAGAAGCTAATGCGCTTCAGAGACAAGGTGTGTTCCCATCACCGAGGTGAAAAAGAGGTAGGGAAAAGAGAAACGACATGCAAAAGTCAAAATGCTGGGTAGTAACCGGTGGTCACCAAAGCAGAAGGTGGCACTAAAGAGACCGTTAGGTAGACATTGCAGCAGTAAGAGTAGAGCACACATGAAAAGAGAATAAAAGAAAGTACAAGGGAAAAGGAAGTGAAATGACAGGAATTATGAAAAGCATAAAGATGTGAAGGCAGTCAAACAGGCAACATATCAGAGACAGAGGTTAGTCCAGAGGAAGCCGTTCAGAAGCAGATAACAGCTGGTGGGACAAGAATATAGAAACAGAAGATTGCCAGTGAGGCACGTGGCAGAACCAGAAGCCTGTCAAGAAGAAGAAAAATGGAAGGGGAGGATAGTCAAGCAGAAGAAGAACAACGGAAGCAGTGGACAGTCAAGAAGAAGATAACTAATGGAAGGAGAGAACGGTTAAGAAGAAGAGTAATGAAAGCAGAGGACAGCTAGAAGAAGAATTATGGAAGGCAAGGAGAGTCAATAAGAAGAATAATAGTGACAGAGGGCAGTCAGAAAGACGAATAATGGAAGCAGACAATCAAGAAGATATAGATCCATAGATAGATTTATTTATACATCGAACCCCTTCTAGTGTTGAAGACGTCGATAACGATCGACAGTCCTGAATTATGCTTCCCTCGGGGAAGTATAGAACTTCAGAGAATGCTGTATCCTTCAACACTGTACCGAGCAAGTGACAATACGTACAATTCATCCGAAGAAGATTTTTACCAGACATAGGGGCTTATTGTGATGTGTACCGTATCATTATGAGACATTATAACTGATCTTGTTTGATCTTCTTCTTTCTCAGAGGAGGAAAAGCATCCAACTCTTCCTTACCAATGATACCTTTGATCTTCATCAGACGATGTCCAGGTGGTGTTATGCACGCGACTGATCGTGTGTGGTGGTATCGCTGCTGCACTCCTCAGATTATCTCGATGGTATTGGGTAAATGGAAGTCACCTTCAGAGTGATCCTGTTAGGCTAGTATGCCATTATCAGAAAATCACAAGCCATTATCTAATAACTAAAAAAAGGCAAGAGTAACAGGCATAAGGTAATAACGGAAAACCGCCTAAAAATTCCCGACTGGGCAGGACTTGGTACGACCCAGAAGAAACACGGATGGCCAAGTCTGCCAAATTCTCGACTGGGCAGGACTTGGTACGACCCAGAAGAAACATGGATTACCAAGTCTGCCAAATTCCCTACTGGGCAGGACTTGGTACGACCCAGAAGAAACACGGATGGCCAAGCCTGCCAAATTCTCGAATGGGCAGGACTTGGTACGACCCAGAAGAAACACGGATGGCCAAGCCTGCCAAATTCTCGAATGGGCAGGACTTGGTACGACCCAGAAGAAACACGGATGGCCAAGTCTGCCAAATTCCCGACTGGGCAGGACTTGTTACGACCCAGAAGAAACGCGGATGGCCAAGTCTGAAAAATTCCCGACTGGGCAGGACTTGATGCGATCCTGGAGAAACACGGATGGCCAAGTCTGCCAAATATGGGAGGCAGAAGGAAGACCGACGGTCGCCTAACAGCGCCGGCGATACTCCAATTTGGAGTGTTGTATTTGCGAGACGTGAGAGGCCTCGCAAGCGAGGGCTGAAAACGCAAAAAAAGAGGGGGAAAAAATGGCCTTCTTCCAGCAGGCCAACGCCTCCATGCGTCCCCTGCAGTTGGCTCTTTTGTTTATTGAAGAGACTCCGACAACGCTACAATATGCGACCATTTGGCGTCCCCCCCAAACTTCTGTGAGTGTCACTGAGGAAAGTTTAAGGGGTTTGCATATACTTGATGTCACCTACTAATAAAATTCTGAATGTTTTCAATGGATGTATCCTTTATAGCATATCCTTACGGGCTTAATATGCAAGTAATATCGATAAATAAATGGACGTTTATATAATTTGTACTATAATCTATTATTTTTTCGCAGAAGTTTAAAAATATTTGTATAACATGATTTTTAAATTTAACACGTTTTTTTATTTATATGAACCAGCACAATGAATCTAAAGGAATCCACTACATGTATCAATATAATTCGTTGCGCGTTATGGTTAATTAGAACTGATTTATTTCCATTGTTTAAAATCAACCAAAGCAACGTTTCGATGCACTTCAATCATCATCTTTTACAGCCTGATGATGGTGGTTGAAAGGCATCGAAACGTTGCTTTGGTTGATTGTAAACAATGGAAATAAATCAGTTCTTATTAACCTTAACGCACAACAAATTATATTGTTTTAGAAAAGCTGAAAAATTACACAACATATATCGTAGTATTTATCTCAGTTTTTATGTCTTTACAGATTGGCCACAGAAATTGCACAGTTTTATAAAAATATCTTGTATCGCATCTCATACTTTCTATGTATTATGTAGTGCAGAAGAATCATGCTGCACATGGCCTACTTCAAAATGAAAATATAAATTCTGAATCCAGCTCAGGAAGTTTTGACCTCGGGCACTAAAACTTGTGAATTAATGAAAGTGTATTCATTCAAAAATAGCTACAACGGAGATCAAAAGATAATATGATGTAAAGAAGTACTATCATACTCGAGCAATAAATGTATTTATAAGTCATAAGACTAAATAGGTTCATCTTTAGGTACAAAAATATAAATCGTGCTGGCTATAGCCTACGCCCATACTTTTATCGATATTCACCTCAGCCAAGGAAGTAATGCGTATGCTGAATTTGTCTTTTTGTCAGTCAGTTTGCCTATTTATCTGCGACCAAGAAAACAAAAAAGTTATGAACGGATCTTTATGAAATTTTAAGGAATTATTGGGTTGTAACTTGGAGCAAAGGTATAAATTTTGGTGATAATCAGTTCATCGGTGGGTGTGTGTTCAACTGATGCTTGGCTAAATCTTCGTCAGAAGATAACACGAAAAGTGACCGACAGACCTTCAAGAAAATCACAGAAGCAGTTATTGCTGTCAAGAGGCACCATTGACCAAACTTGGATGATGATAGTGAGGAAATTCTAGTTTCAGGACAATCGTGAATATTTCGTTACCATTGCCTTTGGTTGGCGATGGTATACTGCTTCAGAGTGCTCAAGTTAGTTTTTCATTAGTCTACCTGTCACTGCAGCCGTGCGGTACCTGTCACTGCTCCCGTCCCGTACCTGTCACTGCTCCCGTCCCGTACCTGTCACTGCTCCCGTCCCGTACCTGTCACTGCTCCCGTCCCGTACCTGTCACTGCTCCCGTCCCGTACCTGT
>LQNS02278161.1:11178904-11203476 GCA_001587735.2 Parhyale hawaiensis
GTTAGCTTCATAATGCTGCCTGATTCACATTATTTTGAAGATTTTACCGATTTTCATCCGAGCTATTTGACCGATGAGAGCTAGAGCTGCTGAGTTTTAATACTGTTCGCTCCAATTTTCTTCTATCTATTATTGAAGAGCGTAATACACGAAGGAACAACGCTATTACTATTATAGATTATTAATATAGTAATTGTTTCACCACGGTGTCCAACAGTAATTCCTATAGAGAAAGCTCAGTCTTTTCGCAAAGGCTATGTAGCTTCAATAAAACCATTCTACCTCTGCATTGCTGCCGGAAAAGCTAGGTTGGGCCAGTGCGCTACTACTGACCGGGAAATAATACGAAAAGCATCTCTAAGAGACTTTTCTTTGTGAATTACATATACTGTATGAAAAATTAATAATAATTTCCTCCATAAGTACAACTACTTTTTAAAATAAAATGAGACATATTCCGCGCCCTAGCGGCGCACGAGCCAGTTGTGAAACACAGGAATAGTTCGGCGCGATCTAGAATCTTGGCTCTGAAGCACTAGTAAAACTACTTGTACTACTAATAAAACTACTCTCTAAGAGACTAAAGGGAAAAGAAAAGAGGACAGAAGAAATAAACAGTCACGCGAAAACCCCTCTCTTTACCGTACCCCACGGGATCAGGTAGAGGTCTCGTGCGATATGTCGCTTACCACTATCTGCAGCCTGCCTCACAGAGGTAAGGGAAAACATTGAAGACCTGCCTACATTTACAAACTATGATAACATTATTAGCCGCATTGTAACCGGATACAACAGTCCTTGCAGTAAGTCACACGGGTTAGACTTTGGGAGCGCGCAAGGGAATAATAAGTCAGGAAGGAAGAAGAATAACAGTGACAAAAAGGTGAGTAAGACCATGGCCTACTATAAATACGGCCGTGCATGTTACACTTGCCTCTTCAAATTAAGAGGCCTGAACTGCTGGCTGCCAGTTCCGTTTCCCGAATGATGTTCCGTATCTTGGATACGGAACACCATTCGGGAAACTGATCTGGCAGCCAGCAGTTTAGGCCTCTTAATTTTAAGAGGCAAATGTAACATGCATGACCGTATTTATAGTAGGCCATAGCAAGACATGGAATCATCTCACCAAGATCCTGACGTAACTGTTACAATTTGAATAGCAGTTATAATAATTATTATAATATCTTAGCCACCGTTTCCACAACAAAGGCGATTTCACAGAAGAAGAAATACGGGACATATTGTATATCGATAAAAACATGGAACCTATGCATGAGGGTATTCCCCCAAGCGATTAACACTCATGGAAACAGCAAGTTGAGAAAGAAAAGAAAGAACAGAGGGTTAGTTATACAGTATCAATTGGATTAAGAAAGTGGAACAAAGTAATGTGGGCACGAAAGAAAGACGTCCCAAAGGCCTAGCTACGCTAAAGTAACTTGCAGTGTCCTCTTGGGGTCGCTGCTCCCCATACCATAGGATACGTGAGCCTAACTAAGCCAACACTATGGCCTTTGGCTCATCTAATGTCCAGTACGTTGTTTGTGATTTTGCTACACTGTCAGATTTAAATAAGTTTCTTGGAAACCACAAAAAATGCCATTACAGGGCTTTATCGAAGGTTATCAAAGCTTCAATATAATTTGCAACGTTTTGAACTAAATTACTTACTTAAATTCCAATTAAATCCACAGCAGAAAACCTGGTGCTCTAGGAAAAAATTGGATATTTCAATTAGACCACCATGTGCAGCTCATGATGCTGTCAGAGTAAATAGAACGTGGAATAGACTTTCGAAATAGCGCATTCTGCGAATTTTAACGAGGAATAGTACTTCTTAATTTTGCCCCTTAAATATTTTAATTCTACTGTACACTACAACTCAGTCGCTGTCATACCCTTTCCATATTAATTAAATATATTCTAAGTCATAATTAGGTATCACAGTTAATAAAATTCACACATTCGTGAGATATGTACTCCAAGTGTAAGGACCTGTTGCATATAACAGAACACTTTCTCTAATGATATAAATATCCACAACATGAGAAAGTATTCTACCTGGCAAGTAACTCGAAACAGAAACCCTTATTTCGCCAATCCTGCTCGTTCATCCATGATGCGTAAACATTATGGACATAACTCATTTAACAAAGCATTTCTCCTATCCATCAAGTAGACCCTCAGAATAAGAATGCACAATGCCACTAACCAAGCACTTGCTCTATTCATCAAGTCCTCATAAGACACAAGAACGCGAGTTACGTACGCCTTGTATTGCGAGGCGGAGTCTTGATTAGACCCTGTGCTGGTCACACTCCGCATCTCTGAGGAAATGAACGAGTAAATCCGGAGTAGCAGATAGGAGTCATTAAGGTGCAAATGGCAGAGACCTTCTGGGGATCATTGGGTGCTGTAGCAATGAGCTCTGCATATGCAAGCTGCTGCTGTGTGATGGTGGGGGGGGGGAGAGATAGGGAAACTCGAACTGGAGAGAACATTGTGAGACGCACACGGTGTGTTCTGCGGAACAGCGGACTGAGTCGTTTGTTCTATACAATGGAGTGAGCATCCTCCATTATTACATACCGGCGAGATAGAAAGGAGCACGATACGAGTCGCAAATGGAGACGCCACAATTGATATAGGGCATATTGTAGTAAAATACTGTAATTACAATCCCCTACACAGGACTACGAAATGTAACATATCTCCGCAAAATTGTATCATATTGAGATTGATAGTACAATAATTGTTACCAGAGCTGTAACAGAGTGCAGCTATGTGGACTAGCATCAGCGCAGTATTTGTGGTGACTATACGTAGCTTTAAAAACACAAAAGAGAACGGTGATATGGCAAATATCGGCACAAAATTTTGCAGCCTATTATTAAACACAAACTGTACACGCCACAATGGTATCCAACATCTAAAGGCGGGTTCACACGTTAGGCTTTTGAACCACGTGCGTATGTCACATCGTTCGATAGCGTAGCTGTGTCGGTTTACAGAGCAGAAACAGGCATAGCTTTCTCAGTGGTAATGCACTGGAGATGCGAAAAGAACCGTCGCTTTACTAGTGACATTTACTGAGTAAACTAACAGTTTAACAAATGTTTTTGTGTCCTCGCAGCTCTGTTTGTAGGGAAGCCACGGCACATTTGGATGTTCTGAAGCATGAACAGTGTCAAATACAAAGTCAGTTTGGCAGCATCCCTACTATAGGAGACCGATATGCACTGGTTCGTGCTGTAGATACAGCCCAACTGGCTCTAGGAGAGTATACGGCTGCAGTCGACCCTAGATTATCTAGAACTATGGCACCATCGAAGGAAGGCACTTCTGCAATGATTTGTGTCTCCTCCCTCTCCATTTCTGGGTAGAGTCAGTAACCCCGCAATAGCATCACAGATACCAAACGCTGAGTAAGCACGTCAAGCGCCCCAGGAGCTGTCTTGCCTAAAGTGTGAATTGGGCTTAAGATAACAGCCTCGTTCTATCAGGCAAAGTGAAGCTTTTAGACATCTTTACTGGAAATACGAAATAACACGTAGAGGCGAGCGATATTTTCTACTACAGCTAATACTCCGTACTATAGACCAGCCGTCCAGAGCCCGGCGTCTCCAAAACAGCGGCAAATTAGTTTCTCTAAATCCGACGCCTGGAGCCGGCACTGTCGCCTGGAATTTATTGTCGGCGCCGCCTCTTTATTTTCCCGCTCGGTGCTAAAAATCCCAAAAAATCCCATGAAAATAGAGTGCGTGCCAAATAAACAGGCGCACCAGTGGACACCGTCAATGCATTTTTAATATATGCGATGTATTTTGTGGGTACTTTTCCTTTTTTATGTGCTGGTGATGTACTTTTGCATACATAATTATCACGCACACTTCGTAGTGTACAGTGTAGATGGTTTTTATTACTGAGCTAAAACACACGTACATATGGACGGAGCTTGTAACCCGCATACCACCTCGGTGGACTGGCTGTAGCATGCAAAATAAAATAATAACTTTCTTGATTTTCCAGCTTAGTCCAGGAGGGCAACTCTAACACTAACACATTCCCACGTCTCTACTGGCTCGCAGTCACCCCACTATTGAGCCACTTCTTATCCCACTGCCAGGGCTGTCAATAACATTCGAAACAAGCACACGGTATTGGGGGAAAACGTGTCATTGGCGACCCTGGGAGCGGAAGGACAGATACACAGGCAAGCTAAAACTCTATATCTCAGCGGATGCTCCACGAGTTGTAACTGCCAACTATATTTCAGTTCTTAGCTGCTGCTAAAATCTGCATAGTGCACTTAAAATCATAGTCATAAAAACTGACAATGCATTGTTGTTGGTAGGTAAGTTACCATAGACGGTATTCCCTATGTAACTACTACTGTATTTTCGTTTCGGCTAGGCGCTGGGCTAAAAATTATTTCAATATATTTCAAAATTTACCAAAGAATTTAAAATTTTGAAAAAGCATGTGAAACGGTTGCACTACAGCTTGCTGAAGAATCGAAACGAAGGTGATTTTTTTTTTTTTATAGTTGAGAGGGCTGGATTCTTCACTCGTTCAGTGTCACTTGTACCTTCATCGTGGAGGCTGTGCTATACTGCGGGCTGTGTTGCCGCAGAAACCCAAGTTTTATGTTAGTGAAATTTTGTACTTAATAATGCAGTTAGTCTTAGCCTAGTTGGCTTTTTAAATTTTTATTCATGTGCGTGCGACAATGGGAAGGTTTTCTATACTCAGCGTTAATTAATTACGACTTAGTATTACTTATTAGGGACCTCATCTCAGTCTCTAGTTCACAATATAACTTGTAGTTGGTGTTATGAGAGAAGTTGGGACCACATTATATTGAAAATAATTAAGACATTCATGCACAGAAGCATACTCGAAAATAGAATAACCGGATAATTGCAAGCCGAGAGAAGCAGGAAGAACGTTAATCGCAGAGATTAGGATTAAAATTATAAAGAAAATGTTTCATCGACATGGCCACGAAGAGAAATGACATTTTCTAAAGCATTGTCTTAACAAACATATTCGTTTGTTATTACCTCACAATCATTGATGTCTCTGCATGACGTTAGCAAGACAATAAGAACACAACCTTTGCATTTCTTTACTTTAAAAACCGACTGTAAAGGGTTCATCTTATACATCTCTGTTGAACAGAAAATACTGCACAATTGTGAAAGTGTGTCATAAATCGTTAAAAAGAAAGTTTCTGTAAAAGCTCACATACATAAGAGCCTGGAACTTCCTACTACTATTTTTTTACATTCAATAAAGATTATTATACTCTTGCACTTATGTTTAGCACGTTTGAATGTATTATTATTAAAACTTCACGCTCAGGCCACCACGGACAGGTAGTGCAACTTAAATAAAGCAGCATGCAATGCCGGTAAGAATGCATGGCTCCGCATGCGCACTATTTTGAGTAGCATACAAAAAAGAAATTGGCACAAAATCGACTGCTTCGAAAGCATCTTATGTATGCCCCAACTACTAGATCAACTTAAGCATTAGTTTTACGTCTCTATGGGTGTCAGTGATTTAAGCATCTTTAAACACTATCTTTCAGCATTGAACATTCAGTTCTAGGGGAAGTCGTTGATGTTGAAATCGGAAAATTTTTCTTAGCACAAAATTTGGCGGAGTCGCCTTCAAAGACACGTCTGAGGACCCTGAGTTAGGAAGAATTCTGTCTCAACTGCCGCCAATCACCTCCGCAATTTTACTCCGTCAGCACCCACCGGTTCAATTAAGCAGAAAAGAGCCAATTAAAAGTCAATGAGCCGCAAAACGCTTGCTAATGAAAATTATGGCCTAGATTTAGATGGGCACTCTTGAGGGGCTACAGAATTTGGGAGAATGACTTGGCAAAGGGAGACACAAGGTGCTGCTTCATTATTGTTGTTGGCATTATATCGGAAAGCATAAGCTGCTTTATAATTGTTGAGCCTTTAATTTACTTATTTTACTATGATTAGTTTTATTATCCTTCGCTTTAATGCCGATCAAATTGAGAAAGAATACATTAGAAGAACGTAGAACACATGTACGAGAGTGTTCCCATACTGGAACAACACGCCTTAGGTACAGCAAGTTGAGAACGAAATATAAGATTTATACAAAGATCGTCAGTAGAAGTATACAGAAGGAGAAAGGAAGTACAGAGGGCCAGGAGAGGCTGCTTCTGTAAATATGAAAGAAAGATGTAGCAAAGTACAGGAGAGGAATAATATAAAAGTTTCCTATATACACAGACGACCAATTTCGAAAAGTTTCATCCAGAACTTTACTATATCACTCTTGCGATATTAATATCTATCTTTCAGCAAGCAACTGCTAGAGGCAGACATATGTACGGTACCAGTTACTAAAATTAAATCAGTTGCATCAGGTATCAACTTTCATAGGATTAAATACAAATATATCACAGTCTAAAAATATAAAACAGCTAACACTTTATACAGGACTTCTGGAGGCGTAAAATTCAGTATCGTACATGCTTCACAGTATCATGCACGCGACAATGTAATTCAGTATTTACTTTGCTTGAATAAACAGAGAGCCACAGCGTCGTCTTAGACAGTGGGTCGAAAATTCAGGCAAGATTGCCGAAAAAATCGCACAGGAACGTGAGAGGCTCCGATGGATTAAAATAAAGTTGCGGCATTTGTCGCGAGTTTCGAGTTAAGAGCTTCAAAGGAGATCTAAACTTTGCAGTGAGGACAGCAAAGCTCGGCACAGCACAACTGGTGGCAGCGGTGGGAATCTTAGACATTCCGAGCTGCTGTTGCTAGAATTTCCTATCGAAGTATTCGCTGAAATAATTTATATTGCAAAATTATATAATTTTGTTTGCATTGTAGCAATTAACGGAAAAGGTCAGGACGCAGTTCTATGATAACTTATCTCTATGACTAAAGGCCCAGTGGTCAAAATTATGGTCAAGTCCATGAAAAAAGTTCATGTGAATAACAATGGAGTCATTTTTCAATAAATACTAGACTGCCCGTGACCCTTTGGGCCACTAAAAACCTATTCTTAGCATTCCACTTTTTTCTGCTCGATTCGCGGACTTGGGGTAGGTTATGTCAAATTTTCAGTACGAAAATAAAGGAAAAAAGAATAATATGTTTTTCTAAAATAAAGTACTGCCGAGCAGTATCCAAGTTACTGTGCTTTTGCATATTATGACGAATCAAAATAATGAATTGAATCACTATTATTCTGTAATTTAAGAGCTATTTTCAGATTATTCCATTAGTACAATTGCGAAGATCGTGAGCACGGTGACATGCAAGCAACAAGCGAATAAGCAAGCAAAATTTTCAGAGTTTTATTATGTATTCTAGAGGGCTCAGCCGTCATAAATGACGACAGAGACTTACTACATGACGAAAACCCCCGCTGTCTCCTGTGCTTTGTACTTCTCAAAGAGCTTCTTAAATGGAAACTCAGCATTCTGCCTGGAAAACTGACATCTCCCGTAGCACCTTTGAACATGTCCGAACAGAGTGATGGATGTAGGCGAGCTCAGATTCTTCAGCTAGAGTTCCCTCTAGCATCTAAATATCTTATTCCCATAGAGTGTGAAAATTAGTACCTAAGAAAAACCCCAGTTGTTCAAAGGCCCCGCCAAGAAGTGAAACTTTCACCCGTTCGCTACGCCCTTGAATTTCTTCCTATCATATTTCCCATTCATAAAATCGCTACGCCCTCATATATCCAACTACCTTGTTCCCATTCATCAGATCGCTATGCTCTCAAATTTCTCACTACTTTATTCCTATGTATTGGATCGCTACGCCCTTGAATTTCCTATTTCTTCCTATCTTATTCCCATAGAGCGTGAAGGAGAGACGGACCAATATTGGTGCAAGCAAGCGACCAACAAATGTGTTTTATTATATAGTGGATAGATTACTATGTATATACCAGTATCGCTGGATATATTGAAACCACACACTGACGGCTGTGAGGAAGTTGTGTATCAAACAACTCAAATACACATATAGCATATGCATATTTGTTCATAATGTAGCATTTTAACTTTCGATTTCAAATAGTATCAACAGCTTACCTGCAGACGCAGAAAGCCACTTCAAGTCGTCTCTGGATATGGACGCTAACGTAGAAGTTCTGAAGGGCTCCTCGACACCGGTCAGGTTCACAGTGCGAATGTTCGCACCACATCATCACTTTCTTCAGCAGTGGTTCACACTCGGCATCCATCTGACAAGCGGCCAGTGAATGATGGCACAGTTCTTGCTGGTTCTCTACGGAAGTTGTGATCGCTGTTTCCCGACCTAACGGAGAGATAACAAAAACATTTAAACATAGGTTATTGTAAAAAAATATATATCTTTTAAACTTAGTAGAAATAATATTTTTAAGTCAGTGAAATTAGTTCTTTAGAGATGCTTTGATCGCTGTTTTCCGTTCAAGGGAAGGATAACAAACACATACTGTATAATCATGGCATTATGTAGAAAATTTTTGCCTTATGAAATTCACCAGGAATAAGAAAAAGAATGGTCACCAAAACTCACTTTCTACAGATACTGCGACCGCTCTCTTGTACAGTAGAATAAAAATCAGATCGTTATGACACAGTACGCATAAGTTTTACATTTTATATACTTGTATACCGTACTTAAAAACCATAACAACTCGATAGCGGAAGCATTTTAAAATGCAGTCTGGAAGAATAAACATTATAGATTTAGTGTTTCCTTAGCTCCTTTGATAATGTAAATAATACTTTTCAATATATTCAATCTGAGAACATTTAAAAGCAACTACATGAAAAACTACAGTAACTATAGTCTGAATGTGCAGGAAATGAATTTTGCTTCGAGGAAAACTTTTTACCGTCTTACTGAAACGCCTACCTTTACGACGAGATAGCGCAAGTGCACTCCCGAGGGTATACTCTTCTAATAACATATCGAGCATGGTAAATACAGTACCTACCGCTTCCTTGGCTACGCTTGGACTAAGCAATAATATGCGAATTTTCCAGCTAATGTAACCAAATAATTCAGTAAGAAACATACATTTGTTTTTGGGGATAAGGTAGCTGATTATGTGTACTATGCTACTATGAAAATTAATGTGCCTGCGTTGAATCATTTGGCCCTCAAGCTACAGAGTTCTTTGTAAGCGCAGTAGATACATGGAAAAACAAGCGCGTATAGGGGAAAAATGCTCAAAATAGGCATTATCAAAGTATTTTTCAGTATATTAAAGTATAAATCAAATAGTCGACTTTATCATAATTACAACTCAAGCACTCTGAGAGCGCATGCCTCCGCCAAGGAAGGCAACTATTACGAAAAATTCAAATTGGCACTGAAACCAAAAATTTTTTAGGATCAACTCCAAATTCTAATCAATTGTGCATTTTAATAGTATTAATATTATCTGCAATTTTTCAAAGATCCTTTCCTAACTGTTTGAGTTATGCTGCTAACAAACATCATGACAAGCAAAACTAAAACCTAGAAACGAATAACTGATCTGCACCAAAATTTAACTATTTTTGCATTTTAACATTATTAACAACTCCTTTAAATTTCATAAAAATCCATTCAAAACTTTTTGAGTTATTGCGTAACAAGCATTATGACACATACAGCTCAAACAGAGAAACGGATCAACCGATCTGCACCAAAATTTAATTATTCATGTCTTTTAACATTACTAACAATTTCTGTAAGTCTCATAAGATTTACTCAAAATGCTTTCAGTTATTGCGCTAAAAAAAGACATAAAATCAAACACAGCAAGAAATATACGAAGGAACAAGTAGATCATCACAAAAATTTGATAATTTACTCTTTGTGATGTACTCAACAACTCCTGTAAATTTCATAAAAATCCATCTATCACTTTTTGAGTGATAACATCGAGCAAAATGAGGCAGACATACAAACAAACGGATGGACGGACCTTCACCAAAAGTTAATCATAAGTTCCTCCTAACATATCTAACAATCCCTGTAAATTTCGTCAAAATCCGTCCGTAGCTTTTTGAGTTATTTTGGCAAAGAGACAAACAAGGAGACAGACACACCCGACAAAAATAGAACCTCCGTTGCGGAGATAATAGCCAGCATAATTATGGAGGACTGAAATCATATTTTGCTAGAGAAGGAAATTGTTATCATTAGTATATTTCATGCAGGGTAGGCATTGCATATCATGCCTACCCTGACGGCACGAGCCTCATTAAACAAATGGTTTTCTTCAGGGAAATGCGGTGCCTACTAGAATTTGAAAAACTACAGATCGACTAAAGGTATGCAATTTACTTATTGCATCGCAACATTCTACAACAGATTGATAGAAGCTGACACTGGCATACATAATGCGTAGGAACTACTCACGAACGGTACTGAAAAAGCTACATTTAGTTATGTCGGTACGGATGTTAATTACGACAAGATATATAGGGCATGATCGACTGTAACCAGAAATTAGGCTTTCGAGGCTTGACTTGTTCCAAACTTCAATGGATTCTTTGGCCTTGCCACTTTGAATCGTACTGTAAGAGTTAGAAGCAAGGTGATTACTTTGAACAAGCTCAATACTCCATTTTACGAAGCAAGAGTGAGATTCTGGAAGTTTCATGACTACGCCAGTGAGGGTCAATGCCTGAAGCTCAATTAAACGGGTCGAAGCAGGCGCACCTGCGTGAAGTTTCGAACTGTCAAGGATTCGGAAACTTGATTTTAGCACCTAGTCAAATATGCCCATAATATTTCATATTAAGAACTTTCTCTACCTTCTTGAAACTTCAGAAACAATCACTAGTTAATGCCATTAAAACCATTGAAGACGAACATGTTTGCAATTATTCTCAGAAGAATACAAAAACTTCCAAAAACGTTTCGGGCAACTACTCAAGCAATCACCAGGCATCGACTCTCCGGATTGGTCATACATAAAGATATAGTGGTCATCTACAAATCTAGTTATCGCAATGAGAAGCAGAAAATTAGAAAGGGGAGAAAGATTTTAAAAAATTGCAACTACAGGGATTTACTACCTCACTTATACACCACTAACAACTTGTTAGAAGCGCCACACAACATAAACGAAAATTATCGTACCTGCTTCATACGAGCAGGTAGCCGTTCATATGCCAAGTACGCAAATATACGGGCCTCAACAGCGAAAATAAAATGTACCATTAAAAACATGAATAATAAAGGAACTCACGCAGACGGCTGCTCCAACATCAGCGTACAAACCACGTAAATATTGCACAGCATATAGAAAACTGCACATTTTCTGTAAACTAGATATTAATTTCAGCTTCTTCAGCCACTACGTAATGCTGTAAAAGAGGTCAAGCCGAGGACAAAAGGAACGTCAGAGACAACGGGGATCCCATACACGGAGTATCACCGTTCATGGGAACGATGCATAGGAAAGAAAAGGATAAAGGGGTTTATATTGAGAGTACGAGAAAGAAGGAAGCAAAGCGAGCACTGAGAGAAATATGGCCGAAAGGTTGCTCGGAAGCCGAGGTAACCTATGGGAACGATTTCATAAAGCACAATTTGGGGTAAACTTTAGAAGTCCAACCCAACGGTCTAGCGTTAACAAAATATATGCGTTAACGCTATGTGTACCACAGGGCGCAAACAATGCACTGTTAATTATAGCTAATATATCGAGCTAGATTCTTTGGGGTAATTCATGGCATCCAGCACATCGATCTACTACCTTCCACGGTCTTCGCTCGAGCGCGGCATCAACAGTGTTTTCCCTGAGAAAAAATTAGCAAAACTTTAAATGTGTAAAATTTTGTAAGAATTTTAACATCAAGAATAGTGTTATTATTACAGTGCTAGTTAAAGCATCCAAATCCACACAGTACGCTGCAAAAAAAGAGGAAGAAATAAGCGATATACTATGTCAATTCAAATAAAATGGCCACGTATGCGAATAGAAAGCCGAGAAAAAAGGAGGACAAATAAAAACGGTAATTCGTGGCACTGTGAAAAACGAACGGTGATTAACATAAAAACCCTTAGAGCTGCACGTCTAACGGTAGGTAAGGTAACCTATGAGGCCCTCTTAGGGCAAAGCTTCATTCGAAAACGTTCTTGTATTATACCGACATGAAAACAAACTATCTTAGGAAATTTAATTGAAGTACAGTTGTATTTCTGAGATTCGACAGTCTCATCTTGATGTTACTTTGTGACTACGCGAGAAAATTTCAAACTTAAAATTTATCCAACCAAACCCGTGATGTTGTAATTTTAGGAAGGAAAGGCAAACAGAATAATTAGAACAGAAGCTAAAAGTTTTGGGAAAGATTTGGTAGTTCGTTTCATTTACTTACTAGAGCTTTCAGCATCTTGTACGATACTGAGTAGGGGAACAACTTTCGCATGACCAAAACAATAAAACAATAGCATACTGCGCGTGTAAACAATTAGCTATAATCCTATTGTTAACAAAAAAAGAATGCAGTTTGTCTGTTAGTTGCTTTGGAAATAGTCACGACATTAAGTAGGCGAGTAACTTTCGCGCCAAGCCTGATCATAGATTTGACATTATGATCAGAGACCCAATGATTGAAATACTTTATTATTCATCATGAAAAAATATTACAGGCAGTTTCGTCCATCAGTGCGTCATGAAGAAATGTTCACGGCATTGGGTCGCAGAGGAAGTTTCTCACCGAGCCTGATCAAAGACCTGGCGTGGTGATCAGAGGCGGCGAGAGCGGCATGGCCACCACAGATACGCGCGTTGCAGAAATAGACCGAACGCTTGAAACAAAACGAGAGCAACAGCTGCTGCTGCTGCTGCTGCTGTACTGGCTACACAGATATTGATTCCTGCCTGGAGTCTCAAGGTCGGTGTGTGAACCCCTCACCTGACCCTCACCTGCCCTGTCCTCACTTGCTCAGTCCCGCACCTGCTCGGTCCCTCACCTGCCCTGTCCCGCACCTGCTCGGTCCCTCACCTACCCTGTCCCGCACCTGCCCTGTCCCGCACCTGCCCTGTCCCGCACCTGCCCTGTCCCGCACCTGCCCTGTCCCGCACCTGCTCGGTCCCTCACCTGCCCTGTTCCGCACCTGCTCTGTCCCTCACCTGCCCTGTCCCTCACCTGCCCTGTCCCTCACCTGCCCTGTCCCTCACCTGCCCTGTCCCTCACCTGCCCTGTCTCGCACCTGCCCGGTCCCTCATCTGCTCGGTCCTATGCCCTCCTTGCTGCTCACGTTCTCCATCACCTCACAAGAGGGGCAACTGCTTAAAAATTCATAGCCAGATAGCACTGCGAAAGCACAAATAAAATTTAAAGGCTGTTCTTTACTTATTCATCTTTTATGTTTTTACTCGCAAATAAATAAAAACCATTTGCCGCTGTGGATGATACTGCACAGAGCGCAGTACTGAGTTAACAGTAATTTATCTTTTTAGTTTCATACTACTTATAAATTAAAAAGCCTGGAATTAAATGTAAATTAAACCGCCTTCGAATGCAGCTGGACTTTACGGAGTTGAAATTTCGAAGCTAAACGGCCATTTCCTTTTTTTTAAAGGAGTTTTACAGTGAAGCGCGTCTTGCCTTAAGCCAAGTCTAACGCGCGGTAAAATTTAGCGTTCAACGTTGTTTTTTCAACGTACTGCAACGTTAGTTCTAACCTCAGTATATACTATTTGACCATGAGCGTGGACGATGGAAAGATGCGGATGCAAATCCTTCTCTGCCATTTTTCCCAGCGTTATACGTTATTTAAAATAAATAGCGGCTCGATAAATTAGTTGGATATTGACAGAACACAAGAAGTAACTATCATTGGCATTGAAACATACTAATGCATCTATTCAATGAGAAATTCGATGCACTGCTAACATACACTAAATAAACTGTAATTATCATAGAACGCAATGAAAAAATCTATGGATAGTTAGAATAGGAGTTTCTTTTGGGCACTAACTTGCTCGTTCCCTACACTTATTGCAAATACAAGAATAATCGCATAATATCCATATATTGACCCGATTTCGTAAAAAGGATTTGCTAACATCCACAATGAGGGCCTCGGTGGAATAAGCCTGGCCATGTTTGCGGCTGCCCACGCTGCTGCCAGCTGTTGCTTAAGAATACAAGTAAGTGATAATTTCGAAACTATTACTGGATAAAATTCAACATTTGGCGATTAGTGAAATGAAAACGTTTTATTAATACGGGCTTTGCTGATAGGCAACAACTAGACACTGTCTTTTGGTTATCAAGGAATGCCACGAGTGATGCGATATTTTAGATTTTGATGCCTTTTAATACTGCCATTTTTATCGCTTGTATAATCCTAGTTTAAGCCTTGTTATCCCGAGTCTACGCTACGATTCAAATCCAAAAAGAGAAGAATACAGGGACACGTAGCGTGTCAATATGAGGAACAGAAAGTTAGAAAAAAAGGAAATGTAGGAATGAAGTCTTAAAAAAATTAGTCCAAAAAGCCAGCTTGACATCGCAGTGAATAAAACTACTTATAAATTCAGCGCAAAAATACAAATTATTGCGAAGGAAGTGGAAAAATCTTGCTAATTCTCGATGTCGACTCTTTCAGTATAAAAAAATAATAATCTTGAAAAAATAGCAAAAGCCTAAAACTCTTCCCGGTAGACGACTCGCAACTTTGCCTCAGACGTAAAAAGTGCCAATTATCTACATATCGTGAGATTTTCTTGAGCTAATCAATACTGTGCCTTGTCAGTGATGCATTGTTTCTGCATTTCTTACTAGCCTTTATAGTTTGTTACTGCAGCGACGCCCTTTCTGAATTGCTTCATATATCCATTTTGTAAGTTGTGTTGCTTCAGCAGTTCATTAACCGGTTCTAGTATGTTTACTCCTTACCTCAAGAAAAATATTTAACGCCCTCAATGCATGGTCGATCAAATAATACAATGGTATTTGCCTATGATTTAGTTATCTTGTAACCGCAAGAAAAAAGTTTTTTGGTTAACCTTTTAAAAGAATTAGATCCTGCTCTTGACTGTGGTCTCATCAGAGCGTAACGGGTAATTTGCGTCAACCTGGTCTGGAGGAAATCGTCGGCGCAATACCTGACTAAGGCACGAGATTATTTTGCAGAGAAATATATTATTCAATTACAGTGTAGGCTTCTCTAAACTTACATGTCCTACGGGGATACAAACAATGTAGCTGCAGCCGTGCTATGGAAATCTTAAATCCATGTGCAGAACGTGCTAAGACGATATGTGAGAGTCGAATGGTAATAATTTAAAAAGTATTTCAGGAATATATAGGAGAAATTTGATATGCAGTATAGCAACAATGATTTACTAGTTAGTTATAATCACTGGGATAAGCTTCCGTTTCCGCACGAAGATGGTGTCACAGAGGAAGAAAGAAAGAAGAGACGTTAGTACGACGATAGATATGTGAAACCCATGCACGAGGGTGTTCCAACAGACAATAAACGCGCATGGGAACAGCAAGTCGGGAAAGAAGAGCAAGAACAGATGGAACTAAAATAAATAGGAGTATGAAATCGGAAGTAAAATAAACACGAAAGATAGACGTCCCGAAGGCCTAGCTGATGGCTAAGATAACTTGCAGGGTTTTCCAGGCGCTACTCCCCATAATATAGGATGGGCGAACCTAACTAACCTAACCCTGTGGTCTATGGCCCATCCTTTGCCTCTTGAAGGAAAAAAAAACAGTATTCTACATGCCCAGGTGATGGTTGGAAGTAATCTGCGCATCAGAATACATGCGGCTGCTGTTTATTTGTATGATTTGACTTACAATTTACCGTAACTCTTCAAATGCAAATCAGTAAAAAAAAATATTTAAAGGAGAAACGGGGTCGGTAAGAATACAGGGGACTTCTTGAGGATATTCAATTTAAAAATAAAAAGAACAAAAAAGTTAAAGCCTAAGTTTGCTAGGATGGCGCATTTAATGTTTCGTAAAGCCACAATGATTGGAGATGGGATAAAATAAGCATTCAGTAAATTAAAATCTAATTTCTTTATTTTATTTATTGAAATTAACTGGCAGTTGCTAGAATAGCGTTCTAGAAATATTTCTTTCGTAAACGTTGTCTTGCACGGGAGTAGAGCTTTGTCTTGAGGGTATTCCGACGGAGACTTTCAATGAGAATTAAATCAGGAGAACAGGCTGGCCATTGCATTTAGTTTCCACGTTTGAGAAAAAAATTCTCATCATGTTGTCAATGACAAAAATTGCAGCAGGAGAAAGCGCTTTGCCATAAAACACGTGCCTTCCTGGAATCCCAAGGTATTCAGCAATTTCAGCAAGTCAGTGAAATCTCTGGAGTTATTTTAACGTCATTAGCTGTTGGCAAAGGCTCAGTAACTGCATTCTTTTCAATGATTTCTGCCCAAATAAATATCGCGCTGCCACCTTGTGACTCAAGACTTGGACTCTTCTTGCAGTACCACAATTGTTTCAACCATCGGATTCTGCTAGGGTCGCTAGATACTTATATACGTAGGTGAAAATAACGTGTTGAAAAAGTATCGCCATATGAACTGCTGCCAGATTCATCTTTTTTTTTTGTGAATTTCCAATCACTTTAGAGGTGGGCGAAAGTGCTCCATTCCTTATTTATATATTTTAATATACTGATGAGGACACATTAAAAATACCAGAATTTAAGATTTCCTGTTTGTTCAAATGAAAACGGTTGCCGCTGGATAAGTTTTGATGCGACTGATTTCTGGTCATGATAAGATTGTTTCCATTCGAAATTTTTCTTTATCAGAGAGTTTTTATTATTATTATTATTAAAACTTCCCGCTAGAGCTCCCACGGACAGGTAATACAACCCAAATGAAGCATCTTGCAACACGGAAAGCCCAAAATGCGGCTAAAGGAAATCCAGCAAAAAAAAAACATTAAAAGCTGAGTTCAAAGCAATGAGCAGAATTAATGCTCAATTTCTTCACAGCACGTTCATGCCAGTCAAGTGTTTTGGTAATTCTAAGGTGGATACATCATTATGATATCTTTGGGTAGTTTCAGATTTTGTATTTTCACTCCAATCCTTTTTGAGCCTCATCCAGCAGAAATCATCCTCGTACCACTAGTGGTACGATGAATAAGGCGTGCAATCGTAATCGTACAAATGGCTGCTCTTAGTTTACTAATGGATCGAGTGCAAAGCTCCCACAACGCATGGGCATCAACGCTGCCCTTCCGTATAGACTCAGAAATTTTATATGTGTTCCTTATTTTATTTAGCTTTCTTTTTTTGAGATATTACATAAAAACTGTTTTATGCATAATTTTGGCATGCACAGTAAAAACTAAAGGTAAAATCAACTTGACCGTACCCCAAACTGGGAATCCCGCATGCACTGGTTTGTGCTGCATATATAAACCAACAGGCCCCAGAGGAGTATGCAGACGGCTGCAGTCGACCAAAGATTGTCTAGAGCTATGGCGGCAGTGGCGGAAGACTCCATGCGACAATATCTGTGACCCCTCAACCCTCCCCATTGCTGGGGAACGTCAGTAAACCCACAGCACTGCGCAGACAAGATACTGACTGATCACATCAAGCACCGCCAAGAACATGCTTAGCTGGGAGGGAGGTTCGAGCCTTCGGCCTTGAGCGACAAAGTCAGACGCTCTAGTCCACTGCTACTGCTACAAAACTAACCCAACTACCCCTAACCAATCCTACGTTCAATAATTCCGGGACGATACTATATATTCGCACGCACAGTTTGATGCGAGAATATAACACTAGCACGTCATTTCGATACATATTTCAAGTCGGTAGCCCAGATACGGTAACGCGAATGACTCACGAGCTGCACATCCCCCATCATTTGTGTAGGAGATTGTATAGTGTGATCCCGGCATAAGGAATGAGGAAACCTCATGCCAGCATCTTCCTACCTCTTAGTTCAGACGAAGCCTGAGCTCCCACTCTCATAAAGACACACGGAGGCGTTTAGCGGCGCCCACGGGATTCCTTCTGGTAGGAAACAATAGCAAGTTTTCTAGGTGCGCCTCATCAACAACTCCCACGACTCTGCAGTAACCAGACAGCCGGCATATTCCGTGGAGACTTGATAATAGCAAAAGGCAGGAAATCTTCTCCATAATAATACCAATAAGATATGATAATGATAGTAAAATGTAAATTATTGAACCAATTATTATTATAATCCTGTTTTGTCCGTGATACGAACAACATTGACTGCGTTGCAAAGATAAAAGAAAAAAGGAACACGCAGAATGTAAAATAAAGCGAAGAAGCTATTGAAAAGGGGAAAAAGATGAACTACTGAATTCGTAAAGAAATAAATTACTGTACGCTAGTGAGACTGAGAATATATTCAGGAAAAATACAATTTGTATTTATAAGCGCGAGCACCCACAACGCCAACTGACCTCAATATGAAAAACAACTAAAACCCTCAAAGGAAATAAGCCAGAAACTTGATAACTTTCAACGATGTGCACGACTGTAGTTTCTACAACCGTACCGTACTTATTCATGGATGGTCTAATAACTGAATTATGCATTGAATCATCATAAGGCGTTACCTCAAAGAGTTATATAGAACACCTCACGCAAATAGTAGCTCAAGAAAAAGAAAATGTTATAAATCTATCATTTCATACTGGACACCTTAGATATAGGAAAAACTTTTCGAAACAACTTAGAAAAATTTTGGAGCACAACGAATTGCATGATATTTTACGCTGCAATTCTACAACGAAAATTCATGTCAAAAAGTAACTTGACTGTAAAGCAATTAGACAAGGACATTAACAGTAACCGTATACTACCAAATAAATTGAAGACACCTTAATCTTAGGGGACGTAGAGTACCCAGAATGCACAGCCGTAGTTCAAAGCCACTACTCTCAATGCAATGATTTATATTAAGATGAACATTTCAATTTTACTCGATAATGTAAGGTAGCACTTTGAATGAAATCTTCAACGACGAAAGTGACGCTGTATGGAAATTAGAGTGGGGTTCTAATTGTGGGTCCACACCCAGCGTGCAGGGTCTGCTCGAAGGGAGGCTCAGTGTCGGTCAACCTGTTATCGAATGTTTGGGTCCTATGCTGCAAGCTGTGGGCTTTCGTGAGGACTCTTTTACATAGTAACTACGAACCAATTTTACGAACATACTCTACAGCTGCATTCGAACTACTACACCACGAAAACTTACCGTAACGAAATCCCCCAAAACACCGTCTGATACTATAGCACTACAGCAGCGCAGGAGCAAAAGATACGCTGGCTTTCTCCAATTACAATTGCATCGCACGTATCATTAAATCAGAATCGTCCAAGCAAGCGAAGGGTGAACACGTGTTTACAACAAACCTAAAGGTAAACAAGCGCGAATTAGCTGTTGCTGTTGGACTGCGTCGAACGTATTGTACGCAAACTGCAGCAGTCATTCATTAGATCAAGGATTAACCTCGTCTATAATTCAAGCTAGCAATAAAACAAACAGAAAGCTAAAACGAGAGTAACTGTTAGCCGTTTTACTGAGTCTTACTTGAAATACTATGGAACTACTGTAGCAAAAGATACCAAGCAAGAATATTATTATTAAACGCAGTCTTATTAAATGACCCACTGCACAGCACTCGTTGCTAGCACAAACCGTAATAGAATCCAAACAAAAGTTATGAAGAGGTAATCTGCATTGCACTCGCAGCAACTCTGATCCAGGTATTACTCATACACGGATCCAGCATGAATACCATATAGCAACTGAACAAATGTCTCTCAACCTGTGAAATACGGTACCTCGCACCTCCAGTAATCTGGAACCAAATAATTGTACAACTACCGAACTAGCGGGAATAACAACTAAGCTAAGAATTATCAACCGTTGAGCAGCATCGTACTTGCAATAACTCGGACCCAGGTGTAGGTATCATCGGGTGGGTGTCCCAGTTGCTCAGGTTCAACAGTTGCAATCCGAATCCTGCGGATGGTGCTCTCGCGGGACAGGAGCACAATGGTGTGAGAATAAGGCTCAGGAGGGCGGAATAAAGGGCTTAGAATTACACCATCAGCGGGAGAAGCAGAGCCAATCGCAGGAGAAATGAGGGATTTAAGTGAGTTAGAAGAGGTCATCCCGGCGGACGATGAAGACAACACGGGTTGGGACGAAGTGGAGGAGGAAAGAGAGGGTGGGAGGGGGGTTGACGCATTCAGGCTGTGTGAATCTGAAAATGTCACGTTTATGCTAAACGTCTTCTATGAAAAGAGAGTAAGGAGTTGCACGAAACATAAATGATAGACACTTTTTATGTTTCACAGTAATACTTTTAAATAGTTTCAAGTTTTGAAATTAAATGCAAGGTCTTGATCCTGGACATTATTTATTGTTATGGGAATAGTACAGCATGAAACTAGCATGAAACGAGATGGCGAGTTATGTTTCAAGTTAAAGCGTCTCTATTTAGGTGATCATCTGACGGTGCCCAGGTGAAGTTATGCACGTCACTCGACGTGCACAGACGTCTCAATGTGTGCTGCTGAGGAACCATGCAGTATGCACAATTCTGCGGTTTGCATAATTAGCTTCACCAGTTAAGAGAAGTACGTCGTATGTGTTACTATGCACTCTGCCTCTAAATTAAGTAGTTAATTTCATCAGTCTATTACAGGCTACGTTTTGGCCCTAACGTTAATTCTTTGATTACGTACTCATATCGTACAGACTAAGATACAACGTTCAGCAAGCATTAATTGATAAAAACCTTACTATCAACTGAGAAATATATGTTCTTAGTTCCCGCCATCATCCGCACAATGCACGCAATAGCCGAAAAAGAAAAGTTTAAAAGTTTACCAACGTAAACTATTGGTAAGTCGACATCTTTCGACTGACTCTATCAGTGCCTGGAGGTGAAGCCACGCATGACCAATGCCTACAGCTTGCTGCAGTCTGTAATGCCGGTACGGCACTATGCACTTGCATGCTCAACCTATGATCGGACTTTCAACTCACACGTTGTCACGATACATATGAAAACCAGTAGCAGACGATATCTCCGGAATGTACTTGAGTTGAAGGCCGTGCGAGCAGAATGTCGGCAGATAAGTTGAGCATAGGATTGCATAGCGTGGCCCAGTATTACGCTGCTGCTATGGAAATAATACACTGTAATTAATATTAATATCGTTGGCTTGTTTCCACTATTGAAGCTTCACCAAACAAGTAAATAAAAATGCTTCGTTCTAAAATCGCAGTCCGCTTCAATTCCGGAAGTCTCTCTTTTCAATAGTCATGGTCTCATTCCTATGTCGCTGTCCCACTTGAACTCCGGAAGTCTTTAGTAACCTCCGCCGAGGAGGTTATTCTGCTTGTCTGTCTCTTTGTCTGTCACCAAGATTACTCAAAAAGTTATGAGCGGGTCCTTATGAAATTTACATTGATTGTTAGACATGCTAACAGTAATAGATGATTAACTTTTGGTGAAAATCAGGTAATCTGTCTGTTTGTTTGTTTGTCTGTCTGACTAATTTTCTTAAGGCCTTGAATCGAAAAGTTATGAACGGATTTTCATGAAATTTACATGAGTTGTTATGCATAATACGAAAAGTAAATGACCAAATTTTTGGAATGATCTGTTCGTTCGTTCGTCTGTTTGTTGTTATATTTGATTTTATGCTTGTTAGCACAATAACTCAAAAATTTATGAATGGATCTTTATGAAATTTACAGGAGTTGTAAATAACGTTAAAAGACAATGATTAAATTTTGGTGATGATCGGTTGATCTGTTTGTGTGTTTGACGTACGTTTGTCATAATGTTTGTTAGTATGATAACACAAAATATTATGAACGGATCCTTATAAAAATTACAGGAATTGTTAATACTATCAAAAGACACAAACGATTAGAGTTTAGTAATGATCCAATTTGAATTTTTCTCTACCGTTGGCTTGCTTGGCGGAGGTATGCACTTTCAGAGTGCTTTCTAGTTTTCATGATTATTATAGTCATAGTTTTACCACCCAATCTACTCGATGATTGATCCGTACAATGCAGACTCAGTCGTTCTACATAGCTCTGTAAGAGTATTTTATCTCGGTATTCCTGCCGGAAAGTTACAGTAGGCCAAGAGCGCTACTACTGACGGGAAAAGGCACAAAAAACAGAAGAACGACACTCAGGTAGACGGCCCCCCTTCAGATGCCCTCCATACGAGAGAGAGAGTAGAGGTGTCCCGCGCACTAGGTCGGTTATCTTATCTCGATCGACAGCCCACCTGGCAAAACAGAAAGGGAAATATAGAGAACCTACATAACCTAACAAACTAACCTTCTCAACAGGTATTGCGGCCAGCTGCAACATCCCCTGTGGGGAAGGTACTCGGGACACCTCTTGGGTTCGTGAGGCCCGTATATGTAGATTGTGACAGGGAAAGGGCCCGTGAGAATATACCCCTGAGGGTAGTTTATATAGTTTCAAAAGTCATGGTCTTACTCTGAAGTCACTGTCTCGCTTCAACTCCGGAAGTCTTTCATTTCAAAAGTCATGGTCTCACTCTGAAGTCACTGTCCCGCTCCAAGTCTAGAAGCCCCATGCTCCAAAGATCGCTATCACGCTCCAGAAGCGGCAACTATGTGGAGGCGTCAAATCGCGCTGAATGCAGGGCAAGCAAATTCTGCGAGAGCAACAATCTCCAATGAACCTTGCGTGAACGCGTCCCAAAAATCCATAAGTTACAAAATGAAACTCATTTCGCTGAAAAATGCGAGAAGTTTGTATGCAAACGCGGCTGGCAGCGAGGAACAATGCCGTAATACCGGAGGCCGGGGCAACAAATTTGGTGTATCGCACAAACAAGAGCGAAAATTGTTCCCCTTTTCTCTTTTAATCCCTAAGAAAATATGCATGCGTTTTCCCTAACATTTCCATTAGGGCTCGCCAAGTGTGCAACTAAAGTACACATAGCGGCTTTGGGGAGAAAAAATCCTTAAAATAAGATGGCCTCGTTGGTGAGCTAGGCTACGAGAAGAATATACTTTGTCTTTTCTAATCTTATCTACATTGAGCAAATAAATCTGTATTGCATTAAACTGACAGAACCGGTTGTGTTACGAAAGAAAGAATAGACTTGGTGTGTTTGTAAGAAATGTACGGTAGGTTCACACGCAGTGATTAAGTCTTTTCCAAATCTAAAGCAATTCATTTCTGGTCATGACATCGTGCACTGTTCTTAAACAATGAGCAAATTTATAATAGATTAGATTAAAGCCTTCATAGGCACCACAAGCGTATATAAAAAAATAGAAAGGGGTCATGTAGTACGGCGAAGGAAACGACGTCTCCAAGATTAAAGCTATTAAAGCCTTCATAGGCACCACAAGCGTATATGAAAAAAAAAAATAGAAAGGGGACATGTAGTACGGCAAAGGAAACGACGTCTCCACGCAAAAAAGTAGAAAAGCAGTGAACTGTGATTGGGCCTGTAAGGTTAAGGGCCAGAATTGGGAGTTACTTGACCTGCAAATTATGCAACGAATAATTTGCAGTGTATATGCAACACACTCTGACCCTAACAGATTCTAAGGCCACCACGGCACCGCACATATGCTAAATTACAGTTTTTGTTTCTGCTGTGACCCTGGCTATGGGAAAAAGAATGAAACATAGTAGGTATTACCATTTTCTTCTAATACAAAACATGAATATAATCAAACATAATATCTGATGTTATGATCATACCACAGTAAACCTTTTATTCTTGTAAATGTTTTGATAAGTCATACCGCGAGCGCTTTCTCTAAGCACGGGCCTAAAATACGCGTACAGCATCTGTTCCATACCTGTGCCTCCATCTTGAGTAGGGGTTCCCGAACTTTACTATGTCTGGCACCCCTGTAGAACTCCTAACAAGTTCTCGCGACCCCTACAAAATTAAGTACCCATATGATGATGAAAAATGAAATTGATACCAACTTTTGTGCTACGAATTTAAGTTAATTTGTGGTTGACTGATAACAAAATAGTATTTTTCACCCTTGAAAAGGGCCTATCACCACCCTAGAGGGTATGTGCACCCAAGTTTAGAAACCCCTGATCTAGGGCGTTTCCCATGGCTGAGCAACATGACAGGTTAACTCAGCGCTTGACCATTTTGAGACGGTTCTGCGCATCTCCTCGTGTGACGTCAGGTGGAGCGAAGAACGTCGGTGTTGCACAAGTCTCAATAGTATTCCTAATTCATTCATACCATTATTCCCGCTACCATGGGCTGATGATTGATGTATGGCTATTTTAAACTCAAAGAAAATTATTTGGTTAACTTTCGTTTTCGCAAAGCTCCGGAGTAGCGAAAAAAGTGAGTTTTGGCAGCAATATCGTATACTAAGTTTTCGCTCTCACCGGTAACTTCCACTGTTAGTTAGTTATAAACTTTGTTTAACCTCCGTAGCCGCAACTCAGGTGTTCCAACAGAGATGAGTGTGTAGTATTTAAATACCACATAATTTGTCGCGTGGCCTACGTGCGCTACTACGGGC
>LQNS02278161.1:11207230-11274742 GCA_001587735.2 Parhyale hawaiensis
CTTAGAATTTGCTGTTCAATTCTGGTCGCCACATCTGTGTAAAGATATCGATAAAATGGAAAGACTCCAACGCAGAGCAATGAAATTGATACCTCAGCTGCGAAATAAGTCGTATGAATGCCGCCTAAAATAACTGGGTCTGATCTCTCTCGAGCAAAGACGTCTCAGGGGACAACTAATAGAAACATTCAAGTATTTGAACGGCTCCAACGACGTACCTATAACGGGACTCTTTGAAAGAGACCTCAATGATCGCTTGCGAAACAACGGTCAAAAATTCAAGCATAAAGCTCGAAGAACGACCTTAAGTCAGCAGTTCTTTCCGTATTTCATAGCCAGCATTTGGAATAGACTCCCTACCGATGTTGTTAGAGCGGAGTCAGTCAACGCATTTAAAAATCGTCTTCACATATATTGGGAGAGACATCCTCCGCAACTAAGAACTCGTCCTCCAGGAGTCGCAAACTCTTAACGGCCAAAGTTTCCGAGGCCGCCTTGATCCGTCTCCTTCTCTCTCCCGCTCCAACTACACAGTTTAATGTCTCTAAGCTTCGCATGTCAGTGGCTCTTGATCGTGCTTGCGTGCATTCAATATCGTCTCTTGGGCTTGGACTCTTCACTCCACCCGTTCCTTTTTTTTCTCTCTCTCTTTTCTCCTGTCTTCTTTATCCTACTAACATAATGGCAATAGCTCATAGAGGGCCGGGGCGTATGCTCCGGTGTCTCTTTAGGAATGGGCCTATTTGTTCGTCTACTGCCGCCTATCTAATCTAATATTTCGTATGGAGGTATGGCTTTACTCTAAAGAAATAGGCACCGCTGTATGAAAACGATAGCAACAAATGTGAGAGCATTTCGGTTTATATCTCAGAAACAAATATTAGTGCTTACGAACGTCACCTACAAGAAGTTGGACTTATTTCTCTTGAGCATAAACGACTCCGAGAGCACTAATAGAAACCATCAAATACTGCGATGGCTTCAACGATGTGCTTACAATGGGACATTTTAACACAGTCGTTGATGGATTGCTTTTGAAACGGCAATCAAAAACTCAAGTATCAAGATCGAAAAACTAGTCTAATGTAGCAGTTTTTAGCGTATTTAATTGTGAAGATTTGGAAGTGACTGCCATGCTAATTTGCCGGTGTAGAGACAACCGGGTTTAAATAACGTTTTAACAAACATTGGGAGCGATACTCTTTGCAGCTACGAACTCCTCTAAACTCTTAACAGCCAAAGCTTCAAAGGCCATCTTAACTCAATATCTTTTACGTACCAACTAACTTAACGTTTTTGAATCCCCGATAGTCTGCTGCAACTAAAAGTGCTTGCAAGATCCCCTCCTAGACTTGGTTAAGATTTTGGTTAAGATTTTGGTTCAGATTCTCCATATATCTACATGATTTTCCGAACAGCAATAGCTCATAGAGAAACGGAGTTCTAAGTTCGTCTTCTCTCAGGGAATGGGCCTGTTGGTCCGTCTACTGCCAGATATATAATCTAATCATGAAAAATGAAAAGACTTAAAATAATTGTTGGAATTTATCTCAAAAATATATACTAGAGAATGAAGAAATGAGATAACAGCAGGGCTTTTACCTCAGAAATCAGCACCAGTGAGAACAAATTGGCTTCACCACATTTATAAATACGAGCGCAGAACAGTTGGAAAACTCTGTAATCGGTTAAAATTTTTTCAAAAAAGTCCAAGTAAGAAACTGATATTTTAAAATTTTGTGTCGCAAACAATTGACTCAGAGAATAAAAATGCACTATTTGGGGATCAGTGAAGATTCATTACCGCGTGCCACTAGAAAAATAATGAAATCTTCGGAGATCAGTAACAAGTATGTATGTTTTATTTCATAACCGAATGCCGCTGAAAACTTATATATAATATAAAATTTCGGAGATCTGTTATAAGATCTTTTTTATAGGCCAATATCACTCAAGAGACAATGTCATATTTGACTCCAGTAAGGTCTTTCTGCTGCAAGCAAAAAGTGTTATTCAACTGAAGATAAGAATTGAGTTTAAAAAAAGCTCCATAACCAGGTGCCCCAATAGATAGAATATTAGAAATGGACGAAAAACGCAGTCGAAACTGGATTCAATTTAATCGATAAATGCGGAGAAAGAAAACAAAGTGTTGTCGAAAATGATCATTCAAATCCTAGAGGTATCATCAGTGACGCAAGGCAATTTATTCTAACGAGGTGCAATTAATCATATAACTAGAGTACTCTGAGAGCGTGAAGCTACGTTAAGAAAATTTAAATTTATTCTGAAATGATTTCCTTTTCATCAGTTCCAAAATTTGGTCACTTTGGGCCTTATGACAGTAATAACAACTTCTGTAATTTTGTTGAAGATCCGTCGGCAGCTTTCTGAGTTATATTCAGACAAACATTAGTCAGACATACAAACGGACAGACCGATCATCCCTCAACATTTATAACAACTCCTGTAAATGTTAAGATAAGTTGGTAGCTTTTTGAGCTATTTTGCCAACAAGCGTACAAAATTTGATCATTTACTCTTCATTAGCTACCTAACAATACAAAGATTTCACAAAGTCCGTCCATAACGTGTTGAGTTATGGTAAAAAGAAAAAAAGTGGCAGACAAACGAACAAATGGTTGAACGGATCTTCACCATAGATTAATCATCTGCTACTCTGAATACGCCTTATAATCCCTGTAAATTTCCTAAAGATCTGTTCATAACATTGGTGACAGACAAATTGATAGACAGACAAACAAACTCGACGAAACCATAACCTCCTTGGCGAAAGTAGTAAGCCAAGAAGTTCGTATCCACTCTTGTAGAGAAAACCTTGACGTAAGGAATATTATCATGATGTTGTACTCCAGGACCAATAACTTTCTCATTTCCAGTTTTAGGTAAAGACATGCAAAGTCGTTTAGAATGGAGCTCGGCCTTTAGCTATGCAACTGACGCAAAATGCCCCGCAAACTTTTGGCCACTGGAGTCAATTCTTCACAAGCTTTGCCCGGCGCTAATTCCCACTGCGATGAATAAAATATGGCCGGTATGTGTTAAAAAAATCTGCCGCGATAAATGCTCGGCCTTAGACTCCACTTATAAATACATGAGCAGACGGTGGACAGTCTATCAGAGCGTTCTGAAATGTGCAGTTAAATTAGCACTGGAAATGCTTAAGGGTTTATTATATGACAGTGATCTTCAGTGTGATGGTTTGTGAAAATAATACGAAATACAACAATTGACGCTTGAGATACGTTAGCTTTATTATGCAGTACAACGACGATCTCAAAGAGAACGTTCTCAAACAGCTTATAAAATGTAGGAATTAGTAACTGAGCGTGGCAAATCTCTGATGTATGTACGGCTGCATTCCTCAAAAGGAATGAAGTAGTAGGTATGTGGTAGTTTTCTCTTGGGTTTACCACCGCACCCACAGTAAGGTGTGATCCAAGCAGTGAGGCTCGGTACGGTCGTCGTGGGGCGTAACATACCACGGACGACCAAGTGTTCATTGACACATTATTTGTCTCGAGTCGGCCACGGGTGCCACTACGGGCAGGGAAATAAGGCACAAAGTATCTCAAAGCGACGAAAAAGGAAACGAGGAGAGAACAGAAGAAAGACACTCGTCTGGACAGCTCTTTTCGTGGCTTTCCACACGGGGGAAGTTAGGAGCCCCACGCGATAGATCGGCCACCTCGATCGGCGGCCCACCTCACGGAGCAGAAATAGTGTAGAGAACCTACCTAAGCTTACAAACTAACCTCGTCAGCAAGAGCTGCGGCCAGCTGTAACATTCTCTTGCGGAAAAAGCTCTTGGGACAACCCTTGGCTTCGTGGGGCCCATATAGATTCACTAACGGCAGATCTCGATACCAACACCAATTACATGTACTCGTAAAAATAACAGTGACTATCTTCATCAAAACTAACAGTGGCATATCCATTTATTTTGTGCCTTTTATTTTGCATTAGTTTGTGAAGTTACATTTAATGACTAATGTATATCGTTATTTAATTAACTTGTTTGTAAATTCGTCAGTCTGCACTTTACCCTGTCAGTATGTAATATAAATTTACTGTCTTATTTTGAAACATATTTTTTCACTCTGTATCCATAATACTGTCGGGACGCAAAAAGAATGAAGTTTACCTTTGTAGAATGGTCACTGGTCTAGGACAAGGAGGTTGTTATGGGAGGAGTGCACCCTCTCTATTTACCCTACTGCAGCGTTTCAAGTAAACATTTCCTTTAAACAGGCTGAGTGGCGTTTCCGATCTGTGAGCGACATTGCCTCACATAGCCTGTATAGAAAGGAGTCCTGGGTTCAGACTTTTATTGCCATTAAAAAGGAGCTTCAGTAGGGAGGAGGGGGCTAGGAGCCTCGTCCATGAAGTTCAAGAGTCGCTTTTGGCTGCAGCCAGTCGCCGTCTGCACCAATTGCATATCAGTAGAGAGTCTGGTATGGCTGCAGCCAGTCACCGTATCTACCAATTGCATATCAGTACATCGGTTTGTCTGCTGCTCCTCCGTAAAACTCGCTGCTTCCCAGTCACTTCCACCAGTGAGATTCATGAACGCTTCTCACAGCCACAAAAGATGTAGTTGACTCGCAGGCGAATCTGCAAATGGGCCGCAGTGCTCCCTCCTCCTCCTCTATTGAAGCTCGTTGGCCAATAACCATCGACAAAAATTCGAGATGCTAGAGCCATGTAGATGAAACTTGTATCCTGGATACCAACTTATGATGAAAGTAAAAAAGTGAGCGCTGTGACATCAATATTCGGATACAAATTTCTTGCAAAAATACTGAAGAACTGCTAGTCCGTGTCTTGCGTAGTATGTGCTCAACACGGCCTTCGGTCGAGGCCACCGAGACACACGCTTCAGCCCACTGAGAGCAGTTCAGCCGGTTTTGGGGGTCTGGCAGGCAGACAGGCAGGAGGCCGCAGTTTTTGAGAACCACGGGAATGCATTGGAGCGCACACACCGAAGAGCGGCAACGGCCTGCTCAACTACCACTATTCGGTGGACGCGCTCCAATGCATTCCGTACGTCTCAAAAACTGCCAGCCTGCCAGCTTCTCGCTGATATTGCTCTTGGTGTGTTTCGGCCCTTAGAGAGAAGGGAATTAGGGCGTCTACGAAGTGTCCTTGATATGACCTAGGTAGGGGCCAATAGCACAAGGAATCAAGTTAAAAGTCAAGCTGCTACTGCTAGCAGGTTTTAGGTAAAATATTTACTGCCTGACTTGGAATATTCTCACTCTTCGCATGCATGATACGGGTCCGAAAGCATAATTTAGGAATAATGCTATTGTTCTGTAGAATTTTCATAGGTTCCATCAGTATTACATAGGGGGAAATTCGGATGATACAGGTGAGAGATATCACTGACGAAGTTGGCTTTGTTGTGTGGAATTTTCACAAGTTTCAGCTGGTGTTTTCCATTACGGAAGGGTACCGGACAATAAAAAAAAAACAACTAATGTACGTTAGGTGCATTCCACTTGTTTCCAGCAATAAGGAAGAAAGTTAATTTAAGGAAGTTGCAGAAATTTAATCACAGTTGTAGTCTAACTATAGCTTGCTAAATACATCGAGTCTAGGAAAGTGGTGAAATCTGAAGTTCAATTCTGAATGCTGGGCTCCGACTGCAGCTTCATCTTACAGCTTCAACTCATAGAGTGTAGTAGAAGTAGTATTCACCTAGATTAATCATTCCTACCCACAGAGTACAGGGCGATCTCAAAAGAGAGAGGAAGAAGGGACATAAAGAATATCGCGAGAAACGTGGAACCCACGAACAAGTCAACACGCATAAGAACAGCAAGTCGGGAACGAAGAGGAAGAATAAAACAAAGCATCATTAGGAGTATGAAGGTGGAAGGAAGCAAAGTGGGCACGAAAGACAGACGTCCCTAAGGCATAGCTAATGGCTAACGCAACCTATGCAACCCCTTGGGGCGCTGTTCCCCATAACATAGGATGGGCGAACCAAACTAATCTAACTTTATGGCCTATGGCTCATCCTATGCACCTGGTAGAGTGGCTAATGGTTAATAGCTCATCGAGTGCCCGAGCGTTAGTCTCGCATGCTCTATGGGAAAGGGCCTCTTGGTCCGTCTAAATATCTAATCTTTACTAAAGACCTTTGAATTAACAGAAGAAGAGTAAGGATACTGGATGGGAAAATAAAAATGTGCTTTGGTCATTGTTCTTATACGACCAGAGTATTTGTAAGAAATACCTTAAACAATGGAAACTTCCAGGAAATTATGGAACGGTTCGCGTGTATGTTTCACGCAAAAAAAAATTCACCGTAGCGGCGGCGCAGGCCTTGCAAATCCAACCGAGACACGCTCCACTGGGTCAACTAATTTAATTTAAAACGGCGAGTGAGAGTAAAATGCTCTGCTTGGAATCCAAAGAGCTTTGCTCTCGCGAGTCCAAATAAGTTGCGAGGTTGGGCATGAGACGCGAGAGCTAGGCATCTGAAAACTAATTTCCGGGTAGTCACTTTAGTTCTCGCTATTTTTGTCCGAGAAATAGGTTTCCTTAGGGTTATTTCGCTTTAATTTTCCCTATTTTCATCGGAGAGGCAGGTTTCTTCAAGCTGCTTTTACAGAGACTTGTTTTCTTTCTTTTCTACCAGAGAAATATTTATTCTCAAATTGATCTAGCTAGAGCTGTTATTTCCTCTATTTTCGTTTAGAAAAATAGGTTTTCTCAAGTCAATTTCAGACAAACTTTTATTTCAACATTTCCATCAAAGAGACAGGTTTCATCAAGCTGATATCTCAGAAGCTTTCAAGAAAAGTTTTGCAAGCTCATATTTCATTTGCAGGCTTCAGATATGCTTTTACTTTCCACACAGTCTAATTCCATTGCTCACTCTTTCGCATTTTTCTTTCACTTGTACAAAGTTATTATTGATATTCTCTTGTGGCATAGCACAAAGATGTAGGAAAATTTACGGAGTAGAAAAGAAGTGCCAGAAGTAAACGTGTCAAAGGAGGCAAAATACCGAAGTAGAAAGTGAACAAGAAGAAAGTGCTCGACATGGCAAAAAAGCACAGAGGCGCACAATGGAAAAGCACAGTACTGGAGGAGATGAAAGTGCCGGTATAAAAGCTGGGAAATGAAAACGCAGGGCCAATTCGATAAATTCACCGGCGTTTTCAGCTTTTCACGAGTTGAAGAAAAATTATAGGAGGCGAAAAAAAGGTGGCAGAAGAGAAGAATGGTCCCCTGCGCACCACTGCCCACACCACCAGGGATCAAGTCGTCATTATGACACGGACGCCATCGATCACGCGACCCCCTAACGCTGACTTTACGGTTACATTTTATAGGTGCAGCAAAGAGGACGACCGACATCCAACGCCGCCCGTTTTATGAAGCATAGTAAAAAAGACGCCCGAATTACCGCGGCAAGAGATGCTCTTGAGTGATGAAGTGCGCCTCCGAAAAGTCCCTGTCACAGATGGTGGCAGGCGAGATGTATGGAGGTGGCGGCGGGTCAGATTCCAGACCATCTTGGGATGACGGGAATGGTCGTATGGAGCTTGAGCTTCTTGCCCAAGATTTTCGAAACGGAACTTCTGTTCTCGTAAGAGCTGCTGGTTATATTCTCGCTGTAAGATGATTTTTACTGGTTCAAGTGGCTGAGTGATTGGTTATCCTTAGGTACAATAAAAATTATCAATACATCTGTACTGACCAGTGAAAGTGATGCCATAACTCTTAGAGAAAAAACCAATAAGGTGCTTTTTCTCAGTCTAAAAAAAAAATATTGACACAGATATCGAAAGAAACTATAAGGAGCGAGCGAGTTAAGAGGTTCTTAGCGCAAAATTTACCCTCTAATTCTTCCAGATGCAGAATAGCCAAACAGAAACGACGTGACCTAAAGAGAGTAGCACAGTGCCATCGTTATTATAAAATTTAGGATCTCTTCACTGAAAGGACTTGACAAAAAGCAGCGCCACAGTGCAATTATTTTGAAATTTGAAAGTTACTACTCTGAGAAAATTTCGCATTAAAACAAAAGCACACTGTTATTGTAATAGTAAAATTTAAGATGTAGGTCAAGGAGGATGCTTGGTATAAAAATAAAGGAACAGTAAAGACTATAAAAATACAAGAGAAGAGAATGAAATTGCTCCACCAAACGCCTCTTAATTTTTATGAATACATAATAGAAAAAGTTTATAAAATCAAGTAAATCCCATCATTAAATGCGATTGATCGAACTTGTGATGTAGCACAACATTTACTGTAAAAGTGTGAAAAGTTTGTTAGGAAACTTTTTGAGACCTTTCCTAAGAAAAGAAAAAGGTAGAAAGGGTGTTCAATAATTACCGGTAAAACGTTTCATTAATGCATACTTTTACTTAAAGTTTCTTCATCTCCAGTCGTTAATCATCATGATTTCAGCATTTGGTCCATGTTGGAGAGCATGGTCTCCGCTTCCCAATACAAGACTGCCGAGATTTTGAAAGCAACACTCTTGAAGGAATGGTAAAAAATTCCCTAAGATATCAAAGCTTACAAAGCGTTCTCCAAGCATTGGCTGCAGGTTGTCGGGACCGACTTGAGGTATATTGAAAAATTATCTATATTGGGAAAGAATAACAGTGAAACATAACATGTTTATTTTGGTTTGATCAGTATATTTCGATTTATACATTTGATAAATGTGGGCATAAAATTGTACCGACAAATTTTTACCACCTTTACGGCAAAATATATTAAGTTTCCTACATTATAGGGATTGTTCAATATTTTGCAGCTCTCAAGAAAGTGCTATATCCGGTGCAGTCGACACAGGCGAAAAATTTGTTCAACAGTGTGAAGACGATAAATTTTTGAATTATAATCATTGACGTCAACATGGCAATGAAAATTTTTATTGTATTTTTGAAGAAATTGCTGAACTATGGAAGTGTGTACCAGCCTAATACATCGGTAAGAGCGACGCCGTTTGGCATTGAAATAGTCGAAGCAAACACCGTAGACTTTAAAATTTTAAAACTGTGAGCATCACCGAAAATGTGTCTTAATCTGTGGATTGTGAGTTACTGCGCAGGTTCTTAAATAACCGAGTTTAATATTGTAATGTGATAGTCGTAGGGATAAGGATGCAAATGGACAATAATCACTTTCAAACGAACAATTTCTCGCTACACATCAAGGTGATCGAAACTATCCGATTAGTTCGCAGCAAAGGAGGAAACACAGTATCATTACCGGAAATGCGTGTTGTCAAACGCACGAGATAGAAATCAGAAGACAAATCTAATAACAGAACGAGAGAATATTTTAGAAGACGTGAGAGATAGGGAGAGTGTGAGTGAAAGAGAGCAGAGGAGACAGCATGATGAACAGCTCTTTGCGGGAGCCATCGATTATCTGCTGAGGTGCCTGACTGACAGTAAGGGACAGGCTGACTGGAAGTAAGGCCACTGACTGCACTGGCACGACTCATGAGATTCGTGACTATACCACAGTCTGCAGAGCGCATCATTCAGCTGACAGACAAAAGACTATATAAACCATCCGACAGTAAGATAATAGACTACAAGTTTTCCAGAAGTAATACGAGAGACTATAGGGTAGAAGTCCACTAACAATGAGATAAAAGACTATAGAAATTGCCCAGCAGTGAGAAAAAAGACTGTACAAGTTAATAAAAAATAAGATAAAAGCATGTACAGTGTACACGTCATACGGTAATGAGACAAGAGACCGTAAAGAGGCATTCAGGCTGCAGACTGATGCTAGTAGACAAGATATTACACATATTACAGTTAAGTAAATTTTGATACCCACAACGCGCGTTTCACTGTTCATCAGCTTTTCAGGTGGGACACTCAAAAGTTGGTGAAGTTAGTTCTTGAAATTTCACAAAATTTAGCAAGGTTATTAGAGGGAGATGTGACTATGATACCGGAATATCATAAGTGTATAAATGACATCTTAAATCAAGCAAATGTTTCGTCGACATTAAGCTATGGTCCGCTGCGTAGACTCCAATCACTGCAGCTGCACAGACCATAGCTTAATGTTGATGAAACAGTTCCTTTATGTAAGATGGCATTTATGTTTTTGAAAATCCAGTATCATAGTTACATCTCCTATTGATAACCTCTCTAAATTTTGCGCAATTTCAAAAACTAAGTTTACCAGCTTTTGATCCTCCTACCTGCACAGCTGATCAATAGCGAAACGCGTCTCGTGAAAATCAAAATTTCTTTAAGTGGCATACCAAGAAAATAATATATCTATATTTGAATTATGAAGAGAAAATTAACATTTACTGGTAAAACAACTTCATCTCAGCGTCCATCATTAATATGCATGAAAAGCACAGTAGTGGAGGAGATGAAAGTGCCGGTATAGAAGCTGGGAAGTGAAAACGCAACAGTAGTGGAGGAGATGAAAGTGCCGGTATAGAAGCTGGGAATTGAAAACGCAAGGCCAATTCGATAAATTCAAAGGCGTTTTCAGCTTTCCACGAGTTGAAGTAAAATGAATGAAAATTTTAGAGCACATGAACATTACCGGGAGCTTAGATACTTATAAGCTTTTCACAGCACTTATACATCTGAGACATACCAATTATTTTCAGTTTTAAGTAATTCGAGTGAAATATTTATAACTCAGCAAAACAACGAACAGCGTCAGTTGCAAGTACTTGCTTTAATGTTGTTATAAAAGTTCTAGTGTCAATGCGTAAGAGTATGTCACCTATTACTATGAAGATACAGTCAAATGCCCATTTTTTCTTCGAGATTGTTATAAAAGTCAATCAAAACAGAGACAGAGATGTTTTTATTGAAGGCTATAAATAACGAAGAACAACAAAATTTAAGATAAGAGCGGAGTGACTGCAACACATGTTATACCAAGGCCACACTATACAATCGCACGCTCAACTTTTGATCTGATGTTCAGCTGGTACGTCATTCAATTTAAGTCCTTTAAAAGATGACACCGAGTTTCACTTCGGATTCAAATCGACGTGCAATCTGAACGCACGCTCATAAGTTGAGCGTGTGAGGGCGTAGTGTGTCCCAGGCATCAAGTAGCGTTTAATTACAGTATTATTGTTCTATTGAATAGCTTAAGCCTTCATTTCAAATACAAAGATGATCTCAGAGAGGAAGAAAGAAAGAACATAAAGAATGTTGGATAGAAACATGGTGTTCTCTTACAGGATCAACGTTCATGGGAGCAACAAGTATGGAAAGAAGAGGCAGAACAGCATAAGGTCCCGTCAGTGTGACTGTGAAAGGGAAAGAAAGCAAAATAGGTATGAAGGAAAACTGTTCCC
The DNA here is from genome assembly GCA_001587735.2 of Parhyale hawaiensis. Lineage (NCBI taxonomy): Eukaryota > Metazoa > Arthropoda > Malacostraca > Amphipoda > Hyalidae > Parhyale > Parhyale hawaiensis. The sequence goes on from LQNS02278161.1 coordinate 11,218,581, forward strand.
CGGGGGAACGCTGCTCCCTATAATAAAGGATGGGCGAGCCCAACTAACCTAAATCTATAACGTATAGCTGATGCGATGCCCGGCTTAGGGGCCTTAGGAAGTATGTAAATGTCACCTAAGCCTCATTCAATTATATATAAAAAAGAAAACATAATAAGTGAAAAAGAAAAATTTCAAGTTCAGACCTGCTAACATAAAAGATTGACCTAAAATTTTGGTACCTTAGTGACAGTAGCACGGCATCTTCCAGTTTAGTATTTTTACGCATAATTCTAATGCTGCGAGAATATCTGTGTGGCCAGAACAGATAATTAATTTTATTTCTTCACTGCATGATTAAATAAGTTAATGTTGGCTTATCCTAACGAACGAAAATCATGATATTAATGCTGCAACCGTTAAATTGCAAAACAATCTAAGTCGTGGTTAACTATTTTAGTCACATCGTGAGAAAACCGAAATAACCAAACGCACGCATAGCCCCTCAAGTCCATTTGAAGTCCATCTTGCTCTCCTGCTAGCCCAAAACCCCCCGATTTTTTTCTTCCAGAGATGTTCCGTTGGAGGACAGTCGCACCTCCTGACAAAGTTATTAATAATGCAAGCTAAAAAGCAGTTGGCAGACATTTAAAGTAGGACGGCGACTGCCAAGGTAATGCGACGGCAACACTCAACAGGTGGTGGCGCTCTCAGTCCAGGACTTTTTGTTTGTACATTACAACTTGTGCGGTGCAATTGAGTTAGCAAAACTGTGTCATTCCATGCGAATAGTCAGGCAGTATTTGCATGTTGGGCGTCGTCGGGAGAGGCGAGTGGTGCCAAAAATCCAGGAAAGCAAGCACCGGGCGAGATGAAATCACAGCGGTAAATAAAACAAATACCTGATATCGTCGCTAAAGAAAATGAATAAAAGATAGAGAGAGTGCCACTGCAGCTTCTCCCCTTGTGGTCGCCAAAAAAATTCATGGGATCTTGTAGATAAACAAAGAAAATGTAATGGAGTTCCGTGGCTTGCAGAGGATAATATGAAAAAATATTTACGGAAGTAGCTCATATAATTATAAGATAGTTCAGGAAATATTGTTTATATCCTGTCTTTCACTGAACATAGTCGTAAATATATGTACATATAAAACTTTAGAAAAAACAAGAAAAGTTAGAGGCTGGATACACAAGCTGGATAAAAAATTACCGACGCTTGTGTAGTTATCTGAGAGTTGGCTTCAAAACTACATAATTTTTATGCAAGGCCACTTATGATTATATGCCCAGTTTTACCATAGCACCACGTCGTAAAACGGGATCCAAACAGCGAGACTCAGTTCCTTCTATAGCATTCAGCTTCTAAATTAACATTCTACTTTACAAATGCAGCCTATCGGAAAGTACTACAAAGAACAGTTGAGTATTAGATGGATGGCTACAAGTTATTGTAGTATTATACTAGTTCGTCATATCAGGTAATAGTAGTTGATGTTGCGTACTGTAGATAGTTATGGTGCAAGGGCACTTTTTGGTGCTCATATACAGCACGCCAGGGAAAAGTGAGTGAGTAAATAAGCTGCTCACGCGGTACTAAATACGACTACGGTAATTCAAGAAAGGAAAATTAAGGAATTGTAGCATACTGATAAAAGCGTGGAACCCATGCTTGAGGGTTTACCCACATAGTACCAACGCGTATCAAGACAGTAGGTCAGTTAATAGGATAAGGAACAGAACAAAGCCTCATCAATAGGAATATGAAACTATATTGAGGCAATGTGAGCATAAACTTTTTGCTTGCAACCCATTCGATTTTTTCAGTTCACATCTTGATAGTACTGGAACGGCATAATTCTTAATTGAACTCACGGCTGTTGGTACGTAGTTACGTAGTCTGGATCAAGTATTATGGCTGTAGTTTAGTGACGGCACTGTTATTTAAAAACAAAAATTCAGAGTAGATTACATGCGATTGCAGTCAGGTCTCTTGGCTAAAGAATTTCTTCAGCATTCGCAACTAGAACTGCGGCGCGGCAAGTAGTCGACCGAGTACGCCGCACCTCCTCTGTTAAGACTCACGCAATCAATAAATAAATAACTTTTATCAAGAACACGAGAGGTTCATAAATGCTCAGTGCCAAAACAGATACTTGGAAGGGCCACCTGCAGTGTCGTCGGTGCGATATCAGCAACTCAGAAGCACGGGCGGTAGTCTAATTTATATCTTTATCTCACTATGGTTGCTTTACAACATCTGAGTCTCCCTCTACGATACCACAAGCTATAGTAAAACGATATCAAAGTTATAAGTGCACTCGGTAGTCAAAACTGCAGGAGGGCATTGAACTTGCGTCGGTAGCTCTCGACTGTTCATGCGCGATATTGCGGACTCAATAACTTATGATACATTGCACTTGCCTGCTGAATATTCTATCTAAAATGCAGAGAGAGATAAGCGGGGCTAATTATCTTTCCGTCCGTGCTGCTGAGGATTATAGAAGAGTGATAAGATCAATATTCAGAGTTAGCTGGAAACTTGCTTTTTTCTTCGCTCAGTAAGAATTTCAAAACGCAAATAAGTCTAGGAATAGGTTATTTTGCACGTTGACAAGAAACTATTCAACCCGGCTGCATCAGCGTGTAGCCGTTGCTCCCTCTTTGTAATTCTTATGCGGTTTTTTACTGCCGTTTTTCTAATTCCCGTACTAGAATCTGTAGAATAATTCGGCGTGCTCTTACCTATAATACTCCCTTCCTTCCTTCCTTCGATATTTTCTTTCTTATCTTAGGAAAACCGTTACGAGCTCTGTATTAGAAGAGGAAAATTAGGGTATCATGGGGAGAAGCCCCGACCTCTGTTGCAGTACATTTCAAAGCAGTAGACAATCAAATTAAATATTTAGAAATTTTCAGCACTGGGTAACTATTTTGAAAAAAAAAGTATTAGATTAGATAGGCGGCAGTAGACGGACCGACAGATCCATTCTCAGACAGCCGCGGGGACCTATGCGCCGGCCCTGTGTGAGTTATTGCTCTTATGTCAGTATCATTTAGATGACTGAAGAAAAGAGAAGAAAAAGGGGAAAAAAAAACTCAGACAAAAAGGCAATCGTGCAAGCACAATTTGTAGCTACAGATCTGCGTAGTTTAGAGACGTCAAGCTAGTTGGGGCGGAACGAGAAGAATTTGGATTAAGGTGACCTCCGAAACTTTGACCGTTAATAGATCGTGACTACTGGAGGAGGTGTTCTTAGCTGTGGAGGATGACACTGCCAATGATTATCAAGACGATTTTTAAACGCGTTGACGGTTTCCGTACCGAAACCGTCGGCAGGGAGTCTATTCCAGATGTTCACTATTAAATACGGATAGAACTGCTGGCTTAGGGATGCTCTTCGAGTTCAGTGAGTGAGTTTTTGACCGTTGTTTCGCAGGTGATCATTAACGTCTCTCTCAAAAAGTCCCTTCGTAGGTACGTCGTTGACGCCATTCAAATACTTGAATATTTCTACAAGTTGCCCCCCTGAGTCGTCACTGATCGAGAGAGATCAGGCCCACTTCCTGTAGGCGACTCTTGTGTTGTTCTTTTCATAGCTGAGGTATTGCAGGAAAGCAAAGCGAATCAGTTTTCGATACGAAAACGAATACGCGAAGACCATTTGGAGTAAGCCTAATAATAATACAAATAACAGAATGTACCACAACTACAAGTCAATTGCTTGTTTTTCACATAAATCAGATATTTCACTCGCTGCTGAGAAAAATCAGCCAGACTAATCGAAGTGATCAGCCTAACCCCTGAGCTTAGATTACCATAATCAAAATCACTATGTAAATATATGTAAACACAAGCAAAACATTCTAGAAGAAGACGGGTACATTGTGCAGCGATTTGAACACACAATATGGCGGCGTTCTGTAGCTTCCGAGACTCCGGGAGTGCAAGGCAGAGCGCTCAAAATAGCTCCTATTAAACAGATAGATCCATAGATGCCTAGTGCCACTCTGCCTTCTCTGATGAAATAGTTCCCGCTTACTCGCAAACGCTACAAAAATTCCGACCAGACTCTGTAGTATTATTATTGGCTTTTCAGTATTTATTTTGCTGGTCACTAATTGAATATTAAAAAAAAAACTTGCGGAGATTACCCACTATATAATAAAACTCAGTTTGTTGGTTGCTTACTCCATTGCTTGGTTGGTCTGTCACGGTGTTAATGGTTTCTTCGGGAGAAAATTCATCTACTATATAAGAAGATGACGTAGTATGAAATTACAGTCCTAAGTTACTATCTCCAATATTGAATAATGAAAAGGAATCTGTCTATTTATCTGTCCATTTTCGGTCAGCCTTAAAAAAAGCTGATACGCGAAAATTTAGCCAGTTTGCAGACTGTGGCTATCCCGTCAAGCTCTGATGTACTGTACACTCTAAGGCAAAAAAAAATGGCCCAGGTGGCAGACGATGGCAAAAGTATACGGTTGCCTCATATTTGAAGGAGCTTCTCACTTTGCTAACATTGAAATCAAAGTACGAACAATTTGAGTGTTGGTTAACTGAATGCAAAAAAGCAAGTAATTTTGCTCCATCACAAAGGAAGAAATCAAGAGCTTTCCTACTCAGCAGGGATGAAGCCAAGAACGCTCATCTCTATGTTCCTTTAAGTTGACAGTTCTACTAACGGCAGTGAGGCAATGAAAAAAATATATAATCACGATTCGTCTCCATCATTTTCGACGGCCAGGTACGCTAATTACACTGAGTAGCCTAAGCCTCAGTTTCCTTAATAAATGTATATATATTTAAGGCGATCTCGCAGAGGAAGAACTAAAGTATGTCGACAGAAAAGTAAAACGAATACACGAGCTGTTAATGCGCAGGATCAACGCGTGCGAGAACAAGTCGGGAAAGAAGAGGAAGAGCAGCAGAAAGTAATATCAGTAGGAGTATGAAGGCGAAAGTAAGCATAATGGGCACGAAGAAAAAACCCCGAAGCCGAGCTAAGGCTAAGGTAACCTGTAAGATTCTTTTCGCGTTGCTTCTCTCCATGAGATAGGATAGGCGAAGATTTGGATTAGTTGAAATAAAAAGTTAGGTTGAGTAGCTGTGAGTAAACGAACCAGAGAGCAACCGATACTTACGCTCCGGTCCTCTATGAGCTATTGCTACTATGTTAGAATCACTTAGGTTTCTAAGAAAGAAAAGAAAAATAAAATAAAGAGAATAAACTCAGCAAATGAGTTTATCGAGCAGGCACGATTAATAGCTGCAGATCCTCGAAGCTCGGACACTTTAAGTTAGTTGAGGCATGGAAGATAATGGATTACTTGATTATCCTTTTGACGAGGTCCAGTGGTGTTATTCACGCCGCCCATTAGGGTGGCCTCTTTAGCTTTGACCGTTACGAGTTTGTGCCTCTTAGAGGAGGTGTTCGTATCTGTGGAGGCTGTTGCTCCCAATGTTTGTCAAGACGATTTTAAACACATTGACTCTACCCTAACAACTTCGGAGTAGAGTACAATTCAGATATCCACTATGACTGGCGTAGAATAGGTCCTCGATCATTATGTTTGAGTTTTTGGCCACTGTTTCGTAGACTTAATTTACCGCTGAACATTTTACTTTTACCGGCTGCTAATCTGGGTGTTAATACAAAAGATTTACCACATTTCATTCTTATATTCTGACGCACGAGTTACTTAGTAGTAAATTGGTAGTAACTTTAGCAGGATGAATTGAAGACCATTAGCAAAGGCAAAAAAATGGAAGTTAGCACACACAAAAGATACCTCGGCGACCTGAGGTAAGCAATTCAAGCTGTAACCCTGTTGGCACGATACGCCACAGCTGGGGACAGGCAAACATAAATTGAATATCGTTCATAAATTTCGATGTAGCATAAATTTAACACTATTTTCGGGATGCAAATGTCGAACATTAATGTATACTAAGAATTAGACGAGTATGTATGTCGGGACAAAAGTATTGGTCGTAAATATAAGTATGTAGTCAAATTAGCCGTATATTGAGTGCTGTCTCTTAATTTGAATTAGATTTGCAATATTCAGATAGTCGGGAAAGCTTTTCTTGCTTTGGGATTTCGTGGGAAAGGGGTGTGGGTTTCTTCTGCTGTAGGAATATTTTGCATAACTTGGGTTGGAATATATCACAACAATCCTGTGAATAATTATGACCTTAAATAAGTGATTAACCTCAAGACAACTGGTTACATACGTAAAATCTCAAAAGCTTTTTGAATCTCATGTAGCGATCCAACATAAATGTTAGTGTGCAAATATCGCTCATTAATTTTCATAGAACATAAGTGCAACATAAAATAAAAGTCAGGTTGTAAGTATTGCTCATAAATTTCGGTGGAAGATAAGTATTGTATAAAATAATGTCAAGTTGCAATCATTGCTCATAGATTTCGTAGAGAGTAAAATTTCCATCTGTATGTCAAGTTGCCTCAAAATGACGGTGCTCATAATTTCTGTGAAGTATAAACATCAGGTTGAAGCGTTGCTCAAAATGTCGATGGAGTATGTACAATATACCGTCCATGTCACGTTGTTACTACAGTATTGTTGACAGCTTACTCTAGAGAATCAGTACAACATAAGCTGTACACGTTATAATGCATGTAAACATCTGACACAGACAACAGCGAGTGAAAAACTCAAACTATAAAAATAAATAAACAGCCCGCAGAGCGCAAAAATACAATGCACGGCGTCGTTCACGGTACCGGAAAGCCAAAAAGATAAGTTAATTTCTCGCTGCATGAACACAGACTCCAGTCGCTGAAAGTTAAATTTTTTACCGCTTCAATTCAGGGAGGCCCAGCATTTTCTCGTTCATTTTTCTGGCGAAGTTCATCGAAGTTTTGGAAGTTCGTCCAATGGAGTTCGTGAGAGCGGCGCAGTTCGGCTCTTACAAAGGAAAGACGATTGCACCGTCAGCAGAATTGGAAAAAGGGAATAGAGAGTTGAAGTGAAAGTATTGAGAAAGTGAATGTTTTAGTTCTATAGAGAAGGAATAGAAAATAAATATTTTTGGATCTATATATGAAGAAGAAAAAGAAAAAGTTAATTTCTCAGCTTTAACAAGAAAAAGGAGAAACTTAAATCTTGGGTATGAAAATTAAGAAGAAGAAATAAAAATACAATCTTACTCTCTAAAAGAAGGGAGGGAGGAAGGAAATGCAGATCTTGGTTTAATAGAACGAACCTTATATTTTTTTAGGGCATGCATTTTCCTTGACGAAGACGACACTATAAAAAATACAAAACTACATACTAGTAAAGAATAAATAATTTTATTCCTATTGCCAGCGCCACATAAAGTGAGCCGCGGAGAGAGACACCACAGACAGCAATGATGGCAGGCCATAATGATCAAAATACTTGTTTGTTACTTCCGCCAAGGAGGTTATGTTGTTGTCGTGTTTGTCTGTCTGTTTGCAATTTTATTTGTTTGTCTGTCACTAAGATAACATAAAAAGTTATCAACGGATTTTTACGAAATTTAAGAGAGTTGTTAGGTATATCACGAAAAGTAAATGAACAAATTTTGTGATGATCTGTTTGTTCGTTCGTTTGTCGCTGTGTTTGATTTTATACTTGTCAGCAAAATAACTCGAGAAGTAATGAATGAATTTGAATTAGATAAAATTTACTGAAAATCTTAGTAGTTTTGAAATTGGCAATGATCGGTTGGTCTCTTTGTTTGTTTGACTAATGTTTGTCAGCAGCATAACGGAAAAAGTTATGAACGAATCTTCAACAAACTTGCACAATCTGTCAGTGCCGTCAAAAGGCACAAATGATTAGATTTTAGTGTTAATCCGAAGGAAATTTTGGGATCAGAACCACTTTGAATTTTTCGCTACCGTTGCCTTGCCTGGCGGAGGTATGCGCGCTCAGAGTGCTCTAGTTGTTCTATCTTAAGTTCAGTTGTATATTTGCAACATAGACATTCGCTTAAGTAAGGGTGCATAAGAAATTTGATATCCTATCGACATGCCCAATCGAAAATAACGAAAGCGAATACAGGTAAAGCTATGGTAGGCGACGAAGAAAGGCCATTTGAATAAAAATCTACGGATATTCGTCCTTGTATTTAAGTATCTGCTGATTCATGTACTACAGAAATATCTACGGCTATGTTTCGCAGAATCTAAGAACCGTTTGATTATTTACCAGCACAAAAATGAATATATGCTACAGCATGTGTTAATATCTACCTAGCAAGTTGTAGCAGTACCTAAGCTTAAGCTGTATGTTAATAAGAGAGTGACCTATTACAAGTTTTTCTTCTCTTCAAGAAAAAAATAGCAGTTTATTCAGCCTAAACAGGCTTGTAACTATCTGCGCGACGGAAGCTGTTTTATTGATAATTGAAATGGAACTGCAATAAAATGAGCATATTATTTCTGCTCTACATAAAATTAGGTCATGCATTAGTTTGAGCTTTCGCGGAGAATTAAATGCAGAACTTAACACCAAATTTAAATACGTTCTACCATTGTAGAAATTGTAAGAGACCAAATGATTTCGTTTATCCAACAATTTGTTTAATAGTGAGTGTAAAATCAATGCAAATGAAAACTTGTGACCGTAGGAATGAAGATTCTTCCCTAAAATGACTGCAATGAAATAACTAAAAAACGAAGCTATATTACTGTAAAAGTAAGAATTATTACTTTACCTTGGTAAAGAGCCCAGACTCAATGACAGTGACAGGATCACATACAAACACAGGAAAATATCTCGGAGTGGGGCCTAAATGGTCATATTAAAAGGACATTGCTAGGAGTAAAAAGCGTAAAGAAAAGTAAATATGCAGAGTAGACATTAGCAAGAGTTACGTGACAAATTAGACAGATCAGTCGGTGTTCCATCCCCGACCTGTTTCGGCACGGAATTCGTGACCATGATCCGTGTTTGGCTGCGTGGTTCTGCAGGTTTCAAGTCCGATGTTAATTTTTTTTTCAGTGAGTTTTCTCGGCAACATTTCGGGCCTGTTGGGATTCTTTACTGCTTCATTTTGGTCTACCAGTCCCTTGAAACCTGTGCATGCCGTTATCATAACACAAACAACAATACGTACCAATACTTACAAGCTGCCAATACGCTTGAAAAATATTAGGTACTTTAGAGTATGAACTGCCATTAGGGAGGCATCAGAGATGAACTCCTGACGTACTGTCCTAAATTTCTAGCGGTCTATTTTATTAAGGACTCACTACTCGCTACATCACGTCTTGCTGCACAGCTGGTGTTGGAGATTGCTTGCTTAAATGTGAAACGATCGTTGTCATCTGTTTATAATATACTTTTTATTATCTATAGAAGAGTATGACGTTCAATTTTATACGCGCAGTTCTAATAATATTATATTCAGTGACTGACAAAAGCATAAATTAACGTTATCGTAAGCTCAGTCTATGACATTGGCTATTAATGTACCGACGCGCATGCAATTGAATATTGATATAAAAGTTGTTTCGAAGGGAATGCTTACATAACTTTTTTTATTTTGATAAACAGGGCCCGACTTTTCCGTAGATATCTCAACCGTGAATTTTCTTTCCCGGAAACGAGTAAGAACTAAAAACGTCAGAAAACGTTGCAAACTATTGAAAAAATTGTTTTCATTGAACATACGTGTGCAGTTGAGCCCGGCCTCCTGTGTCGCCTGTCAAAGGAAGAGGAAGTTGTCTCTCGAGTGCAGCCTAATCGATCGAGTGACGAGCATTGTGTGGTGATGGAGAGATGAATTGCGTAGTGAGGAGGCGACGAGTAGCTTCGAGTGGTGAGGTGGGCTGGTGAATTGGGTGGTGAGGGTTAGTGGACAGAGTTGTTGAATAGATTGGTGGGGTAGTTGGGGTGAGAGATGAGTAGCAAATGACCCAAGTTGTGTCGTGTGTATGAATTGTGGGATGAGAGGTGGGTGAGAGATTTATAAGTGAACGCTGGTGGTATGCACGAGATTGAAGAAACATGAGGAGAAAATGTTGTTGTAGTAGTAGCAGCAGCAGTAGTATTAGCAAAACGTTTTTAAGATGGTTATGAAGACTAGGGGTACGTGCTACGAATAAGTTCGTTCGAAATAAAAATTTAATATTTAAAAAACCGTAAAACGGGATCGAAAATTGTACGTGAGTCACAGAGCTAGCGTGAGCAGCAACTGTGAGCAGTGATAGACCGCAGATATATAGCGGGCATCTTCAAGTTGGAAGGAAGACACTTTAGAGCACAAGTTAATGCACAACCCGGTTTTTGTATGTAAGAAGCGTGTTTCAATTGATTTCCTGGCAGCTCGAACTGCAATAGTATACATCGCCAACGCCTTATCGCAGAATTTTACACCAACAATGAAAGTGTGTATGATGAATAACACAACTTTGTATTATGATTATATTCCTAGGTTAGGCTCCCTACCCACAGAGTTTACTGTGATCCAAAGAGAGGAAAATGGGACAGAAGAATGTCAAGAGAAACATGGAACCCTTGCACGAGTCAACGCGCATGGGAACAGCAAGTCGGGAAAGAAGAGGAAAAACAGAACAAAGCAGGATTTGTACGGGTAGAAGTACGAAGATGGATGGAAGCAAAGTGGGCACGAAAGACAGACGTCCCGAAGGCCTAGCTAATGGCCAAGGTAACCAATGCAATCCGCCTGGGGACGCTGCTCCCCATAACATAGGATGGGCGAACCTATCTAGCCTAACCCTATGGCCTATCCAATGCCCCCCGAGAAGTAACCCAACTATGATGGGAGTGGAGTTGATGTCTACATGGATCAACCGTGAATGGCTTTTGGGTGGTTCTTCTTAGTGATTCGCGTGCCATAACGCTACTTAGTGTTGTATAGGAGCCTACTCGTCGCCTGAAGCACAGCTCACAGTCTTACTGTTTAATAACAGTAACAACCACACATAATACTAACGCTACGGTTCATAGCCTTGGGAGCCCAGGTGTGACTTTAACTTTTAATTTGAAGAATTACCAGCAAGGATCACCAGGATTACAAATAATACACACACATTGTTATCTCGCCAAGGAGGTTGTGTCCTGATCGGAGTTTGTCAGTCTATTTCTTATTCTATTTGGCTGTTTGTTTGTCACCGAGATTAGTTAAAAAGTTATAGACAGATCTTTATGGCATTTACAAAGAATGTTATGTATGTGAAGAGGAACAAATGAGTAACTTTTGGTAAAGATCCGTCCAGCCGTTTGTTTGTCGGCCTACTTTTTTTTTATTATCGGTAATGTAGCTCAGAAGTTACGGATGGCTCTTCATGAATTATTGTAGAGGAATACGTGTTGGCGATGTCATGAAAAGCAACTGACGAAATTCTTTTTATTATCCGTGAAGCCGTTTGTCTGTCTGTCTTTCTTGTCTTTTTTTTTTTTTTGTTAGAACCTAGCTGAAAAAAATTGTTGACGGAATTTCATGAAAGTTGCAGGAATTGCTTGAAATTTTAAAAGGCACAAATGACCAAATTTTGGCGATAACATAAAAAAATTCTGGCCCCAGGACCAACTTGAATACTTCGTTAACATCCTTTGCCTGGCGGAGGTATACGCTTTCAGAGGGCTGCAATTTAGAATACACCTTTCTAGTCAAATAACATCAGGAAAGGAAAAATATCAGTCTGACCTATACGCACCGAAAATGCCGTTAATGAAACCATTGGCATGAAGTGGTAAAAGTTGAGCTTTAGGGATCCAGCTACAGTAAATGAACAATGATTAATACAGTCGGTATGAAGAACAAGGCTTTTCTTCAACAACATAATTAATTTGTGACATGTATCACACTCTAGAGTATATTACCTGCAATTTTCTGCGCGTATATGACGAACAAATAAAGCGCATGATGGAAAATGATTGAAAACAGCAGCTGAGACCCACGCACAGCGGGTGCCTCCTAATGCAAATGTTGGTGGGAGGCAAAGCTTCTTCAGAACAGAGGCTCATCTTCCTCCTGTGTCTCTGCTCGGGTTCTATGATGGCTAAGCAAAGAAGCGCTCCCATTGTGCGTAAGTGCCCCGCAGCCTCTGTATATAAAATCCTTTTTTCCTTCTGCGATAATGCCAGCGCTATCAATAGGCCTAACGGACCTTGAGCGAGCGGAGGGGCTTCCGCCCCCTGCACAATGCATCGATTTGTATGAACTTTTTGTCTCAGGACACAAGGTGCACTATTAGCCACATAGGAAGAAAGTAAGGAAAAGGATTCTTTTTCGCGAGTGCGTGTAGAGGATGCGTTGTTCAGCGAGTGAGTGAACTAAGCATTTCTTGCATTAGTAAGCGTAAATTACATTCTAACAATATACATGACGGCAAATAAAATTAAGGCTTCTCGTTAATATAAAATAGCCTTGAAAGCTCAGCCCAATTTGGAAAGCCATAAGCATTGGTTTGCTCTGAATAGATGGCCACGGAGGAGTACACGGCTTCAGTCGATCATAAACTGTCAGCTTTGGCCGGAAAGATTGACAATTTATTTTGACAACTGCGACCCCCAACAGTACCCATTGCCGGCTAAGTCAGTTCCCTCGCAGTGGACCATGAATGAGAGAAACGCTGCCAATGATATCCCGAGCACCTGGCTGAAAACTGACCGTCTAACCTCGAGACGAAGAGCGATACGGCGCGTTAACTACTCTGCCCCGGAGATGGAACAGCTAAGAACAACACTGTTTGGAATATGTTTTATGATGGACGCTCGGCGTTATAATAAGGCAAAAAATACATATATTGTGAGAAATATCATGCATGATTGACGTTCGTAACATGTAGAGTTAAGGTGTTCGGTGACATTAATAAATGAATTTAAGTTTCGACGATTTACTGCATTATCATATTTCTCTATACAACACAGTCCATCAATATACATTTTTATAGATACACGAGTACATATTCGATCTACTTTACATTGCACATATCGTAATAAAATAAATAATTTTAAGAGCGTACTGTAGAAATGTTAATGCACGAGTAACTAAAAAGAAAAATGCTGCAGAGATGGGCTCAGAAATCGTGAAAAACTTAAAGGACGATGCCAGGGAGGGATTTTCCATTTTGCAGTACACTATTCTGCAGGAAAGCTGGAGAAATGAATACTGAAATCTATAGACTCATACTTAAAAGTGCTCTGAGGAATGGATTTCACAAAACGAACTGGAATTCCTAGTACAAGTTCTTCAATTCTTGAGTAGTGCTTTATTCTAAATTTAGTTCTTGCATCTTGTAGTTTTGGGTTTTTTAATTTTAGCTTCTTTAACTTTAAGATATTGTTACATTTTTAGCGTGTTGTCGAATTTTCAAGTTGCTGCCTAATATTTAAGTTATTTCCCTCCTCTGTGGAAATTTTCTTCAGGAAAACCAAGAGCCTTTTCTATACACCAACGAAAATAACTGCAGTAGGCAAGCTGTATGAGCTTGCCAATGCAGGTGATCTCTGCCGAAGCACAGGAAAGTGTGCTGGTATTGGGCCAGCACGTTTTTCACTGGATCTAAAATTTTTGGAGCATCTACGCAGAATTTTTAAAAAAATTGTCAGTTATTGTTTGCTTTCAGCAATCGAAAAGTAAGTAAGTTCTCATGACCAATGATAATTATTATTCTATTATGATACGAAATTATTACCATGCAAAATTAGCTAATGCGTGAGAATGGACTACACGATAGCTTTAGTGTCGACTTCTCGCAAATAAGGCTATAATGGCAAATTTATAAATCCTCGACAAAATATGTTCCATTCAACGTACAGACTTGAAGCAAATTATTAACTGCTCTTGGAGACGCAAGGAATGTATCTATGGTGGTGACGCAATGGCCACAAAGTATTCTAATAGTTTTGCAGTTCGGGGGGGGGGCGAGATTATTCTACAAAATGCCACGTCACATCCGAAATGACACCGGTACAAAGACTGTGAAATTTAAAAACTTACTAGACGCATATTAATGAAAGTGCCAGATAAACCTGCTGTAAGCGGCTACGTGAACTGTGGGGATAACTTGCTGTTAGCCATCCCGCTGGTCACGGACTGCAGCATCACCTCTGCGCAAGATGGGTTGCGTGCATAACGCCACCTGGACCTCGTCCGAAGTATCATCAAGTAATCAAGTAAAGTAAGTAAGCAATCGGAAAGAAACACGCATGGGTGAGCACTGGCCAACGGCAAACTGCAAAATTATTTTAACTAATTTTAGGTCATTTTGTTGTCCCAAGCTTCAATTATCGTGGTCCACAGTTGGGATAGAGCCACAAATTTGTGTTTCTTGCTGATAAAACACATATCTTGAGTCATCGAGAACCGTTTACTTTTTGTTTGAGGTCGTTCTGTTGCCTGGAAAAGATTTTATCGAAGTTTAATCAATTTACAATCAGCCTCATTTGCAAATTTCAGAGGACAATCAAGGTATCGTGTGGTCCATGGCTTAAGTTATTGCGAACAACAACATTTATCTTCGATTAACAACAAATATTTCTACGCAAAATTTTTACCCTACAAAATCAGCTGATGTATAAGCTATTACGACCAATACCTCGCGTGTTCTCTTATCTATTTATTTTACATAAACACCTACAAAAGCAAACTTCCCGTAGCGCAAAGGTGAAAGTGTTGCAGCAAAGACTGAAGTAGAAATTAAAGTTTGTGGTATGTAATCCAGTAATGGAATTTTGTTTTCCTCGGACGGCGTCTCGGAAGTTTTTACAAACCGCTACAAATTTCTTCGCTGCTTCGCCCTCAAAATCGGGCCAAGAAATCGAGGAGGCTTTTTCTTTAGACGAGGCAATCGGAAAATGGGAGGAATTTTTTTACGAAGGCTGTTTTGCTGGCCGCGCTGTATCACAGTTATTGGCTTACATCGGCCACCCGAAAAGCTGGAGAAAGAAGAGGAGACCAGGCAGGTCTGAGCGGGAGCCAAAGGTCCAGGCAAAGAGTCGCGGCTAGTGCCCAGATGAAAAGAGCTGTTGATACTAGATGGAGTGCAGATCATTCAAGTTTCATATATTTGATACACGATCGAAAGAGAGCTGTAGAGACTAGATGGAGTGTAGATCATTCCAGTTTCATATCTGATACACGGTCCAAAGATAGCTGTAGAGGCTAGATGGAGTGCAGAGCTGCATATATTCAGATCATTCAAGTTTCGCGTTTGGTACGCGATCCAGAACAAGAATAGCCAAGGAGGAAGAATAGAACTTTCCATTGGGCGAATCATTGTAAAGAGATATGCGTGCTCTACCTCCGGAAAGGAGAGTTCGGACACGTTTTGAGCAGAGCTCTTCATATGAAAATAGAGTGCAAAATATCAACGCAAAGTAAGCAAATTGCAAGCAGCATTTTCACCTGTACTGCTTTGCGGGAGTATTTTCTGGCACAGCACCGAGTTACTTTCGAAACGTGATCCCCACAGGGACAAAACTTAAGCTAAACCTAAAGCCTACTCAACTTAGACAAATACGGCACCCTGACCCAACAGCTCAATTTCCTTAGTTTGGAGAGAATTAACCAGAAAAACTAATAGGTTTATTACGTCAAGTTAGGTCTCATTAATAGAAAATTTTCATTAGGTGAAAGAATATTAGGTAAAGTTAGGTACAGCAAGGACTGGTTCTCTATAAAAAAGAGAATAACATTTCAAAGTAACAGAATTGGGCACCGGCTTGCCATCTTCAATCGTGTGATGGCAGCGTTACGATAAGAAATACTTTCACGGCCCATGTCCAGCACGGTTACACAGGAGTGAGCTAATAGTTTTAATCCACGATTCTGAAATTTGCAGAGTATTCAGGTAGTACTCAGGTAATACTATCTCATTGCAGCTGTAACGGTCAAAACAATCGCATTATAACATAATTTTCTGTCTTCAATAAATTTCTAAATTTCTATTACGGTCGGGTGGTCTTCCTAAATTTTGAAGTTTAGCATTTCAGTGATACGAAGAACTGCACCCAGGTCGAGCGAAAAAAAAAAACCTAATTGCATTCCCCGATGCATTAGTGCCCGACGGTCTCCTCATAAACAGCCGCGGCAAAAACTAGCCAAAAAGTTCAGCAAAATGCAACCTTAGGCCATATTTTAGATGCAGCAAAAGCGCCTGGTCTCCAGCTTCAGTTTCGACCGGCAACACAATTTGGACCTTGGGACAAAAAACAAAAAGTGTGTCACTCACAGGGCCTGAGGCAGACTGCAGCTGAAGTCGCTTCCTTAACAAAGAATAGACACAAAAAGTACAGTAATAAAAACCTAACGTGAATCCCGTGCGTGACGGTAAGGTTAGAGCGAGAGCGAGGTAGTTATAAAAAATGGTTTGCAACCTTGATAGGTTGCTGAAGATAGTCGGTGCTCAAGTATTTCAATGTTGTCTACTCTCCGATTTAGCGGCTGTATAACGGTGACGAAAATTCGCATTGGCTTGGAGAAGAAAAAGTGTCCTATAGAGTTCGACCAAGCGTTCAATATTTTCCGCAATAAAATTTATATTCCCCCTTCAAATTATCGATAAAGAGAAAATGTAGCTAGACTGTTATCAACCTCTGTAAGTGCTTCCATCTAACAAGTTATGTTATTAGTAAAAAGAAACAGACATGTTGATCAATCCAGCAACAAAACATAAGAGACTTCTTGTGACAGCAATGTCATGAAATAAAATGTTAAAATCAGTATAGAGAATGAAGGTGTAAGGCCTATCAAAAGCAGTGCCTGTGATATAATGCACTCACACAAACAATAATATCCATAAGCAGTCATAATTTTACCCACACATACTAAAGTGCCTTTAACCAACTCATATTATCAAACTGTTGGTTCACCTTGATAGGCGCGACCTCTCTGATTGTTGCTAATAAAAAACCCAATTGTGAAACAATCACAGGCGTCACCGGGAAGTTTTTCATCGGCGCCAGCACGAAATCGCTTTGATTAAGAAAAAACACAATCTCGAGAACGAGAGTGGCAAACTGATTTATTTTTTTTTTTTTAGAAAAAAAGCTACACAAAACTCTAGGCTTTCAGTTTTCCTCAACTTGCAGGCAACTTGCGGTCTCGCCGCCGCACCGACGATGCCGTGGAAAACTTGTGCCATGACATTCTGAGGCATCCCTGGTGGGGGCTTTCTTCAAGCCATTGTCTAATTAAGCCCATCACAGGAGCCCTAACTTGGGTGAGAGCAGTTCTGAGGGTCGTAACTAGGGGCTAGTGCTTTGTACGGTGCGGAGCTGCTGCCAGAGAGGAGGTAAGAGGGGCACGTTGTATCGTGGATACAGAGGGCATGCATGAGTGAAGACAGGCAAGAAGAAGCTATATACACAGTTCATTTACGGAAGATAGTTGTGTCCGATTTGAATGTTTGCAACAAGCCCTTGAATTTTTTTTTCAGGATTGTGACGTCAAAATTGCGTCACGCCACTGTTACAGCGAGGAATCTTTGGTATTTCCACAGTGGCGTGACGTAATTTTGACGTCACAATCCTGAAGATTTCAAGGGCGTAGCGCATACACTCAGACCTGACATAACTTCTATAATAAGTGAACTGTGTAGATGTATTATGTTACTAGTATGCTGTGCCTTCTAAAATGGTAAATATATCACACCTTTTGGTATTCATGCTCATAGTCGTGACTTTGTTATGGAAGATACGGTGCACGTGACTGCTCAATATTTAGTTCAAAGTACCGAGAAGGTCGAGCCAATTCTGCGCAGGCATTCGAAAGAAGAGTCCTCCCCAAGCTATTAATTTCACGCGTAGCTTACAAAGCATTAATTAGTCAAGGGCAAAATCTTAAAATTTCCTCTATTTTCAAGCGTTGCACTGCTGATAAGTTATTACATCTAAAGAAAGTGTCTCATATAACACGCACTTGAATTTGAAGCTTCCAACGTTTTCATGCAGCAGTAACATCATATTAAGTTTCCTAAGCCTAAGGGCCGAAACATACCAAAAGCAGTTAAGCGAGAAGCTGGCAGGCAGGCTGGCAGTTTTTGAGAAGCAAGGTGTGCGCGCTCCAATGCATTCCCGTGCTTCTGAAAAATTGCCATCCTGCCTGTCTGCCAGCTTCTCGCTGAACTGCTTCTGTTATGTTTCGGATAATTGCCAGCTAAACGAAATGTAAGCGGCTACCTACAATGCTAGGATAACTCGCTCCTAAATATCTCTCAAGCTGGTCATGGAATGCAGCATCACCTCTGCACAAGATGGGCGGTGTCAGTAACACCACCTGGACCATGTCCAAAAAATGCCAAGATAAGCTCATGAAATGGCTCGGCAGTGTAATATGAGGAAATAAAAAATATGAATATTGTTTCAGCAAAAGATGAAGTGATTTGTGAGAGGTTATTGACCAGTGTGATCAGCAAGCACGCGTTATTACAGCCCGTTGTGGCTATGCTACAGCAGTTGCTGTATTGGCGAGATCTTGGTTCGTATCTCTGTGTCCGGACACCACTGTTTGCCCCCGTCTAAAACACACCTGTATAACAGGTAACCATTTTGCAGAACTACTTAAACAGTTATGCAATACGCTCAAACTCTTAACTGTCCATGACAAACTTGTATTAACCAATTAAAGAGCTTTGTATCGCATGAAGATCAAGTATTATTTTGAAGTTTGCAGTCCAACTGAGCATAATACACCCTACAGCTGTTAAGCTGTTAACAGTTTAAACGCTTTGCATAACTGTTGAAGTAGTTCTACAAAATGGTTAACAGTTATACAGGTTTGCTTTAAACCAGTGCAAATGTTTCAATTTGTGGTGATTGTTTAAAGCAATTAGAGCATTGGTAAAACGCAAACTGGGAAAAACAGTACGTAGAATGCAGTATCTAACTAAGCAGCTATTGTTGAGGAAGGTCGTTTTGTATTCAGCTACATATTTAGCTTTCTTGCTTCTTGTTTTTGTTGTTATAAAATATTACGTGCTCGTTAGATTAACCTATTGATGTTCTAGGATTGGAGAGCATTAATTTAACCGCAAACCACCAAAAAGGATCAAACGGATCCTGTAAGCCGCGGTGCCTCAACTCAAAAACTTGCGTTGAGCAGTTTTTCAGGTGAATTCCATTCTTCATATTTCCAACCATTTAAAGCCCTATGTAGCGTAAGCTAACTTATGGCTGTACAAGGAACAGCCTCTGTGTGTGTTTCCGCATTTGCTTTATTTGGGTGACGATACATGCCTAGCAGGTTGTGTGTGCCCAGAGGGACTCTACATTTTATTCTTGTGATCCTTGATTCTGTATATCTTTTAGATGATTTAAGAAGCTACTGCAACCCTGAAATTGTGAAAAAGTATCATAAAATATAAGAGCTTTTTAAACACAGCTTTAAACAAAAAATTTCCAGCAACGAAATACGAAACATAGGCTGCATTTCTCAGCTCTTTGCAGTTTCTTAGATTCAATGCAAAATAATTTTTGTTTTGCATTACGCTACCTTCAATTGATATTGTGAATTTCTGGAATCCTTTTGTATGTCCTCGCTTCAGCGCTAACTCTTTTACCGTTGAAGCTATCGTCTAAATTGTCCTTCAAAGCTCGAAATAAGTGCATGCGATATGTGCTCCAGGAAAAACAAAACACCTTGTTTTTAGTTCACAAACAGAGCTAGATTTTAGCTTTTGTTATCATCCGAAAATATAGCACACAGAAAACAGTGCTCCGGATGCATCAAATTCAGGTATAGATCAATTGACAAGAAGGAAGTATTGAAAAATTAGAATTTGCGTTTTCTACCGGAACTCAAAAAGTTGTCTTTTCAATAGAAATAGAACACAAAATCCCAATCATTATGACATGCGATCCCAACAGTTACGAAATTTCGGCACAAGTTTACTATTGCATCTGCACAAAAATACAACAGTCACCGCAGAAAATCCTAAAAGTCATAAGAGAAAATCTAAAGAGCCACAACAGAAAATATCCAAAGCCACGACAAAAATTCCCAAATGCCACATTAGAAAATCTCAAAAACCATAACAGAAAATCCCAAAAGCCGCAGCAGAAAATCCAAAAAGCTACTGCACAAAATCCCAAAAGCCGCAGCAGAAAATCCTAAAAGTAACAACGCAAAATCCTAAACTCTGGCACAAAATACACGGCCTGACGCGCGAATAATCGAGGGATGACAAAACCAATTATGAACTGGCGCCGTTTTAATGAGCTGTCCATCACATTCGCCTTGACGCACACGCAATGTTAAAACTCATTACAACGACCTGATTGACCAGCGCAGGAGCAACGAATTGAATTGATGGCGCAGTGCTTGCGATTGGAAGGCAATGTGAATGGACGAACTGGACTAACGCCGCGAAACTTTTGAGCGTTTATCTGCAACTCTCACATCGTCCCGATTACACATTAAAAGTCGCCATTCAACATATATCTGGACAAAATACGGATGACGTGGAAGCTGAATATCCATTCATAAGTTGAACGTACGATTGCATAGTGTGGCCCAGGCGGAAGTCATAATTATGTGCCTAGGTGGACACTTCGTCTTTACTTTACGAGACTCTTAATGAATAGTTTAAGCCTCCCTCTCTACAACTAAGGAGATCTAACGGAGGAATAATTAAGGGACATAAAGCATGTCGATAGAAACAGCGAACCCATGCACGAAGGTGTTCCCACACAGGATCAGCGTGCATGGAAACAGCAAGTCGGGAAAGAAGAGGAAGAATTAAGAGAAGCAAGGACTACGCCAGTACCAGTATGAAATCAGAAGGAAGCGAGCTGGGAACGAAAGACAGACGTCTCAAAGGCCTAGCTAATGGTTAAGGTAACCTACAGCGTCCCCAGGGAGCGCTGCTGCTCCCATAGCATATAATGGGCAACTAACCTAGCCCTAGAGCCCATTCCATGCACCTGGGATGCTTTATTTAGAAGCTTCTAATGCCGGCGCATCACAAAGCAAAGGCACAATCAACTTACGAACAGACGTTCAGCTCGCACGTTGTCCATGCTACCGTATCTATGCTACTGACTTTAACGTTGCAAGGGGACAATATGCAAGCTGTGCGTCCACTTACAAGTTGGGCGTGTGCTTGCATACGGTAGCTCCAGCATGAGCAACATGAAGTGAAAGTATAGGAAAAGTAAGATGCTCATCACTTTGAGTCACACAGGAGGAGACAACTCGTTGTTGGTCAGCTCACTGGTTACAAACTACGACTGAAGTGAAGACAACAGCGTCGAGGCTTCTCGATCAAGCCCGCCTTACCTATGGTGCGATAGCTGTTGATGCCCGTGCTTGTGAGACATCTCTCTCCTAGATTCCATTATTTTAACCTCGGCGGCGGCTCTTTAGTACTCGTCTTTTGTATCGCTGTAAGCTTCGCCCACTTTGATGCAAAAGACAAGTGCCATAGGGCGGCCGCCGTCGCGAAAGTGTATTGAATCTAAGGGAGAGACGCGTCGGAAGCATGGGCATCAGCAGCTGTAGCACTATATATAATATGGACATAAGCTCACGTTCGCTGGCGTGTATAACACAACCTGGACTTAGTCCAAAAACCAAAGAAAGGCTCACCAATATTTCAGCTCTGTACGCAAATATCAGTGTATCCGTATGCCTCAAAGATTGGAAATTGCCAAGCAGAATTGTCCTATGAAGCTAATTGTTAAAATTGTTTAGCAAGTAAGGTATTTAATTTGCTAGTTTGTGAAAATGAGCAATTTTTCCCTATCTAATGACAAAAATAAAGATTTATATAATACTTAACACAAACACGTATAACATTTAGCCCATCCATTCCTCCAAGCGCTCCAAGTTCAACATAAAATCTGTTATTTAGAGTAATGGAAAAACTTTTTAATTAATACGACTGCTCCACATGGTGACTGCGCCCGCAAGCAACCAATTTAGCGCAAGTGCAGCAAGTCTCGTCGAATTAATTAATTCGGGAATGTAACAATGACACAACTGGCGAGTTGCTCCAGCCAACGCCAACAAGCAACTCGAACCATACGTGTCTGACGTTGCTGCCATTGTCTTCAGCAGACACTACCTACCGTTAGAAAACAATTCCAGTTTGTGCTATGACTTAGGGAAAATCGTATGTTTGGCAGAGATTTGTGACTTCAAATTCCCAAACGGAAATTTATAGGCATTTATCCGATGTTATAATAAATTCGAAACGGAAATTTATAGGTATTTATCCGATGTTATAATAAATTTTCAAACGGAAATTTATAGGTATTTATCCGATGTTATCTGATGCTGTTCACTATTTACTCGTAAGCTGCCGATAAATGCCCATAAATTTCTCATTGCAAAGTACATTATAACCATTGCAAAATATCTGATGGAACAAGTTCTGCATCCAAAAGTATGTTCCAATAGAGAAATAACCAATTCGAAGTGAGAAAAATGCCTTGTTTTAAAGCAATTTGTTTTATTCAAGAGTAAATCTGAAAACTAGACATGACAAATACCATTTAAACTCACCCGTAGTTAAGGACATCATTCACTGACGATAGAAGATAATTACTTTAAGGAACTCTGCCTCCCATTCCCTGTTCATTCATTCTTCTTCAAGATTCTGTCCTCAGAGGTATCTTTCCATTCTCCTCCTCCTCCTTCTTTAATCATCGCCCGCCAACGTAATTTTTTTTTATCGTTCTGTGTGTGTCCATTTACATATTTGCATTTTTCCCCTAGAAACGCCACAAGGAATTTAGCTATCATCACAATCTCTTACTGGTAGGCAGTTGAGTGGCCCTAGATGCGAAATGCCAAAACTGCTGAATTATCACTTTAAACAACCCCCCCACCCCCAATTTGCGGGTGATGGTCTTGCGTCACGAAGTGTTCTAGATTTTTTTTACTCAATTTGAGAACTATGAGGTGAGTTAAATTATTATCATTATTATCTCACCGGATAAAAATTAGTCATCTGTAACTAAGAAGATTTCAGACCTTCACGATCACGTATAATAGCAGAATTTTGAACTCCATAGAAGTTGAGGTTATGTGGAAGCACTCTGGAGGCACCAGTCTTCATTCACAGCTGCCCAGGTATAGACAGTTCCTGATCTGCTCTAGAACGACGGGAAGAAAGCAAGATGCCACGGAATGGGAAAAGGAGTTATTTATTTTGGTCAATCTAAGGGACATCGAGTAAAGGTGGCAGCGGAAGTTTGCTGACGTTTCATGCCGTACTGTTTTGCGAGTCTTCAAACAGTGGGAAAAATCGGGAGCAAATGGCAATGCTAGGCCTAATTGCGGCCACAAAAATTGCAAACTGTTAGGGACCATCGCCGTATTTCACAACTTCTACAAGCAGGAGGTGGGTCTGTCATGTTCTGAGGATGTCTTAATTACTCAGAAATGAGGCATAGGGTTGAAATAACCATACACTGAATCAGGAAATCTACAATGATATGTTAAAAGACCAAGTTGTGCCATTTGCTCACTATCTGCATGAGGATCGAACTCCTACTTTACCAAACTACCAGGATGATAACCGCCGTATGCACCGGGCTAGATCGGTCACGCATTGGCATGAACACCATTCTGACTGTGTAAGGCACCTAGAATGGCCGGCCACGTCTCCAGACATGAACCCCATCGAGAAGTTATGGGACCATCTTGAGCGATAAGCTAGGCGCTAAAAAGATCCTCCACATACTTTGGCTGATTTAAGGAAGCGATTGATGCAAGAGTAGTTCAGAATGGATCAAGTGTACGTTAGAAATCTTCTAGAATCAGTGCTTTCCAGAATTGCTGTTCGTG
Source organism: Parhyale hawaiensis (assembly GCA_001587735.2). Classification (NCBI taxonomy): domain Eukaryota; kingdom Metazoa; phylum Arthropoda; class Malacostraca; order Amphipoda; family Hyalidae; genus Parhyale; species Parhyale hawaiensis. Next base: position 11,242,324 of record LQNS02278161.1, read on the forward strand.
GAGATCCTACACCTTATTAGTAACAGGTGACTAATTTTTTTTGTGTATCTGGTGAGCTTACATTGATTAGTTTAAGTCTCCATTTCCACCACAACGGCGATCTAACGTAGGGAGAAGCAAGAGGCTGATAGCATGTCAATAAAAACGTGGAACCCATGTACGAAGGTGTTCCCACACAGGATCAACGTGCATGCGGACGGCTGCAAGTCTAGAAGAAAGAGGAAGAACAAAGGAAAATTAGGTCAGTAGGAGCCTGAAATCGGAAAGAAGCAAAGTAGGTACGGAAGACAGACAACCCGAAGGCTATAGCTAATGGCTAAGGTAACCTATAGGTTCCCCCTGGGGTCGCTGCTCCCCAAAACATAGAATAAGCGAATCTAACCCTATGGCCCATGGGTCATCCAATGCCCTCTTATAGGATTATGAGCAAAGAAAAAAAAAACTATTCACTAAGAGAAGGAAGTACAGTTGAGTTTATATACTAGCACTTACAGCAGCCGTTCCCAGCCTTTTCTAAACCTGCCAACCCCGGAAAACTTTTCCAATGCTCTCGCACCCCTACTAAAAAAAATTAATTATCTGATGATAGAGAATGAAATTTGTGAACAAATTTATATGTCCAACGGTTCAACCGAATTTTACCCAAGATTTTGCACCCACTGGTAGATTATCTACCACTCCAGCTGGCACGACTTACCCATAATTCGGAACCCCTGCCTTATATATTTCTTTTAACGGCTGCCATTTGCACAAGGATGGCTCGATTGCATTCGTTCACGTGCCAATTTCTTCCTTATTGCATAATCTCGGTCCATGCTTGGGTTTCATTTGTCAAGCTCATCTCAAATTCTTGTAGAAACGTTATGCCCAGTCATACACAGTGCTGCATCTCCCCCTCTATTGTGGTTCCCAGTCTTTTCTCAGCTGGGCACACCTAGAGAACTTCCACTGCGTTGTCAAACGCCATAAAAAATTAATGACTCATCTGATAACCGATAGAGAATGAAGTTTACACTAAATTTGTGCGCAAATTTATTGCATCTAAATATATTTTGTCGAAGTTTCGCACCCCTTCGAAGGTCATCTCACACCCGTAAGTGGTACGAGCACCCCTGATTGGGAACCCCTAACTAATAGAGGTACTTCGAACGGTTCCAAAGTTTTGATTCCAAAAATTCGTCAATACATGGCCTCCTTAGTTCCAGATGAATTTTCTCCCATCTAATCTTTACTTCGGGACGGAGATATCGAAAAACAAGCAATGAACAAAATGAAAATTATTAAACACAGGGATATAAATACATATAAAAGGTTCTCAGCCGCTGCAGTTTAAAGGACAAGGCACATTAGCAGTATTGCAAAGCTGTGTTGGCAACAACGTGGGGCTGTATCGTGTGTCTGTAAACCACGAGCAATGGCAGTTCGAGGTCCAATGCATCTCGAGTTCTTGCCATGGACCTTATGCTATGCTGAGTCTTTGAGTTTCCCCAAGAATTTTTGTTGTTAAATCCCCATTTTGAGCCTTCCCATTTACAACGATGGTGATTTTAGGGAGAGGAAGAATGAAAGGACAGGTGGCATGCTAGGCAAAACGACGATCCGAGGCATAAGAACGGTAGGCCGGAAAGAAGAGGAAGAGTAGAAACTCGAGATCAACCGCAGTTGCTATCAGAAGTGGTTTCCTTCAATTGTCTTAAAAATTTGCTGACCCACTTTTCGACGAGTAACCTACCGATCCAGATAGTTATTGCTGTAATCTATTTCAACTTAGAGCGCGTACATACTAAATGCGTCACCCAATGCGACGGTTCCATCATGATAAACTAATCTAACATACCTATAAACCTATTGCTTTTCTTGAATTTTAGTCATGAGCTCCGATATTATTACGCTGCATTGGAGAAGGACTGGGTTTGAGGCTGTTTCAATGGCAGTCAGAGTGGAATTAACTCCTACTCTTTCCAAAACCGCAAACCGAAGCTCATAGCTAAGGTTCCGGACACCTTAGAGCTAATGAGTTAGCTTGTAGCTTAACTTAATGGGACTGCCCCATTTGCGACGAACTATAATAGATTACGAGCCCCATTGTTTCCATTCTACACAAAAAGTCACATTGAAGTGTCGAGTGCACTGAACACTTCCGTCACTTTGCAACTGAAAACCAAATTAACACAGGCGTTTCAAACTTTCTCACTTTACAGGTATTTCTTAGAACCACTTTTCTGACCCTCACACTTAACCAAATTTGCGGGCAGCAACAAATTTACTCTACAGTAAAAAAGCAAAAAGCTGATAGACTTCCTGCGAAAACGGCATCCAGCTTCCGAGGAAATATCCAAAAGCCCTCGTCGGCAGATCCTTCTGAGAACAGACGCTTGCCTCCGTTTGCGGCAGCGACAAGATGTTCTTAAGTACAGTCGATGAGGAAGGTTGACGTTAGCTTGTAGCATCCTGAGAACACTGGAAAAATATCGTAGGAAAAACCAGCTTCAGAGAACCACTCACTGGTTTCTTCCTTTCGGGTAACCTTGCCATTTGGGTCTACGAGGTAATTAACGTTCTTTCTGCGTACTAAGGCGGGAGGGGGATTGTCGTCCGCCGAGCAGATGGCAAAAGAAGGCAGGATTGAGAAAGCAGTCGTTGCCTTGCAACGCAGGTTTTGCTTAAATGGAAAAGTGTTTGTACTTCTGTGCGCCCGTAAGTGGCGCTGCAAGTTTTAAAATGAAGTAAGTTGCAGTATTGCAGCATAATAATGCCATGATGGTAATGATTATCAACATTTTCTAGCTCAAGTTGCTTTTCTCACGAAACAAAAATACAGCAAACCCCATAAATAGCAATACACTTTGAATACTGTATATCAGTAGTCGAGCATTGTACTATGAAGAGCCAAAGAAAAATAAAAAATAACCTTAGAAATAAATACGATCCTGCCATTTCAATCGCACACTAAACACGACTCAAGTCATGTATTTCGTGCAATAGTGTACCTAGTGATGTAAATAGTAACATGAAACATTACGTGAGAGTGGCAATTTGCCGCCGTCGATAGAACGCAGAATACAGGACTGAGTTTCAGACACTGCACATAATTTTAAAACGCTCATATCGTATAAATAAATGCACACCAAAATTCTTTCTAGCCATAGTAATTTTCTCCTAGTACAAATAGTAGAGCAAATAGGATAAGGGTGGTGACCTTTGCTTCGTACAGATGTCCCATGTATCAAGAGCGAGGACAATGTGTCCAAAGCATTCCCAGTAAGTATAGTTTTTGTGCAATGCCACAATGCCACTTCATTGCTATAAAGTATGCTATAGCATGTATGACTGAATCTCAAATACAAAATGTCACGTTTTTTCTCCAAGGTATTATGGAATCACCACAGCATTACTAACAGTACTGCAGTATAATGCACATTGGAATTTTGTGTTTACAATTTCTGTGCAGATGTGCAGTTCTTTTGAGGGGGATAAACACAGAAAATGCAACAACAACGCAAAGTTTGGCGTTGTACCAATACTCTGGTACCGTGAAGATCCGCATACAACATATAATAGTATATTATCTCCCAATTACAATTTTCTGTTACACAAATGGGAGTAAATGCGATAAAAATCATGTACTTAGCACAATACCACTACTCTCATGCCTTTACTTTAGAAACTGTTAGGTTCAAAACTCGACAGCTCAGTCGGTGAGTTGTATTCCGATTTGTGCTAGCATGGAATACATTACTAGAATCCGTATTTGGCAAAGTGGATGTGCATGCATTCAAGTCAATCTTGAATGGCCTTTGGAGTGATTACCTTAGCGGCGCTTTGGGCCTCCTGAGGTTGCTTTATGCTCTACAGGGTTTGTATTTTTAGCCCTTGATGATCGTGAGTGTAGTAATAATATTAAATTATCCCGTAAAATATTCACGGCCCGCTCCCAATCAAACTGCACTTTTAATATTATCATTAGCGAGCATGAGACCGCGTGGCATAAAAATCAAATGTCTACGCAGGCAAAGTTCCTGAACCGCTCAATGGACGATACCGAAAATAAAAGCAAGAAATATTATAGTAAGTGGTAAAAAAGACATGTAAAAATCAATCACGGGAGAGAAAACAATTGAAGTTCGATTAAAAAATAACTAAATTCCCAGCAGCAAAGATAGAGCCATCGAGCTCGTTCTGTAGTCGACCACCGCGATACATAAACGACCGCTGATACTGGGTAGTGTTGCCCCGCGGGAACACGAACGAAAACTCGCGAAGTGCCACAGCTCCATGCGTCATAGGGACACATGGAGCTGGAACCGCGGGACTCAGAGGATTCTTATTGCCGTGTGAGTTCTACAGAAGATATTAGGTTAAAATCAAAATATTTGCCGATTTTTAACATTTTGGAATGTTAAAACCGGCAATAACTTAGTTTCCAGCCTAGTACATAGGAAAACCCCATACTATCAGCGATCTAGGTTACAAAGTTACATTTTACTGCTCAATACTGCAAGTTAATGGAATAAGCTGCGCAAAAAGTGATGTACTTTTTTCAGCATGCTAATATGGCACTGGAGAACTGCAAAACTGTACGTCAGCGTTCACATAAATTTGTTAAAAATACAGTACAGTGAAAGGGTCAAGCAAAACGTGAAGTGCCGTATATAATTCCAATATAGTGCTAAAACACTGGAAAAATGTGCGTCCGTTCTTGCAGAAATTTGCGAAAAATGCAGCAAATGGCATGAAGAGCGTTGTACTTTACATAATACCAACGACGCGGCGGCTCCAGCAAGCACGACACAAAATCGCATATGCAAGCTGCATAATTCCATCAGCGCAGCAGGCGGTCCAGGTTTAGGCTAGGCTGTCGGGTTTTGCATCAAAATAAAGGGACGAGCGGAACTCGCATGTCTATGTCGATTAATTGTTTCAGGCCGGCGGTGTTGGCGCATTCATTGGCCATCGCAATACGGCGGCCGCTGCGGCCGAAAGAATCGAAGCGAAAATTGAGTGCTTCAGATGATCAGTCATGAGTGCGAGGTAGCCATTTGGTGGGAATTTTTTGCGGGGTGGGTCATAAAAGTGCTGCGTGAGTGATGAATGGCGTGATGAGATCCGCACCTCCACGGGCTTCCGATCGGGCTAAAGTGGAGTTGAGGTGCGACGCCAATTTAGCGGGCAGGTGCTCGAGTGAGTAAAAAAAAAAATCGAACACAGGCTACGGGAGCGAAAAAGCGATTCTTATTTCATCGCATGCAGCCGTTCAATGTCTTACGATTACAGGAAAATAATTATTGCTGAGAAAAGCCAGTTTCTGTTTAAAGTATTTTTAAAAACGTGAATAATGGTTTTTCTCTCAACTCGATTCAGCACAACATAAAATAATACGCTGTTAAAAGAAGTGCAGTAGGGAGAATATACTGTATGGATTAGAAAAGTTATACATACGCTGTATTTTTCTTTTTTCATTTCTTCGAAAAAGGAGCAAGATATATACGTCCTTTGAAAATAACTATTCAAAATACTACATTACAAAGTTTATGATATTCCAATGTATAATATTAACTGAAAATTAAGTTTCTATTGTCAAAATTACTTTTAAGTTTCTTGCTGTTGTAATATACCTATGTTTTCGTCTACACTTTCATACATCTTTCTAACTAACGACCTTTTACTCGCATTCAACTAGTCTGCATTTCCAAAATCTATCACCTTTTCAAATAGCTTGACACTGAGAATGTAAACAACATGAGGGGTACTCACGCAGGCAAGTGTTGTTGTGGGTGAGGCTGTAGACATCCATGCAGGAGTCTTCTTGATGAGCCTCCAGGTTGAGCTCGTAGATGGAAGATCGCCGCTTCTGCTCGGTGGTGGTATGGAAGTAGGTGCCGTAATTAGACACCGACTTGAGGGTCTGCGGCTCCTCTGCGCAGGCACAACCAAACACCGGCGACAGTCGGACCTTCGTCCAAGCTTTGTAACACTCTTCCCTGAGGCAAACACGTAGATAATAATTATTTAACACTTTTCCGTGCTGAAAACATAGAGAGATAGTAATTTTTCAACATTTCCCTCGTGAAAACAAAGAGATAGTAATTATTATCGTTTACACAGCGTTTGCTAGCGTTGCAATAATGGCTGTTTACAAGAGTAGGCTCGTCCTGGACCTGTTAATAATCTTCATTAACGACACACGTTGATGTTTAAACGAGTATGCATAATTTTATGTAATTTTTAAATTTTACGAGTCACTGTTTTGTCTTAACTACAGAGCTCGGCACTAAGTTGCATTACAAAGCAGAAAAATCTAGCATTATTTATCTAGATTTAATCATTTCACGTCATTTTTTTCTTACCAACCCTGAATGAAATCATTTGGAAATAGCTCACAGAGGGCCGAAGCCTGAGTCTCGACTCTTCTCGGGAATGGGTCAGTTTCTCCATCTATTGCCAGCAATATAATAATAACAATACTAATACCAGATAAAGTATTGCAGACAGTGAGTGCACAATTCGCCCAACGACTAATAACTAAGAAAACTACAGCCCTCACTTGTTGCAGGAGTCGCCGGTCATTTTGCAACTTGTCTTCAAATTCATGGCGTCCTTGTAGCAGCCGAGGGTGTCCGTCTTGCACTCTGCCCAGGCCTGGTTACAGGTCGGCAGCACCCGCTTGGAGTCCGTCGAAGCTGGAACATATATTATATTCACTAAATGTTTCACGCATTATTTAGAAGTAAATCATAGAATAGTTTCATTATTACAGTGTTCGGTAATTTTTTTTCATCCCTAGATGAGAATAAGAGTTTCACAAGAACGGAAATAGAGAAGCTGGTACAATCAACAAATCCAGATCCTAGGCGCTTCGAGAGAGGAAGGGCAAGAGAGACACGAAGTGAATCGTCAGAGAAATACTGTAAATAAACCCAAGAAAGAAAACAAAGCGACATGAGAAAAAAGTTGCACTATTTCGCGAACAAAATTCTGGGCCGCCCCACTCGCTGAAATTGTTCAAATTTTCTGAGGCGGAAAAAATTATGTGAGAGAAGGCCTATCTTAAGTAAAGTACTTATGGGTATGCAGTTCCTTGGTCAAAACTTTTCAGCAGTAATCCAAAGTTTAATTACCAATTTGGTAGAAGTATGAGTATGGAAGCATGTATAACACACCTAATCGGGAGCGTTTATCCAAATAATATCCAATACCGCTCACTATCTATTGACAGATATTGAATTAATGCCCATGATTAAACATACACAGAGAAGCATCAGGATGCACGTAAGTGCTTCATGGCGTAGTTTGGTGTGTCATCGCCGCCGAGAGAAAAACATATTTCAGTCAGAAAAACATATTTCCACAAAAGGAAAGTGAACAAAAGCTTTGTAGTTTTGCTGGACGTGCGAAGCGAGACGTGGTTACATAATAACACGCTGATCGCTATTGTAATTCCAAGTTTCGTCTTTTCAGGTACATCAATTTCACCTGTTTTTGATGCATCTTGGTGCATCATTGGCTTTGTCACAAAACCGAAACACATAAGTGCATCATCAACGTGCCAAGTGCATCATGAGACACTATATGCATCATCATGCACTTTAGCTAACTTTTCTATTGTGGTAATAATAATAATAATTCATTATCCCCCATACTCTGGATCAACCTAACGTAGATTCCATTATGCCTTATTATTCTAAAAGTTTGACGATATGTCACTAGTAGTGGGCAAAACAGGACATAAAGTCCGTGCTGCGTAGGAATGAAAATCTCTCCAGGCTGACTTCGATTCTCGGATTCTCACAGCGCTGGCTTTTCTTTTCCTTCAATATTTGAACTTCTAAGTTCTACAATTAAGGCAAAAGGAATAACTCGTTAGGTGTAATTATTGTATGCAAGAAAATACATGATTATTACTATAATTACAGTGGAGTTAGTAAAAGTGCATCATGATGATGCATTTAGTATATTTATGATACACTTACGTGTTTCAGTTTTGGGACAAAAATGCATGTAATTTTGATGCATATAAGTGCATCAAATTTCTCTCAGTGTAGTAAACCGAGTGTAAACGATGAATTGGGACTGTTGTTAATTAAATTATATATTTTTTAGGTGATGTCGTGGCTTCTGTTGCAGAAAATTAAAAATTTTGCATTCTACGTTCACGAATCAACAGATAGTAGCTGCTTCAAATGGCTAAAGTAAGGAATTTATCTGCAGAAATATAATTGACGAATGCACGGCGATGGTAATGGTGCCATCTGGATTTTATTTAGCTGAATTTTTTGTCTGCATGATAGGTTTTATTTCAGATGGATTCGTGGCAATTATTCTCGAGTTTCTTTGATTACCCACCCTATCTATAACAATTTTTTTTCTCCTCAACAAAGTAGTGAACAATTCCTCCACGGTTCTCAAAGAGGTTAAGCAGCAAACGGCTCCTCTCTGTTCTAAAGGCCTTCAAGCGGGCTGTTAGGATGCTTCGGCACCTATACGTCATTTTCAAATGAACTACACTTACTCATCTGGGGCCAGTGAGCCTATACCCGTAGCACTGGTTTGTGCTACGGGTGGATTTCCCAGGTGAAGGTGTGGTCTAAGTTGACTTTTCCTTTACCTTGACTAACAGCTTTGGATATGGCCATTTTGCTAGCAATGCGGCTTTTAACCAAAGATGCCGTCGATTTTGATGGGTTGGCCTCGATCGACTTTTTTTAAGCCGGTAGGAAAGTGCGGAGTGCGTTTTAAATCAACTCTTGGACTAAGAGTTTTTCGCTTGACTCTTCCAGCTTTTCATCTTACAACAATGCAAAAAAACGCCGCTTCTTGCATATCCTGTAACCTTAATAATCTCCAATGCACAGTTACCTGCTTGGTACAAGTCGGCAATTACATTTCTACAACTAAAATCTGTGCTTTCATTCATGTTGAAAGATTGATAACTGTTCCTTCATGGATTTAAATTCCTAAATTTACAATTTTTCGCAGAAAAAAAACACAAAACTCACCCCATAATAGAAAATTATAATTTAAAAATAATGTAACTTCTATCGTTTAAATCCTAATTTTTATAGTTGTTGCAAGAGGAGCATCATATTGCGGCTATCAAGTCTGCTACCGCGTTTGCTAGCAGTTTATTTCACCTTGTTATTTTAGTAAAATCTATGGAAACTCTTCGACGAGCTAACACGACACTACGGATTTCAGTGGCGCGTATTGCCCACAAAGAAAAACCCAAATAATGCGCTATTCCAGAAATTTTCCGTATACACTTGGCCTAACTGCATCGCACAGAGCTGGTTTCCCGAGCTCGATTATTGATTGGTGGAGACCGTTCAGCGGCAGTTGTGCGTGAGCCAATGAAAAGGTGGCTTGAAAATCTTGCGAGGGACCTTGGTGTATAGACACCAGTCTTTCTGTCAATAGCTTGGAGAAAACTTGCGTGCAAACTGAATAAGAAAAGCTGGGACGCGTCCATCAATTGACGCATTGAACCCCTCGGCAGTTGCTGTGGGAGCTCGGCGATGGAAGAAGGGCACACGACACGGTACGGAATCAACTATAGAAATAATAAGGTTATAGTCTGACCGTTTTATGAAGGCGGTTCGGTTGTGGTCAAATTCCTTTAATATAGCGTTGCCAATTCTATAGGTATTTCTGAGATTTTGTTCGGCCCATATCCTAGCCCCGCCCACTACCTTTACATAGAAAAATCTCAGAAATACCCATATAATTCGCACCACCCTAGAGGAATTTTACCACGACCGAACCGCCTTGATATATAAAAGGGTCAAACTATGGTAGCGTGGACGGAAAAAATTATGTAGGAACGCACAGCATTATACTTCAGCACAAGCTTCGCATGTGCTACACACGTGGCTTTGTTAGCTACAAACCCGTACTCCATTCGGTTCCCATTGCTGCAGTTGTGTACACTTCTACCTCATTGAACTTAACTTTATATCGTATCATTAATTGGTACAACTTCGTACATAACTGATAGTTACACTTCCAATTTGTTGCAGACTTTGGTCAGAGTACCAACAGTTATCGTCGCTCCATCACCTTGTTGTGAAGCCCATGGACTCTTGGTCTTCAAAAGAAACTCATTGACCTCTATTAAAGTACAATTGAAACATGATCTATTTCTACTACTAGTACTTCAACATCATCGACCTTCGCCCCTGTACTTCGTATCTGTAAGTTATACGCCCTTTCTCATAAAAAAAGTTGCATGAACTGCTGCTACAGCACTACTCAATGTCAAGTTGTTCCATTTATTGCTACTCACACGAATTTCACTACCATCAACCTTTTCCTCTCTGTATTACTTTTCTGTTACAGCTAACCCATTCCATCAATATCAACTTTCGTCATTGTATTACTTTTCCAAGATGGCCGTCCATTTTTCCATTTAAAAAAAAGTGCACCTACTACTATCGAAGTACTACTGCGAGTCCAATAGCTGATGGTCTCCCTCCTGCTACCAACACCACTTAGCATATTCTCTTCAGCACAGGCAGGGAGGTAGCCCTCATCTGCATGCTCTCTCTCGCTCCAGGGTAAGCTATGGATTACGTTTCTTTCCCCTACTGGAAATGATGTAATGTCCACCGTCCCCAGGGCCCCCCAGCGGGGCACGGGTTGAATTTCTCTTCGCCCCAGGAAATGATGCGCAGTTTCTTGCTGAGGCGGCATTAGTGGCTGTCTATTAGACACGATCTCACTGCCGCCTGTGGCATCCATCATCCGCACCTGCTGGATCGTTCTGGATCGCCCTCACGCGGGGCTAATTGTGTTTGAACTTTTCTCGACATATGCTCTGCTGTTTTTGTTTTGTGGCGGTGGTACACAATATGCTGCCAGACAAGCGGTTCGCTTACCAACCGACAAAACTAACTTTAAGGAGATGTAGCAAAGTATTTGGAATGGAATGGATGCACATTACCTCTCTGGTAGATATTCATGATGGTTATGTTGCATAACGTTTAACCACTGTAAGCCTCTCAGTGCCAAATATGTAAGAATGTACGAGAAGAACCTTTAGGCACACAAAGTAATAATTGACTGACCATAATAACTGTCCCGATTCATCGCGACTTTCGTGGTGCTAATGGTACTCAATAACAAAAATCGATTACCAAGATATAAGCATTTATGCAGAGCCGTATAATATTACTAGTTTACTTCGACTCTGCGGCCAAAAATAGCGCAACAGCTAAACTGACAGCTCTTCATGGTTTATGCTCGTATCCTTAACCCTGTATCGTTGAAGCTGCAGTGAGCTCGAATATAGGATCTTCGATTTCATTGAAGCTGCAGTGAGCCCGAATATAAGATCTTCGATTTCATTGAAGCTGCAGTGAGCCCGAATATAGGATCTTCGATTTCATTGAAGCTGCAGTGAGCCCGAATATAGGATCTTCGATTTCATTGAAGCTGCAGTGAGCCCGAATATAGGATCTTCGATTTCATTCACCAGAAAAGATAAGTCCCGCCAAATCCTCTTAGAGCGTAACAATCAGTTTTCTCGTGCTGGTATAACGTACGGAGCAACAACAACTACAACAATGTTAGATTTTTAGCTAAGAAACTGTTGTATTTTTCTCGTGCCTTAGTCGTAGCCTGATGTGGTTAGACTGGCTATAGGAACTACGAGTGAAGCAGAAATCGGACAGCTATACATGCAAACGATGAACACAAATAAGGGAGAATAGCTAGATGACTTACAGGTTGCGATTCTAATACAGTTTGATTACAACTAATTGATAGAACACTCTTTCTTCAGCAGCAGCTTCCATGACTTTTATGCCACACAATACAAAGCCAATCGTAGCCTTACAAAACAAAGGTAACATTGCCTGTGAGGCATCTTATATAAACAATGAGAATTGATTAGTGTAGCTTTAATCTTTAATAAACAACGAGAAAATTGATTAGTGTAGCGTTTTTTCTAAGGCGTCACTGTAGTAGTTTCTCGACAGACTGAAATTCAATTAAGATTTCAATTATACCAAAGATAATTTCAATCAAAGTCTTATTTCAGTTTGCACTGGGTACTTGGGATTGATTATTCCTGGACTGAGTCATTATGATGCAGTTCAGTGAACCAATGAACCGTTTCAATGAAAGTCATAAATAACAGAACTTTCAGTTCATACATGAAATTGAAATTCAGGAATTTTTAAATGCAATTATTTAGACTATCCGCGACCCGTTGGGTTACTAAAAGCCTATTTTGAGTTTTCTAGTTTCTTCTGCTCGATTTGTGGACGTGGAATAGGTTGTGTTCAGATTTTTCAAGTATCAAAATACAGAAAGGCTAATACTTTTTAAATAACAGTACTAACTAGCAAGCCGTATGCAGGATATTTATAGAGCATTTTATTTAATGACTAGTGTCCCGAGCCGTCATTGTAAATGACGGCATATTGGGTAATTAATGACTGGTGCACGTGTGCGATATATGACGGCAGTAAGTTAGCCCTTCAGGAAAACCCCCGCTGGCTTCCTCATTTTTCCCCTATCTAATACTGAAGAAAAAGATTCCTAGGTACTCAACTTTTTTTTTCGCCTTTTGAAATCTGAATTTTCTCCTATCTTATTCCCATAGAGCGTGACAGGAAAGATATAAATATATAAATAAATAAATAAATAAAAACATGACGTGAATTATTAAATAGTAGATAAACTGAAATACCAAATTGAAACATTGTTACCCTGAAATCTCCGGAATTCTCTCAGTTTATTCCTGTATAATACCAAAGATATTATTGAATTGTTTTGACCGACAATTAGTGAAATAGCAGGTGTATCCCTGAGCTGCTTTTTGAGTTTTCTGTAAAACTAGCCGAGACATGTGAAAATTTCGCAGATAATAAGTTGCATCTTCTTCGATGCCTAAGCCTGCATCATGGCTACGGCGTTTGGCAATAAGTATATTCCAAGTCAGTCAGTGTATCTATACGACCTTTTTAGGTGTAGCAACGTAAAAAAACACTAATGTTCCTAATACTGGGACACTAGGCATTTACACAGACAGCTTGATGCAAGGATGAGAGACTCGGACGTCATTTATGCTACGGTATCTATGCTACAGACTTTAAATGTATAACGAAACGGCCTGCGAGCTGCTAAACCAAGCAACCATGCAATTGGGCATATAAATGCATATGTATTTCCGGCATAAGAGCGCATCAATGACCCCTCTATTTACCTATATATATATCTAATAGTGGAAGTGTAAAGTGTTGGCGAAAGAATAAACGCATGAATGGATACATAGATGTGGGGAACTACGAGCGAAATATCTATCCAAACGTTGAAAACAGTTTTGTAGTTATTTCGTAAACTGAACATTAATAATTTCGGGCATCAATTAATCATCACTTCCAGTAAGAATAGCACTATAGCTATGCAACTTCCAGAAATGTCTGCAACGGTCACAAAAAGGGGTACATCTTCCTTTCTGAAAGAATTTTTTACTATTTCGAATATCGTCAAAATAAACTGAAGATGCCAGGAAAAATGACCAAGTTATATTTAATGAACTGGGCTGAAGAGTAATTCTTTATGATTCAATAACATATGCGGAGGTCTCTGGAAAAACAACGAAGCGAAAGGTAACCACTCCCCTTATCTTCTGAACGTCGGCCGGAGGCACCCTTCTCATACACACATGCATATGTAAAGTTGTAAGTATACCTTTCTCATACTGTCATACACACATGCATATACAGAGTTGTAAGTATTTTGAGAGGAATTTTCAGGTAATGATGTAAAATTGAATCTCTATTATGCCCAGCACATCATTCTATTACCTCTCGCAGGCACCAATGATCATTTTAGGAATTAAATGGCGGGTATACATGACAGTCGAATCAGCGTGAGGCCTCAATTTAGTGTCCGCATGCAGTGCCTCTTCCTGGCCTAAACAACAGAGAAGTGCATAGCTTTCCGACTTCTAATTCCCTCCCAAGTTGAAGTTATTACGGATACTTTATTAAGTAGTAACACTCGTAGAGCAACTGAATGACGGCTTACATTTCAGGAAGTATCTCGGTAGACACACAGCTCTGTTTATTAGGAAACAAAAAAAACACTAGCAGGTTGAGTTGAGAGGAAACGTTCATTTGACTGCCTTCTGAGCTCTCCTGAAGTTTCATGCCCTCGGCGGAAGAAAGACACGAATTCGACCAAAGAAAATACAAGCTCCCAAAAATACAGACACTCCCAAAAACTCGCGTGAGGGAGCGTCAGACTCGCCCTTACATAACGAGGCCAATTAGGGACTCTTACAGGGGCGAGAAAAGGGCCACATAGAGAATAACAAAAACCCGCTATCGTCAGGGTAAATTAGCGTTAGTTACAGAATTTTCTGGGGCGCGCGGTGTCGATTTGAATTACTTGAGGCGCCTTAATCGCGTCGGCTCGTCGCCTTCTGCTTGAGGGTAACACGAGGGGAATGATGAGTGTGCTGGTAAGTTCGTAGGCTCCAACGAAAGGTAAAAACTTCTGTATGATGTGCTGGTCAATGCAGGAAAGTTTAATTATGTTCTGTAAGAACGTTGGTTTACGAACTCAAGCAATGGATTGCTTGTGTTACGGGAGGCTATGTTATGTCAACAAACGTTATTAATGAACAAGATCTTACTTTATGCTAGAAAAAACATCAATTTAATTTTTATGGTTCCGTTACATTTTATATTTTAGTAATATCGTTACGTATACAAAACTTTTTCTTCGAATGATCTTGAATATAATTATTAATTTTGAACTTGGTAAAAGCGTGTACATCAGTAATAAAAGTATTATTTTTATTATCCGTGTTGAGGATAGAGGGAGTTTTCTCTCAACAGTTGATTTTGTAGGTGTCATTGGAAGAAAATGGTTCTACAATATTTTATGTAAATTGATAGGAATGAACTTTTGTAGACAATCTCGAAAAAAAGGAAATGGCGTCCTAAAATATGGCAAAAAGTAAAAAAAAAAATACTTCAGGATCAATTACAAGCCTGTAACGATAGCTACTGGATGCAGCTATAGTGCACACACACACACACATACACACATCACCTGAAATACATTACAGCTTATGAATATAATCTTATATTCTTCAACAAGTATTCAAACGACAGCGCTGGTTCTTTCTCAGCACCCACCTCTGTGTCGGGAGCTGGTGGGCGCCACGGCTGTGTAGTTGACCATGGCACAGGGATGTTCAAAGATGGTCTGGCGGAAGGTATAGCACGTGTAGTCAATGTGGGTCTCGGCACACCGACAGTTCGAGAAGAAGTCAAAACTTTGAAGGGACCGCAGGAGTTGTTGGCATTTGATTGGCGTTGCGGTCGAGCAGGCGGCTGCAAAAGAAATAAAGTTTATCGGTAACGGACGTGCCTTTCGAAGACCACACTGCAGAGACGAGGTGAGGAACTGACAATATCTACATGCAGCAGGGACACCAACAGGAAAAATTCGTCAACAGTTGCAGCTCAACTCACTGACTAACACATAAAGCTTTTGTCTATCTCCTAAGTTACCCAAAGTAAGGTGGACAATTGCAATGACATTAATTTGTTATATAGCAATATATTTTGAATTTGTTTAGTAGCATATTTGCTCACTTGCGTATTTCTATAGATGATTGTATATTTGTATTAAGCCTAGTTCACATGTCCTTCATCTCAATGTGTTCGATCAGGTGAACGAACACGATCGATGCATGACTTTTATTGTCACTGTACGCGTAAAAGCGTCTCATGTACAAATAAACGTCGATGCGCGTTCAGTTATATCATAATTTCTTAATACATTTACTTACATATTGCGTCTGTTGGAAGTCGCATTCCTGTCCCATAATCTTACAGTCTGACTTCAAGTGGAACAGCTTATTTATAAACTATTTATAGCGTGATGTACCTATGGAGTACAGTATTCGTACAGCAATCAGCTGGTGTTTCAAAACGAACATGGTGGGTTTCGTGCGCTTACAGCATTAATTTTTCGGGGTTTCTGCTGTCATACGGGATTACAGGGATCGTGATCGTTGAAGTGACGATGGAAAAACCATATTATTGATTTTTTAATGGTCTGTGAAAGCTACGGAGGATACATTTAGTATTTAGGTTTTCTCTGCCGAACTAGGCGCGTGAAACGCGTTGAAAAAACGACCGTGCTGCATCTTTCGAACTCGCGCAGTCTTCGTACCTCAGTCCGCCAGGTAAACGAGCAGTGCCCACAAGTTTCAGCGAACGCACTGAGATGGTCGAAGAATGTGTGAACACGCCTTTAGTGTAGACCTACTTATAATTTATAGTAATGATCAGTTTATATACTGCAGTTGTATATCTGTGCAATTGCGTAAAAGTATATTATTTTACACTTTGCGTATTAACTTTTAATCTTAGCAAAACGAGTCTTCTTGATAATGCCAATGCAAACTTTCGTGCTTGTTTGGCAGAAATTTTCTAATAAAACGAATATTTCACTGGCTTTTGATGTCAGATAATTATTCCAATTTACTTAAATTCTCCAGCCAACTGAAATAAGAGAAGCGCTTCCCAGATGGAGATTCAAATTTCAAATACTTTTAAACATTATGGAAAAGAATCGCGACTTTGTTAAAAACACAAAGCTATGAGAAACTGTTACTGATCTGAAAGAACTACAACATTAAAAAAAGTATATTAATTAAGGATGAAATGGGAACTTCTGAAGACCCCGCAAAGAGAAAAAATTTAACAATGAGCTTACTGAGAGCAGTTATACACTTTTTTGTTAGATGCAGTGCTAAGTTTTATTTAACAATGAAAATAACAAAATGTTTCTGATTGTATTAAACCATCAATTTTGTTTTGTGATTTTCATCAGTTAGCGTACAAAATAACCGTTCCATCGCGTTTAAACAGAGCTAGTCTTAGGAAAATAATTTATTAATGCAGACAGTAAATGATTGAAATGTCTTCGTATCTGTTGCACGTGAAGCTATAGATACAACAGCAGATACCAAGAGGCTGAGCAACCGGCAAACACATGAGCATTTGAAGCCGAAACCATGCTTAACTAAAGCACTCATGAAAGCGTATACCTCCGCCAAGTAAGGCAACGGTAAGGAAAAATTCAATTTGGCTTTGAAACAATGTTTTTCTCTGTATCAACTATAAAATCTAATCATTTGTGCCATTTAATGGTATTAACAGTTTGTGCAATTTTCGTGAAGATCCGTCCATAAATTTTTGAGGTATGCTGCTTACAAGCATAAAGCTAAAAACAGTGACGAACGAACAAACAGATCACTCAAAAAATTTGGTCCTTTACTCTTCGTAATATACCTAATAACTCATGTAAAATTTCATCAAAATCCGTTCATAACTTTTTGAGTTATGGCATTGAGAAAAATGAGGCAGACAAACAAGCAAACGGATAGACGGATCTTCACCAAAATGTAATCATCTGTTCCTCCTTACATACCTAACAATCCCTGTAAATTTTATCAAAATTTGTCCATAAATTTTTGAGTTATATTGGTGACAGACAGACAAAGCCGATGAAAACATACCCTCCTTGGCGGAGGTAATAGCCGGATGCTCAACTTGTGATTGGGCGTTCAGCTAGCCCGTCGTTCCGACTACAAAGCCAAAGTCGGTATCCAAGATACTCCTGTAAAGTAATTAAATTGCACGATGTGGGAGCTGAAAGTCCGCTCGTCGGTTGATGTGCGATGGGATACGTAGGGTGGCCCCTGTTCTTTATATACTAGTGGACCCGTGCATGAAAAAATTCACGTAATACCCCTAATACCCCTAAATAACCCTAATACCCATAGGCCGGGTGCGGAATCTGCTCGGACTTAGTTTTTCGTTTTCTTTACTTATCCGTTTTCGGGCTCTCATCCTTAGGTCTTCTCTATTGATAGACAGGAGTAAAAGTGTTTCAAGTAAGAAGTGTCTTCAGATAAAGGGATAAGGATCAGCCGTCGACATCTTTTGCAACCTGGTCATTGATTTGTAAAATCTGCAACCAGGCTTATTTTTCGCTCATCTATTTCCATCATAACGGACACGAAATAAATACACGAAACGTTTTATTACATAAGGATTCAGGATATAAGTTGAAACAATTTACATTTATAGAAACAGACATGGCCTTTGCACTTCAGACATGAATTGAGACACTGACAATTGCTAGGAGCGGTGCTAACTCGAGGGCCTTGATGAGGTAACGCCTGGCTAATTAACTCATTAATGTAAAGAGAACATTAATGGATCCAGGCTAGCTTTGAAACTACATCGCAGTCAATTAAGCAGAAACAAGTTATAATGTCATTTGAACACGCTATACTAATGCAGTGTACAGCAAGTAGGTAGAGAAATTGTAAAGTTTACCTTTACCGTATGATATACTTTGAGTGCGCGGAGGATTGGAAAGCAAGTACGGGGTCAACTCTTTTGAAAATGCAATAAAGCAATGAAAAAGTAAGATCGGTTAACGCTGACAAATCTCTTAGTTGCATTTAATAAACAATAAGCAATATTGTTATGTATTGGAGTAAAATTTGATAATCCTTAATATTTACCGTTTGCTATGAAAATTGAAAAAGTTAATCCTTTACCGAGCAAGTGAACATATGTGGTTATTACCTCCGCCAAAGAGGTTATGTTGTCGTCTGGTTTGTCTGTCTGTCTGTTATTCTGTCTGTCTGTTGCTTTGTCTGTCTGTTATTCTGTCTGTCTGTTGCTTTGTCTGTCTGTTGCTTTGTCTGTCTGTTGCTTTGTCTGTGTGTTGCTTTGTCTGTCTGTCATCAAGATTACTCAGAAAGTTGTGAACGAATTTGGATGAAATTTACGGGGATTGTTAAGAATGATAGGAAGAACAGATGATTAACTTTTGGTGAAGATCCGTCTATCCGTTTGCGTGCCTCATTAATGTCAATGCCACAACTCAAAAAGTTAAGGACAGATTTTCATAAAATTTACACGAGTTGTTAGGTTTATTATGAAGAGCGAATGACCAAATTTTTGGGGTGATCTGTTTGTTCGTTTGTTTGTTGCCTTGCTTGATTTTGTGCTTGTTAGCACAATAACTGAAAAAGTTCTATTGGACCTTTATGAAATTTACAGGAGTTTTTATGTGTAATAAATATTAGTAGATATTGATGATTAAATTTTGTTGGAGATCGGTAGGGTGGTCTGTATGTTTGTTAGCAGCATAACTCAAAAAGTTATGGGCGGATCTTCAAAGAAATTGCAGAAAGGTTTAATACTATCACAGGGCACAAATGATTAGCTTTTGGTGTTACCACAAAGAAAACCTTTGTCTCAGCACCAATTTGAATTTTTTATTACTGGTGTCTTGCTTGGCGGAGGTATGTGCTCTCAGAGTGCTCTACTTCTCATAATGCTTTTCCAACAAGAGTGTTCTTCCTCCTCTCAGTAGAGGGTTAACTTGGAAAGTCGAGGCCGGCATGGAGTTCCCCTGGGGCGTGCCACTCATAGTAAACATGTATAAGCCACCTTGTCTAGCTCGACTTCCTACCTAATTGACTATATAGTGCCACAACTTTGTAGATTTGCTCAGAAAAGTAAATTGTTGTTTCTTTCATAGTAATGTGTGCAACAGTTCGAGAACAAAAGAAAAAAAATACAGTAAACTGTCCTGTGATAATAGAGATCCACAGCATTTTCGTAGCCATGTAGTGAATTATATTCTTTACCTGCTGTCTAATAGCCTTTACAATCTGAATGAGCTCCACTATCTCGTTGCTTAGAAGCGCCGCAACTGATGGTTACGTCAGGCATAATGATGCTACATTCATGAAGTGTGGCAGGGCATTGAGGTGCCGTAATTGAGGTACAACGTCGCACTTCCTATACTGCAGACCGGGAGAGGAAGTAAGGCCGTTTTCGACAGCAGATCACGACCAAGATATCTCAATAAAGTTCGCTAAACAATTCTTGTGTTAAAAAAATGAATAAAAGTCCGTCAACATGCATGACATATAGACGAGGATTATATGGAAATCGAGTAAGCCAAAAAAATGACGTGTTTTTTTAAATAATGTTGCAAGTCACTCCAAAGAAGAAGACCGAGTGAAAAGACTTATGCTAAAACGCTCCTGAGTTGCTTCAAGAATCATAAAAATGCAAGCATCAAGGGAAGTTACCTAAGTGGAAGTAGAACCTCCTACAACACACTGCAGGTTTTTTTTACTAAAAAAATTCTGAAAATAAGCTAGGTCCTGTCTTATAAGGAGTTAACTCATGCATTGCTATAAATGCAGCGACAGTCCTAGAATCAAGGAAAAAGTTCCATGTAGAGTAAGATATACATGGTTTGCCATAGTATTGGTGTATTTCTTTTAGAAAATAACGGTGCAAAAGCAAAGTCTGAACTGTAAGGAAAGATAATCCAAGTGGAAGCAGAAAACGCTGAAACAGTCCTGTGGTTCAGAAAAAATGCCAGAGGTATGACCTCGCATACTGGTCATACCTAAGTGGAAGTAGACGACGCTAGGGATGTCCTATATTCCTGAAGGAATGCAAATGAAACGTGACCCACGAAAGTTAACTTCAAGGCAAGAGATCCAAAGTGGAAGAAAAGTATGCTAAGACCTTCTTGTATTTCTCCCTAAAACTAGCACACACTAAGAGCCTGGGAACAACAGCTCGCCTCTAACACAAAGCCGTTTTGGCATCGAGCACGGCCTCTAACAGCACTTGGCGGTGCGCAGGTGCGCGACGTCGGTAATTTTTGAAGGGACACGTCTTCGTTTTGGTTTTATCTTGTGCAAGAAAAGGAAGTGCGGCTGGGAAAGCCATTTCGCTAATAGGAAATGCCACTGAAGGAAATGAGCCCGATAAAAAACGTTCCGCTAGGTTGGGATCGATTAAGAGATTGGATCAGAGGAGCAGAAATAAAATCTGCCGAGTGAAACAAAAGTTGAACGTGAGAATTGCAGCGTGGAACGGAAACCGTTGACTGAGTAGAAGGAATTAAAGGTGGGAAAAAATGAAGCTGAGATGGAAGTACAAACGACAAGAAGCATAGTAAAAAAAGAGTGATACTACAAAGAATGTCAGCGACTACGAAAACAGCCTGGGATATAAATGCCGAAACTTACTCTTACTTTAGACCAAAACTGGGAATCGATTTGTCAACACGTAATGACTATATACTGCATAAATATCAGCTTACCTATTCTGTGTCACTAGAGTTAACTTATTTGTGAGAGAACTTTAGCTCTTGTAAGAGTACGTAAGTATTCTCATTAAATGAACTTCTTAATATCCTTCCTACCGTCGGCTGTGGTGAAGTGAGAGAGAGGATGTCGGGGCAACAGTACCGTGTGCAACGTCCATTCGGGACTCTTTCAAGGTCGTGTTTGCGAGGCCTTGGCTCAGTGTGTCGAGTGGGGTTGTGAGTGCTATAGGTTGAATATTTTTCTTAATTACTGAAATCCTCACCATGAGGAAGAACAACGAACGGTATGGTTGCAAATTCTAAGCCGCCGAGTTTGACGTCACGGGCAACTAATAATAATAAAATATATATAAATGTCGGTCTCAGTACATTCAGCAGACGCGAAGATCTTTGAAAAGAGAAAGTGGCATAATATATAATATTGGCACCTATGCACAAAAGCGGTCCTGCGCTGAATTAAGTCGAGAAAGAAATGGAAGAACAAAACAAATCAAGATAATGCGAGGCGTGTCAATATGGAAGGAAGCAAAGAAAGCACGAAATAAAAATATGCTTCCTCATTTATACGACCTTTACTTAACATAATTAGCTACATGAAAAGAGGGACATGATCTGTCACAAGGCTTGGCCTAGTCACGTGGGATACAGTTAGAGCTTGCTGTAAAAAAAATGCTATAGATAACTAAAATTGATTATTGCATCCAGAGTTCGAGTCAGTTGCACGTAGGTGGATAGAAAAATATTGAGCTTGGAGGGTTGCTACTCGCGGTGTTACCAAAGAACGACAGACTGAATTAGCTCCATAGAAAACCGAACGATGCTGTGCATCGACGAACAAAAGTTGCCATCCCTGCAACAGAAACGGAAATATATATATATATATATATTTTTGCAATTGTACCTCGGTCTCGCGTCTTGTATTTACCTATCCAACTATAAAGTTTAGTTAAGATTACTGTAGCATATTAGACTTATAACTGACACAAGAAGTGTAAAGACGTGAGTGAAATGGTGGAAAATATCAGTAACGTATGCAAAGAGTATTGGGATAATAGTTCATTAGCACCGGCTGTTCAAGTTCTTGAAATGGTCACACACAGCAGTGAAAGGTTCATTTTAGTCAGTTGATGAGAATTGCATGAGGCAAAATATTCACCTTGTTCTGAGGCTTTGGTAATTACAACCTTAAATTTAGGAACACACAGTGCAAAACTGAAAGAAGGGGAAACAATATTTCTAAAGCAATTCAGTGTACGTAAGAGCAACAAAATAAAAAGATACGTTATTGTTGAAGCACTGAACTAGAAAATACCGCATGAAGGAATCAGAAACACTATGCCTAATTCATTAACTAGTAGATGATTTTCACGACATTCCGGAATTTTATTATGTAATTATAGCTACTTTTAAATAGGAAAAGCCGTAAAAAATAATTTAAAATGTTAGCCTATCCGTAGAACAAAAATAGTAATGTGGAACATTAGCCCTAATGCATTTAACTATGCAAAGACTAATAAAACCTCGATTTTTGAAGGAATAAAATTGTTTAAAAGGCCGTTCAAGAAGTCTATGCGCTATTCTTTGTAGGATTAATGGCCTATGCCAGATGCACAAGCCCCTTACGTCGAATTCCCAGGATTTATGCGTAGTGCAGTCAAACTCGCAAACTAGAAACAAACGTAGCTCGGTCAGGGCATAGTAATAAGAGGAGAGCCAAAGATGAACTGGTCGAAATCTTGTTACGTCACAGCTGGTAGGCGCTCTTGCTATATGACTCCATTACTTACCAAAATAATGTGCTCTGAGCTAGAAGGAAATGCAAATCTAGTGACCAAGTTTGGCTGATCTGTAGCTGCATATCAAGGTTATAAAACCGCATTGGCAACATATTACTGACATATAAATAGAGAGGTAATTAACGTGAAGTTTTCATCTATATTTTTCATGAAGCAACGTATTGTAATGGGTCATCCCGAGCAGCAAACGAAAAATGAAATATGAATAATGAAAAAAGTTTGACCAGCAATACTATTCATAATGACTTATGGCAGAACTTGAGCACAGCATAAAAACCGTCACACGCAGAGCTGGACGCGTTTTTTTTCTTAATTTCTACTACTTTTGGTTTTCTTTGCCCCACAGCCCTCTGCACAGGGCGGGCAGTCAGTGGTTACCGCCCACAGGTGAGCGCGGCCCTTGTGATGTTTTTCGCATGTAGCTCAGGAGGACCATGTACAATAATGCGATGTTTCGTGAAAATAGCAATGAAAATGTCGAGTTAATCCCCTCTATAGTCAGCTGTTATCCGAGGTTTTAATCTCCGTTTTCCCGCGAAGATGACGTCACGGAGGAAAGCACAAGGGACATATAATATGTCGATGGAAACGGGGAACCCATGCACGAAGGTGTTCTCACACAGGATCAACGCACATCGAAACAGTAAGTTGGAAAAGAAGAGGAAAAACAATAGAAAGTAAGATTAGTTGGGGTATGAAACCAGAAGAAAGAAAAGTGAGCACCAACGACAGACGTTCCGAAGGCCTGGCTAATAGTTAAAGTAACCTACATAAACTCCTCTCCCCTGGGAGCACTGCTCCAAATAACATAGGATGCGTGAACCTAGATAATCCTCTGGCCTATCATACATCCTATGCCCCCTGATGGAAAATCACCTCTATATAGATATATATCAGTGTATGGTACATTTGTTGTATTTTCAACCTTAAAAATATACGGTTATAATTGCGACATATATGTGGTAGCAAACTCTATATTTACTTCTAGTATAGAGTGCAGTTGGTCCTTAGTTACGTCACAGGCTAGAGCGCCGCTGGGACTGAAACCTCACAATATTCTGATCAGCGGATATCTACCTAGCTGCCCCGTTATTATTACTTTCTTTTTATTATTTATTATAATTGCTCCCTGAGTATATTTGTAAGGCTGATAGGTGTTATGCAAGCCTAATAAGTGCCTATTCTTTTGTCCAGTACGATACCCCTATACTCGAAAGTTTACAGATATAGCAACTATAGCAAGACTCTTCTGAAGTGCAATGTATGTGTTTTTCTCTTCTGGTTGAAATGTGTAAGACCCTCTTTAAAAATACCGCATTATATACAACTGTATGTACACTTATAGCTTTACAGAACCCGTAAAATATAAACTATAACGAAACTGTTTTGCAGTTCACTGCGCCAGCATTTCCTAGCTGTCTGTCTCGAAAGCACAAGACAGTTCCACATCTCGAGTAGGAATTGTTTGAAAGTAGGAATGTTTGATACTGTACGCACAAATTAGTAAGATAGCAACTCCAGGAGTACCGTCGAATAGCACAACGTGTAAGTGCATCCTGGCAGCATCGCACACAGGCAGAAGAGCTCCCGGTCGGCAGAGCATCAAAAATTTCAGCGAGTGTCTAGTCGTCGTTTCAATAATTCCGGGGACATTTTTCTCACTCGGCACCCGGAAGTGAGGTAAAGTGAGTGCTGGTGTACGTCGGAGTCCTTCAGAGAGCTTTGGTTTACTCATGCGCCAACGATGAATACACAAAATGTGCCAGAAAAGAAAAAAAATCAGCCATCGTGAAGAAACAAGGTGGGCCTTACTTGTATAAAAAAGGGACATTTTCCAACCCTACTTCTTTTACCGTTGCAATCAAAGCAAGCTTCTTAGGATTATCGCCGTTTTAAACTAATTTCACCAAAAAGTCCTCGAAGGCGGTAGCGCAGTAAATGCCCACAAGCTCGCTAGGACTACGCACCAACTAGTCAAGGATGCACTCACACAATTTTTCGGTGTGGCCGTATAATTTAACTGAACTTACATGGGATGAAAAATTTTTTATAGCATTGGGATGTTCTCACAAAGCTGGAGACAGAAGAGCTTGTGATAGAGCTGTAAGATGATGCTACATGCTTATACAACATAGAGGTGTACTCACAAAGTTCGGGACTGCATGGCTTGAGGTGGAGTTGCAGGATAGTGCTACTCTTGCCTATATAACATTGAGGTGTACTCACCAAGTTCGGGACCGCAGAGCTTGTGGTGGAGCTGCAGGATAGTGCCACACCTGTGCTCGTTGTAGCACTGCTGCCGAGCGTCCAGGCAGCTCAACATGCCGTTGATTTGCCTGCTCCCTGCAAAGAAATAAAGGAAAGTATTTAAAAAAAGTTTGGACCAAGTTGTGGACTACACAGTAATTTCTACAAGTTTCTAGATATACCTTTTTTGAATTCTCAAGACAATAGTTGTAACGTTCACCAAAATGACCGCTGCTTTTTACAGC
This sequence comes from Parhyale hawaiensis, assembly GCA_001587735.2. Lineage (NCBI taxonomy): Eukaryota > Metazoa > Arthropoda > Malacostraca > Amphipoda > Hyalidae > Parhyale > Parhyale hawaiensis. The sequence continues at coordinate 11,267,798 of LQNS02278161.1, forward strand.
TTAAATATTAATAAATTAAGTATATCAAAAGAGCATAGATACAAGTTGGTTTCATAATAAACAGACTGGCGTAAAGGAATACTGAGAAAGACTTTACAAAATGAGTACAGTGGCGCAAAGTTTAACAGTTTCTTCAAATATCTGTACCAGTGGGTAATTAACAAAGACACCAATTATATTAGTTGACTATCATGAAGGAACTTCTTCCATGGCAGTAATCAAGTTACTCCACATAGAACAAAACTGCACGAGTGAAGAGGAAGAGGTGGATTTAGCTGAAAGCTCTGCCTTAGCTGTCTACGTCCAACCATGGTGTCTTCTTCAGTTTGGAAGCCTTCCAGCCCATGCTAATGCTCAGACACCACAACTCGGCGAGTACATTATGCAGCTGAGATATTCCCCGAAGATCGCCGACGCATGTCAAGGGACCATCCAAATTCGCATTTGCCAGGCAAAATCTGCTGTCTAGAGTCAGGCGCGGGACAGTTTTGTTTAGTTTCGGCGTCGGCACTTGCGTGCGGCGAAAGAATTCAACGGAAGCTCGACTAGCTGTCGTGGGCAAAAGTTTAAACTTGCGGACTGTTCACAATCAGCCCATACACCGACTCAGGTTGTTAGGCCAAACTTGAGTTGCTTGAGACCGCGAAGAATCCTTGCCGAAGTTCCTTACGCTAAAAAAATCTAAGGTCCGTATCGCTATTGAAAGACGAGTAAGAAAGTAGGGAGCATATAGTTTTTAACAGTTTCCATGTTCAGTAGGGGCTGCGCTTAAGCAGTTGCTGCACGTGAAAGGAATCAATATAATATGAATGCAAGACGGATGAAAAGGGACACTCTTCATAATAAGAATTAGAAGCTGACGATTTCGCCATGAAAATTTCCTTAACGGGCAGGATTACTCCCATCCAAATTTGCTCTTGATAATTATAAAAGATGGTACCACCTAATTTGATGCGATTATTATTATATTAGGTGTTTAAGTCTCCCTAGACACAACTATGGTGATTCAAGAGAGGGAAAAAAAGACATATGTAGTATATGGATGGAAATGTGGAGCCCATGTACGAAAGTGGACCAACGCGCATTGGAACAGTAAGTCGGAAAAGAAGAGGAAGAACAGATGAAAGTAAGATCAGTAGGAGTACTAAACCAGAAGAGAAGCAAAAGGGCACGAAAGATAGACGGCCCATAGGCCTAGCTAATGGCTAAGGTCCTACACAACCACCCTGGGAGCTCTGCTCCCCATAACATAGGATGGGCGAACCTAACTAACATGACCCTATGGCCCATCCTATGCCCCCTGAGGGGCTGATGTGACAAATCTCACTCATAAGTAACGACGGCGGACCAGAGGAGCGCCAGTGTTGACTGACTGTGGATTGCGACTAGTCATGACTAGCTCCCAAGCGCTTTAAATTTACTGTTCCGCTCTCACCAAAAGGTTACAGACGAGAAGAAAAACGCTTATGCCTAACGCTAACTTGAAGTGAAATAAACGCTGAACTCAAACTTTGAAACGCGCCGCTGACATCACAGTTGCGTGTGCAGTATCTCTGACGCGTACCAGCGTGCATTACTGTAGAACGTCACAGCGATCGAAGAGAAAGAAACGCTGATGTTCAACTTCAGCGTTCAAAATCAGAAGTGAAGACCCAGAACCTAGCTTAACTCGTGCCACGTATTCTCATACGAATTCGGAAATCCTTCCACATCCCTCAAACCTAACTGTGCGAATGATTTATTAGCCGGAATGTTAATTTATCTAGCAATAAATCACATCTAAATGGTGTAATAAACCTTTAACGACATGGTAAACGCTTCTTAACAAGCGCCAATTCTCTACTCAATGGGACCAATACCGGACAGTCTCGAAGGCTGCAGCAGACATGACCGCAACTGTTGGAGCCTAAAAACAGTTGAAAAAAAAAAAAACAGGAAGTGCAACAAGGTGGACATTTTCCACTGCAAGAGCTGGAGCTAAAAGCTTTCACAGCTGCAATTATTTAAGCAAATTTATATCTGACGTTCAGACTGGCAAGGGAAGAACTCTTTTGATTTCCTGCGTACAAATATAATAGAAAGAATTTATAATAGAAAGAATTTTTGAAACAACGTCAACGTCGAAATGTACGCAGACATTTTAAGAATTTCAGTAGTGTCCGGGAATGCTTGGGTCGCCGGGTCTGCACGGGCTCGTGACAACACTCCTTTTCATGTACAAAAGAAACTATTTATGATATCTCAGTCAACGATACTCTCTCACCTATAGGGTAATGTCTCAATTATCGAATGCCTTTCTATTACCGAACGCAATAAGATTCCTACCTATATTCGGTAATAGATGGGCATTCGGTAATTGAGACATTACCCTAGTGTTATTTGATATACATACTGCATTTTGTTTGCATTTATATAATCTGTTCTATTATTTTTATTAGAGTCCTAGTTGAGTATAATCTGCTGAAACTGCACACACAGCTACTGTAAGGTAGAGAAATCAAGATTGCTGTTTATTCATTTTCATCTCCTCTGAAGAAAGGCGTTCACTGCTGAGTCAACCCCATCTACTCTCTACACCAGAGCAAAAAAAAAAAAAACATTGCAAACGTCAAGTCACCCCTCATGAAATATATAAAATGACCTCTCAAAAGTTGACATGGGCCTTAGCTTATTTTAAACAATTTATACAAGTCACCTAACAAAAAATTTTCACGAAATATAACTTCCAGTTTTCCAAAATGATTATCAAAGTGCGCAGCGTCACAAGTCGTATTCTTGTTCAGATGAAACACCGGAGTGCTGCCGCAAAAAAAAGACATCTTTCGAAGGAAACACTTGTCAGGTTCCCCTGTAAATTTCATAAAGTTATTTTTCTGGCGAAGTTGTCGAGTCTAACTCTTGGGCTGTAAACATGAATGCATGCATGACAGCGCTGACAAATTGCACCAATTAAGTCCCTTCTATAAAATGTCTGCACAGATACAAGCTGTGAGAGCAGAGTATCTGGAGCCACTTCTTTTCCAGCTTATTTATGTTTAGAATATATACGTAAAGTGTCGAAGCAGAGACTCGAACCGGGGACCTAAAGTACCGCGCCGCCGCTCTAGTCACTAATCCATCACACCATAAAAGCAAAGCAAACACACACGGTGCTTGTACTGCCCTCTGCATCATAGCAAAGTAAATAAGGCAGAGTGGTACATGTATAGAAAGGAACTTATCCCTTTGCCTTAGCAGTTAAGAACTTCTCAAATACAGTTTTGTGCCATCAACACCTGGCACTATCCAGGCGGAAAGCTCAACCGTCATCGCTTGTGCACTAATTGAATAAAAACAAAGAGTCGAGTCAGGGACTCGAACTGGGAGCAACAGCTTACCACGCTTCCACTGTAACCACTAAACCACCTCAGCTAAATAGCTACGCAAGCTCACACGGGGCTTCGGCTACCCGCGAAATGGTAAGATAAGGTAGAACACTACGTGTACGTCATGAAACACAAGGGAGGACGGATAACACCTACTTTGAGGATTTTCTTAGAGCACGTGTTTCATATGCATATAGGTACTATGACTAATACATATATCTGCAGATATATCTAAAATATTCTCTAAAACAGAGTAGTGTGATACTTCTTCATGGTGAAAGTTAAGGAGTGCGACGTAGAACATGGCCTGCAACTACCATCACCCACAAGTGCCCCGTTGCATTGTCCCCTTACGTTTGTGAAGTTGCAGCACGGAATCAATCAACAACGTTCCACACTAGCCAAGACTCTGCAAAATATCATTTAAAAGTTTGCTAGTACCTTCAAGCAGCAACAGGAGCGAAGATTGCCGGGCAGAAGAACTTTTTTTTTACTGGAGCAAAGAGTTCCAGAATAGAAGTCTGTCTCGACTGATAAACATTAACAGCAAATACGCGTATCCAGATGCGTAAATCGTCCGCCTAAAATGTGAAAAGCTTTACTATGGCCTGCAGTTTAATCGTGCAATAGGAAAATAAAAAATGAAAAAATTACTCGTCAGAAATTTGCATAAATTGTTATATTTATTATTTAGCCTTATCAGTTCTTATAATAAAAACTGTGATTAGTCTTTAATGGAATGAAAGAAAGTTAAATCTGTGAGACGTTCAATAGCATTTTCATTCCTGTAAATCCAGCATCAGCAAGGAGTACAAACAGGCAAGCGACAACTTTTGGGTACATTCAGACTAAGCAGAAGAAATTAATAGAGTTTGTAGAATATTCAGGTTTGTACTTCTGTTTGCAAGGAAAGAACGGCACAATCGAAAGAAAAACCAAAGGGCATGCAAGTTAAAAAGCATCAGGGACCACGGGAACAGCAACTCATGGCAGCAGAAAATCAGGAAGGAAGAGCCAGCGCCTAAATGATATTGACAAGAATATGACTATAGAGAAAAAGTGAGTGGTAGCATTGACTGGTCTCTCTAAAGGTGTTAGAAGTGTATTTTCATGCATTTTTTTTTTCAAAATTTGCGCTTCACTTCTCGCTTTCCATTTAAAAAAAAAAAGGAAATCCTATAGAGAGATACATAGTTCCACGTAGTAGTAGCGGAATGATCATGCATGAAGATGTACCACGTCGAAATACATATTTCAATTCGTTTAAAATCGAATGCAGTTTCACACGCCATGTATGAATGGAGTCGGATGAGGTGAATAGAGGAACTTCGAGTCCTAACATAGAGAATGGACCACTTTTTAATTAACTAAATAAATATTCAAGCAGATACTAATTTGAAACTTATGCGTTGGATAGCAATATTATTCTTCTACATTAGGTATACTGTACATTTTCCAGCAGTTTCAGACTTGAGTTATTAAACTAGGGGCCCTCAACAAACAAATGTATATAAAAAAAACTAGCACCAGTAGATTTTTGTTGTAACCAGGTAACAAATCTGCAATAAAGTGACATTTCTTGTGGTCAGTTACAATTTTTTCCTAAGACATAGTTTTAAGTTTTAGTTCAATAGATCCCAGCCATTTTTGCGTTTCTGGGTGAATGGGACCGCATAGTCTTTGTGAATAGCACTACGTATCAATTGATGCATGGACACAGTTTACCAATACGTAGATAGGTTTGTAGCATGAAGTTATCTTTAATCAGCATTATATATTATACAGAACTGCTATGGTCTTATTAATTTTTTCACGAATTTTGGAAACGTCAGATATACATCTACTAGAGCAGGAATATTTGACGGTAGAAAAATAATTAATGCATTAGCGGAGAAATCAAAATCAAACCAATATAAATACACAGGTGGAGTGTTTATATCTATTTTTTTATTCTTATATTTTGACATATAGGTATCTTTAGGGTTACGAAATAGGCGAAAAACAGGCTAAATTGCAGGTTTTGTAATTATGTTGCATTTTCATGCAGAATTGCAGATCGATAAGCGAATATTAGACCAGATTGCACAAACTAGTCAAAGTTGCAACCTTATCCGTATACCGTATATGTACTTGAATGTACTTCAATTGGTCAGCCAACGTAAAAATCCAAACAAAGAAGATAGTTATAGTTTCTCTCAGCGCTGCTATGGAGTCTGATTTTCATTACTTTCTCCATAGATTGAAGCTATATTATTTGCTTTCAGCTAGCGACGTACAAATTGAGTAGATGATCAACGAAGCACAGTAGAGGTTATTTTTACGATGCAGCAGACGCAGAATTATTTTTTCCGGATTACTTCTTTCATTTGAGGAAGCAGTTTTCGCTTGAGAGCAAAAATATCAATGTGCTGAAGGCTTACGCTCCGTAAATAGAATACCCAGGGGAATTCAATTAAATCCAGTAATGCTTCACTGTCTGCTAATGACTTTTTTTTGCATGCCATCTAAGAGATGGAAAGAGTTTGTGGCTCAACGGATTAATAAAATAGAGAGTACTCATGTCTTATGATAATTTGAGATGGCCGTCGTAGCGTATCCTTCAGCAGCATATTGGTAACAAAACTATGATCACTAAAGGAAGGTCATCACAAATTGTTCATTGCCATTTTTGACAGCGCGGGCCCTCTGGTACTAGAATACTTCAGGTAGACCGAGGGTTCTCAAACAGGGGCGCTTTACAACCCCCGGGGGCACGAGACGACTTTTAAGGGATGCGGAAGTTCGTATCATTCAAATAGTAATTTATATCGTTACGTAAAGATTGGTACAAACTTAACTTATGGGTTAAATATTTTGTAGGGTTTGCGAGGACACATTAAAAGTTCTCCAGAGGTGCTAGGCGAAGAAAAGTTTGGGAACCACTGAGTCAGACAGGTTTACGCAACCTGGCATCTGAAAAAGGTGACATTATCTGTGCAGTTATAACCAACAAGAATGTCTCGTGGCATAAGACCATCACCCGCTTTGGAAGCACATTCAATGAAGTCATTTTTGATGGCCAGCTAATCTTAGTTTCTCATATGGATGCTGTGTCCATCAAGGATAGCGCCACTTTGACCGCCCCGTTCAGATCTCTTAATAATAACATTGGAAAAATGTTCTGCGTCGTGGCGTGAGACGATCTGCCGCGGTGGAGGAAAATTCAGCGCCGTCATGTTTTATGGCAAGCTAGGTCTAGTTTTTTTGGCATGGATCACATCTATGTCAACCCACCAAACTCCCAACAAAAATTTATGAGCATTGCTCCACTCCTTCGACCACTTATTGGGTTGACAGACAAATATATATATATACGTTTACAAATATATTTATAGAGTTAAATCTTCAACGAAAACATTATCACCTCTCTCGCTTCGTTCGTGGGAGATAAAAAAGCGGCAAATATGCCTGGATTCACCAGGCCATTATTATTATTAAATCACACCAGACTGGCGACGCAGGAACGGAGAAACTCCATGAGGTTAACAAACCCCCACGCAACCAGTCCAGCGGGTGGAGAAAACAAAAGAATAGAAAAAAA
>LQNS02278161.1:11276648-11286879 GCA_001587735.2 Parhyale hawaiensis
CACCCCAAGGCAGCGCGAGGATGGCACCAGAGACAGCATCCCAATTCACTCTGGATTTCAAAAATATTTCACGCCTAACAGTGGCTCTGGGGACCCGCTGACGAACCTGCAGCGTCGCAGATAGGGCACCATGGTCCGAGGAACCTTCACTTCTTCAAGACACTATCAAACCACAATAAGAAGTATAACACAATTCAGTGAAATGATAACGAAGAAACTGGCAGCAATAGCATCGAAATTTCTACTTGTAGTTGCGATTGTTTTCAGAGCTGTTATTCTATGGAAGTGTTGTTAGGCCTCTGGTGATTGTACGAAGCTCTTCAAGATGCAGCATCCATGTAATAACATTTGCAGCTGTCCGCCGCCTGCTGCATATATTGACTCAACTTGCCATAGCTTCTGATATCAAATTATTTTCTTGAAATGGCATAAGTATTTGATGAGATGTTGAACAGCGAAAAGCTCGTTGTGGGTACAACATTTCTTCAACTACTTCTTTTCGAGTTCTATAAATATTTACAATATTTATGCCATTTCAAGAAAATAATTTTATATATATATATGTATACATGTGCATATATGCATTCTGTTGATGGTCATTTCTTGCACCGTAACGTAATCTCGTTGAAGACTGAAACCTTTAACGGGTCCCGCATGCAGCGCAAGACTGTAAAACGTTTATGTCTACCAAGACCTTCTCGCTTTACTTCCACAAAGCTTTGCATTTTCACTCTGGAATCTTGAGGTTGGAGCAGAGCTGAAATTCTTAGCACCCAGCGGTGCACTAATGCATCTTTAATTTACACAGGAGAGTGGGAGAGAGAAACTAAGGGCGGCATTGTGGAGGCAAACATTGCGTCTGTTTGCTGGCGAGTGAAATCCAAGGCTTGCTTGCTGGTTCGGCGCCGACTGCAGCGGCACCAAAGCGTCTGAAACATTACATAGCAAAAACCAGCTGCAGAGAGTATGAAATGTACAAAATGTCAGTGCTATTGTTGAATTAGTTATGGCTCCCTAGCCAACGCAACGATGTTTGAAGGAAAAGGAAAATGAAGAGAAGTGTAGCATGGAAGAAGAACTGGGAACAGATTGACGGAATACCTCCCGACTGGGAACAGCATAGGCAGAAAGCATAGAAAAAGAAAGATTATCACGAGGAACAGGAACAAGGATAAAGCGAGAAGAGCACGAGAAAAGATGAAACGTCTTGGAGGCTTAGCGCAGACTTAGTAAATGCTGAGGTCTTTCTGGAGACACGCCTTTCCCATAGCTTACGAGTGGCAAATCTGACTAGCCTCACCCATTCTACGCATGTACTCAGAAAGAAAGAAGTAAGGCAAATTCTTTTATCAATTGTCACACAATAACTGTGCATGAAGTGGAAAATGTGCAACATTGGCCTTAGAAACCAAATGAATGAGTTAGGCTCCGCAAATTCGATCTCACAAAGGAAGATGGAAGGGACATAAAGTGTATCGATAGAAACTTGGAACCCATGTAGAGGAGGTTGTACCTGCATAGGATCAATGGGCATGGGAACAGCAAGTCATGAGAAAAGATGAAGACGTGAATTAAGAATCAGCAGTACGAGCATGACAGTGGAAGCAGGCAAGTGGGCAGAAAGGGAAAACGTCCCGAAGGATAACACTAAGGTAATCTGCTGGGTTCTCCTGGGGTCCATATTCCCCACAACGTAGGATGAGCGAATCTGACTGACCAAACCCTGACCTTACGGCCTGAGGAGGGGGGGGGGGCAACTAGTTTTAATTCTTAGCCGTATGAATTGTTGTGGAAATAGAGGACAATACGGAATAATACCCAGCAACTATTGCCGGAAAGCTGCGTATGTACAGCTACAGATACAATTATTTTACAAATCCTGTACATAGAGTCGTTTCATTGTAACAAAATTTTCTTATTCCTGTGTATTAGGCGTGGTATTAGGTATTATAAGAAGATTTAAGCCTCCCTCAATAAGTACTAAGCTCTTCTAAGAGAGGAAAAGGAAGGGACATATAGTATGTCGACAGAAAAACGGGGAACCTATGCACGAAGGTGTTCCCACACAGGATCAACGCGCATGGGAACAGCAAGTCGGGAAAGAAGAGGAAGNCAAAGTGGGCACGAAAGACAGACGTCCCAAGGCCTAGCTATTGGCTAAGGTAACCTACTCAAACCCCCTGGGGGCGCTACTCCCCATAACATAGGATGGGCGAACCTAACTAACCTAACCCTATGGCCCATCCTATGCCCCCGGAGAGGTCTTATTCCTGTGCAATATTAGTTAGTTAACAGAGGACGTTGCACGAACGTAGAAATAACTAAAATTGGATAAATAAATTAAGCTCTAGCTTGCTTCAAGGGCAGTACACATTTATCAAATGGTTGCTGAATGTCTTCAAAAATTACAAGTATACTAATTTTATCGTCACATTTTGTAGGACAAACTAAATTACTGTGCAAAGAGATTAAATGCGCATAAGTATCAAACTAGCTACCTTTATCTCCAGCATCACAAAGAATTTTTGAGCGATTATGGGATCCTAATGGACTGATCACTAAAGAAGGAATACCAGACGACTCTGTGGGACTGTGAAAACTGTCTTTCTGTAAAGAGGGAACAACCAAATACTGCGGGCTTGACAGCAGAAGTAAACTTGCTAAGGACTGCAGAACTTGCGAAAGCCAAACAAATGGAGGTAGGGAAAGGGGGGGGGGGCTGCGGGTGGGGCGAGGCGGTAGACGGTCCCCCATTTGGTGACAATAGGAAGATAACGAAGCGCTCCTCATCCCTGAGTGCTGTGTCGGCCGTAGCCCAGAACTCCTGCTTCTCTTCATCGAATAAGAACCACAATGGAACAACCTCGTCCGTCCCAGCAGAAAAGTTTGCCAGTGGAGGAGAGAGTGTTTGTTTTAGAGCCCCGTGACTAACCGTTCATGGCTGGTCCGAATAATTACTTAGTGTTCAGGTCCTGAAGATGAATTTAACAGCAGCAGAGGACAAAAACTAATGCAAATTTCAGGAACTAAACAAGATGTTGTTGTACAGTTGATTTGTCTTTGAATACTGACGTTTAGCACAAATTAATATAAGAGCCAGCAATTGATAACTCTGGGCTGCATCTGATTTTTTTTTTTTTTTGAGGATGCTTTCCTTCTTTATTCGTAATGTATTTTGTGTCCAGATTCTGAAGATACCATTCATATTGTCCATCAGATCAGGTTTTTACACCATTGGAATTATGAAACATTGGAAAATCTAGTACTTTAGGTTAATATTTATTATGCAAAATACAGTACATGACACTTAGCCATAACACATAGGATCAAGAGGTGTCATTTACATATCTGACTTTAAAACAAGGCATGTATATAAGAGATTTTCGTGGGCGCTTTGCGGCTTCGGCGTCCCGTTTCAGCTACCTATTGTATAGCCACGCATGCCTTTCATTCACCAGGTACACAACATTCTGTCGTGATTGAGCAAAATGAAAAGTATTTCCGGAATCAACATGCTAAATACTCAAAGAAAAGTAGACTTGTATTCTAACCCTAAAAACTATGCAGGACCGTGTTATTTATGATGTATCTGTCGGTCGCTTGTGCAACTGATTAGTTATAGAGCACTGACATTTAGCACAAACCTAAGAAAGAGCATTTGGCGAGTTACAATTCATTTTCGGCTCCCTTGCGCAACTCTTAATTCGCAAAGTACTGACGTTTAGTACATATACACGGGAAACGCACTAAACTAGAATTTACGAATTCCAGGTTAAATCATAAACACGGAAGACAGACTAAACTAGAATTTACGAATTCCAGGTTAAATCATAAACACGGAAGACAGACTAAACTAGAATTTACGAATTCCAGCTTATATCATAAACACGGAGGACAGACTAAACTGGAATTTTTCCAGTGGTCATCTCTTTGCAGAACACAGAATACGCAACTACGTTCTTTCAAGTGTCGGTGTGCCAGCAAAAAATTATGTGGTGATGATTTATGTACTCAAATTGGTAACAATTTTGAGTGAGATACCGGGAATGGTGAGCTCTTAATTAAGAGCACAAAAAAAAAACTCAAACAGTGAACCAAGCCATGGAGGTAGCTACGAGAGGTATTAACTCATTTTTGCGTATATACTGCCGATATGGAAACAACGTAATTGAGGTGCTTGAACGTGGATGCTATCAGCAGTTGGACGTGAATGCTGTCAGCAGTTGGACGTGAATGCTGTCAGTAGTTGGACGTGGATGCTATCAGCAGTTGGACGTGGATGCTATCAGCAGTTGGACGTGGATGCTATCAGCAGTTGGACGTTGGTGTTATCAGCAGTTGGACGTGGGTGTTATCAGCAGTTGGACGTGGGTGTTATCAGCAGTTGGACGTGGGTGTTATCAGCAGTTGGACGTGGGTGCTATCAGCAGTTGGACGTAAATGCTGTCAGCAGTTGGACGTGGATGCTATCAGCAGTTGGACGTGGATGCTATCAGCAGTTGGACGTGGATGCTATCAGCAGTTGGACGTGGATGCTATCAGCAGTTGGACGTGGATGCTATCAGCAGTTGGACGTGGATGCTATCAGCAGTTTCATAAACTTCACAGAAGCTGCTATTTGGCAGCAGTGAACTACAAACTACAACAGTACTACAGAACTACAAACTAGAAGCATAAAAATCTTTAAACGTGTCTTCTGAAGGTGAATTCCAAAGGCATTGACAAGCTATGCATGCTGTTGGTCTTCGTCCTAATGAATGTTATCACCATAGTATTTGGTGTAAATTAAACCAGAGAAAATACCAAGTCAAATTTAATTCGTAAAGTCTCACAACGGACAGTAAACGTAATATCAACTGGATTATAAGCAGTAAAAATAGCAAAATCCAACGTCCTGAAACGTTTGCCGCTTTCAACTATCAGATTTGTGGCTCATCCTTTTGCTTTAATCATTATGACTATTATTTACCATAGCCTAAATAAGGTGACGCTTTTTGAGCCCAGATATTAAGAGTATGACAAGAATTTTAAAGAAGCTGAATAGCGTTGACCTTGATATCCTTGAGCTTCGAGTTTTTTATTTTCAATTTATTTCAGAAAAGTGAAATCATATCAACATTCGCTACTTTTATCTCTCAGCGCACTGTAGGCACCAAGACGTAATAGTAAAACTCTACTCCTGATATGGAATAAGATAGCATTTCTTTTATCTCTCAGCGCACTGCTGGCACCAAGACGTAATAGTTAAACTATACTCCTGATATGGAATAAGATAGCATTTCTTCAATACTCGCCCGGAATACTGCAGGAGGCCCGTTGCGTGAAAGCGCTCGTACAATTTCAACCAGCCAACAAATGGTAAATCGATGCTGATAGCTGGCTATTCATTGTTGCGCTCGAGCTAAGCCATTGTAGCATTAATTGTAGGTCTAGGTTGCTATCTATTGTCATGGGAGGCAGCGTACCCAGTGAACGGGGGACTGTGTCGGCTGGCTGAGTAAGGTCATCAGTTATTGCTAGGATTATATGAAATACTAGCAGTGTCTGGGTCTGTTAATATTATTTCTCCATGAATTTCCGGAGAGAGTAAACGCGTGTAGGTGGATACTTACTGTATTATCATATTGCTATGGTTTATGCTGCCCTGCCGACAAGTAGGAGGATAATCTATCAAAAAAATTACCATAGATGAAATGAATTAGCCCAGAGGTTACCGACAGTATTTCGAGCTACCAGCAGAGTTTTTTAATGCAGCGAATTTTTTTTTTTCGGAAAAAACTGACGGCCTATTCATTTGCCCATACCGTAGAGTGGGATAACTTTGCCTTGCCAGTTTTCCGAAACTTTATAAAATGGACAGAGTCTGGGATCTACTACATCAGTAGCACATGACGTTTATCACTGATATGATAACTCTTACTCTGCCTGTTTTACACAATTTTAGAAAAGCGTCTGAGCAATGTGACTCCTCTTCACCATAAAAGGATTTCGTAGTTTTTACTTCAAGTCAAGACGTGAATGATTTATATTACCGAGAAGTATTTTCATGAGCATATAAAACTTTACTTTTCTAAACGAAGAGTTTAAGTAGCGCAAAACTTAAATATAGACAGCATGTCAGGCGTTTTAGTGATGTATAGCCTGAAGATTATAAAAATCGTAATAATTTTTGATGCATTGAAATATTTCTTAACAACCTACTATAGGTAGTAACTTATATAATTAACACATAATTATCATTATTTTGAAGGGTATTTAATTGTGCTAATCTTAAGAGAAATACAGGTTTATTTTATGTGTTAATGGGTTAACCTGTGAGAAACTAGTGGGATGGTTCTACTAGAGCGGAAGCTAATAATAATAATATGCTTTATTAGGTACACATAGGGACATGGTACACAAAAAACAGCTTAATACTCGAGTTACATTAGATAATAAGATCAGATAATATCATCAGACAACTGTGGTAGCTATATAATGTCGGAAAGTCATGAATAAAGAATTCATAAACGACGATTTTAAAAGCCCGGCAACGAAATCAACCGATGATGTTAACTACTGTTACTACACTACATCTTTAGCTCACAATATAGGCATAGCGGTATAAAGAGTAAGTTACAAAACCGTACAAAACACACACAATAGAAAGGACTTTTGATGACGCTCTGAGGCTCCGCGAAATAAATGTTACAATATTTCGTACGTCTTCAGAAGAAAGAGTAAGCGTTTCAGCTAAAAAGCATTCTAACTATATTGATGAATGAATAAACTTTTTCTCGTGCAGAAGGTTATCAATATTGTCAGTACACAGAATTTGTACCAGAAACTCTTCATCGTTCACAATCGTAGCGAATATTCAGTTATAGCTAGAACCAATTTCACAGAAACTGTATAAAAATTCTGAACAACGAATTCAATTGTGCCTCAGGCTCAGTAAAGTTCCGCTACACCATGTGAGTCCAACCCCGAGAAGATTTGTCTCATTTTACATTTTTGAAATATTAGATCCCTGAACTCCAACTGTTGCTAGATGAGTTAAGAAAAATAGATGACTTTCAATTCCACACCTTCTTGCAGAAGAGGGTCATGATATATAAGAATTGATATACTATACGTGTGAATAAATATAACAACTAGAGAATCACTCAGAGAGCACAATTCAAAATAAAAATGCAGTCCAGACTCCAGTATTTTTTCAGGATGAACACTAAAACATAGCTAATCATGTATTCCTCATGACATTCCCACGAGTTCGTTCAAAGTGCATGGAGATCCGTCCATTACCTTTTTAGTAAAGTTGCTAGCAGAAAATGTTGAAGGTAAAGTTAAATTGACCGCAGCCCCTACTGGCTTCACCTGATTGGCTCACCTGATCAACTATTCCCACAGCATGTGGGATACTCACAAGCACTGGTTCGTGCTGCAGATATAGGCTAACTGGCCTTAGGAGTGCACGGCTGCAATCGAGCACGGATCGTTACGAGTTATTACGCTGTCGACGGAAAGCACTTGTGCAACGACCCATGCCTTCCCCGACCCTCCCCATTTTTAGAAAAGGTCAGTGCTCCGCAGCAGCTGCGCAGATATCAAATGCTGAGTAAGCATGTCAAGCGCCGCACGAGCTCGCTTGCTTGGGATGATATTGGATCCAGCAACGTGCAGTTGAATGAGCTCAGCACTCTAGCCTGCCTCTAAAAGACCAACAGAATAACAAATTTTAGTAAAAAACATAACTTCCTTGGCAGAAGTACTAAGCAAATACAGCATAGCCTTTATTGTAATAAAAGCTTGACAAACTGCACAAGTTATGCGTCGAGGTGCCTAAAAATCAAGAGGACGAATACTGACAAAAGGGTTGTTACGGAGCATTTGACGAGAGAGTCTGAAGAGTCGGGGACATGTAGAGTCACACTGGTAAGCAAAAGTCTACGTATGTTTCTTCCATAATAACGGAAGTTCGGTTTTACAGCCAAAGCCAAGGTGCGGAAAGTATTGCGATGCCCACCACAAATGGCAACATGTCCTCCAATTGAAGGCCTTTATTGACCATCGACAGGTCTTGATGGTCGCCTTTCTTCTCGTAACTCGTGTTATTGTCCACGCAAGGCATTCTGTTTAGAGCAATTAGCCTGAGCTGTATCCGAAAGAACACACATACACCGAAAGTAACAGACAGAAACTTGTGCGAAATTTCCTTTAAGCTATTAAGAAATAAGGTGCTGGGGGCAGAAAAGGCCAAACGCGTCGTCCATGACCTAACTTGGCTCTTTTACAAGTCGAGGAGGAGACGGTGGAAGAAAAAGAATTAGAGTAAGAAGAAGAAAAACAAAGTCTGCAAAACACGGGCAAGCCGGAGCGTTTAAACGGAAGAAAGCGCAGAAGAAGGGACAGGGAAAGTAAAACTGAAGGTCAAGCGAATGGTCCCTTCTCTGGCGTTACTTTGCAAACGGGCGAAGTTAGTTAACTCAATCCGCGGCAACAATAAAAGGATTGAGTTTCCTATCGTAAATAGCGCCTTGCGTTTCTCTGGAAACTGCTGTTCAATGTGAAGAGCAAGAGGTGAAACCTGCCGCCTACGGTCTACCCTATATTATTACACATGCTGGAGTGGTCCTAAAACACAACTGGTTGTGCTAGGAGCAGAACACTTATAGTTAGCTATAGTTAGGAAGTTGAAACCTCCGTTTCCGAGCAGAACGATATCACAGAGGAGAGAGCAAGGGACATATAGTATGCCAAGAGAAACGAGGAACCCATGCACGAAGGTGTTCTCACACGCATGGCTGAACAACGACGTTACGTTGTTCAGCCATGCTCACACGTATCAACGCGCATGGGAACAGCAAGTCGGGAAAGAAGAGGGAGAACAGAATAAAGAATGAGCAATAGGAGCATGAAATCGGGAAGGAAGCAAAGTGGGCACGAAAGAGAAACGTCCCAAAAGCCTAGCTAATTGCTGAGGTAACCTACACGTCCCCCTGGGGTTGCCTGGTCGCGCTATCGTCTCTCACGACGAAGATGTGTACGTGTTTGTGTACGCAGATCATGTGCGCGTGAGCGGCGTTCTAGTTAATTAGTGCGCCGCGCTGGTTGCTGTATCGCTGATTAAGTTGGGTTAGCTTAGGTAAGGTTAGGTAACGTTAGATAACATTAGGTAACGTTAGATAAGGTTAGGTAAAGTTAGAAAGGTTAGATTGGGTAAGGTTGGGTTAGGTTAGGTTAGATTGGGTTAGGTAAGGTTAGGTTAGAAGGCTAGGTAAGGTTAGGTTAGAAGGCTAGGTAAGGTTAGGTTAGGTTAGAAGGCTAGGTAAGGTTAGGTTAGGTTAGAAGGCTAGGTAAGGTTAGGTTAGGTTAGAAGGCTAGGTTAGGTTAGGTTAGAAGGCTAGGTAAGGTTAGGTTAGGTTAGAAGGCTAGGTAAGGTTAGGTTAGGTTAGAAGGCTAGGTAAGGTTAGGTTAGAAGGCTAGGTAAGGTTAGGTTAGGTTAGAAGGCTAGGTAAGGTTAGGTTAAGTTAGAAGGCTAGGTAAGGTTAGGTTAGAAGGCTAGGCAAGGAGGTTAGGTAGTGTTAGGTTAAATACTAAAGCAGTGATACATCGCACTATGTGTGCAAACCTAATGGAAAATGTCATAGTTCCTTATTTTAATCAAAATTTAACTACTGATAGCAAACTTAGCTCGTAACTGAATGCATCTAATGGCATCACTAGTTACAAATCATAATATACATTTTTTTTTGTAGTTCCGGAGGAAGCCAAGTTGAGGATGGGGCAGCATTTGCTTTAAAACTAATTTTACCCCATTCGAATGCTGAAGTTGAACGTTATTCAGCCGCATAAACGACGGGGAAAATAATGTTAGAAACAAAATGTAACTGCCTATGCTATCAGTTATTCTTACTGTAAAATATGGCCTAAGAGGCATAGCAAATGTTACAAAAACTTCAAACTGCCAAAAGTTGCCATCAACAAAATAGGATTGATGGATTTCTATGACAAGACGATAGCCTCAGTACAGAATGCACAGCTTGATCTATCAATTATGATTAAATTGCTTCGGAGCTGTAATTCAGCAAGAAATCGGTGGATCATTATCTTTTCCCTCTGTCTTTGTTACTAGATTAGATTAGATTAGATAGGCGGCAGTAGACGAACCAAAAGGCCCATTCCCAAAAAGACACCGGGACTTACACCCCGATCCTCTATGAGCTATTGCCATTATGTTAGTAGAATGTAG
>LQNS02278161.1:11300419-11333922 GCA_001587735.2 Parhyale hawaiensis
AAATATTTCTTTTCCATCAATCTAAAAAAATGATAAAGAAAACAATCGGTAATTTTATCCCGTATACTGCAAATTCGCGCGACCTGACTACGATTTTCAAATACTAAATACGTATTATCACATTAATCGGTAACTGATGATACGTTTTGTGTCATCATATTAACGACTGTGCTTTAATAATTATTTGTTTATGTTTAAATTGGCGGGAATGGCAACACAGTCATCTGGCAACATTGGTAAACATGTTGAACAAAGTGCGGCTACGGTGAGTGCTCAGAACCGATACTAGAGGTGGAAAATGAGACATAACTTTTACGAATGTGGCTGAAATTTTTCGCTGATTACAGGATACGTCTCACAATACGTTGTATAACAAAGAGGTAATACAGGTAAAGTTCAAAATTGGGTATCAATAGGTAACTAGAACTTTCAAAGCACAGGTAATGAACACTCAACACGCCACCCGGCGCGATAATGTCAAACTGGCGCCTTTTCAAATTTTTTTTTTCGGTAGTTGTGTGCATTCGGCAATTGAGACATTACCCTACGAGTACACCTACTCTGACGCGATGTATACATCATTATGACAGAGTTTGGGGTCAAAAGTAGTGATAAGAGAACGTAGGATGGCAGAAATAAACACTAGCGCTATGGCTGCCTGCAGTGACAAAACGTGTCAACAAGAGCACAAATGACTGTTATAAATAGAAAACTTGCAAAAAATATAATAAAGGGATTCCACGACTCGCACCAGTTCAAACTATGGGAAAGTTGACTTGCGAGCCAATGATTGATACCGATCAAGAGTTCAATTTGCCTGAACTATGCCATAAGAAAATGATTGATGAATTCGATAAGTTCATTTAAATTTGCTGTGTTTTTTTTGTTCTTAACTATTTATATATGTGTGTTATCTTTTTGTAATTTGTATTATACAAAACAGACACTAATAAAAGCTTTTTGGTTACAATAACGAAACAAAGTTCTTTCCGTAACTCCTCCCAGTGTTTCTTTGATGCAAGAATATTTAGCAATTATCCTGGAACTAATTCATAGAAGACAATGTCAGGTACTCGACTTGAGTATCCCTCAATTACTCGTGCCATGTGAGAAACTATTGCGTTTTGTACTTTGGGACGCGCGCGGCTTTTAGTACGTTTACATATGCACAAGTACGGATACTTCCGATCGCTATAGGTTAAGTGATACCTGTTCAATGGAAAAAGGTCAATGTTGACTAGTGCCGCTTCTCTATTTTGGCGATATACGGCGATGTTTTCAGTGATACTTCCGTTTAATAATGATAAGCATATTTAAGTTCATTATTTACCTTTTCGCCCAGTCAAGTGTATCGTTATGAAATGCGCTTCTTTATAGATTGACACGTCATTTTGTTAGCGTCTGGTGCACGCTATTTATAAACACAAAAACGAGTTTTTCGGTACTAAAACAAAGCCCGGTAAATTGGTTTGCAACTACAACGTGGCTCTTATTCATTTAGGTTAGGCAGCATGGACAGGTTCTGCCAATATCCTACGAAAAATGTGTATAAAAAAAAACTGCACAACGATATCGCGCTCCACCGACTGGCGGCCGCCATATTGTTAAGAGAGCTGCCTTTGCCGGAGCGTTGTCGGAGCAAGGGTTCTAAAGGTTTTTCGTTCCCACAGCTTTAGTATAGTGATTTCATCGTCGATAACCTGACAAATGGTTTTCTGTAGACTTAAATACGTTTATTATCATTCTTAAATGGAAATACGACTCTAAACATCGCCGTAAATAGCCGAAATAGAGGAGCGACACATGTCAACATTAACCGGAAATTGTTATTGTAGTTTCCTCAATTTTTAAGAAAACTAGTCCATGTAGCCTAGCTGACACTCTTAAATACTGTACACTCACAAGTTAGTTATGTCACAATATTGAGTCGGAGGTTTTATCAATCTGTTACAGAAATCTCGTAGAGAAGATAAAACACACGCTCTCCTACACCCTTGTAGGAGGGTTATACGTGCAGGTTAAAATAAAAGGCGGTCAAAATCACATTCCGCGCATGCTTCTACGGAATACACGAAATTATGAACCGCGCTAACCCTCGTAGTCCAGTTCCAAAATAAAATGAAAACGGAGTCAATAAAACCGTGATGCTCAACAAGAGCAAAATTGCAAGTTAATTAGAAAGCCTTAACCCTTTGCCTCCTGACAGCATCATCAGATGCCACTCTCTATTTTTCCCTATACAAAAGCTATGCATCATGTAAATTACCCAAGACATTCACGGCATCTGTAGAAGCCGATGCAAAAAAATGCTGTTTTTTGCACGTAAAACTAATTTTTTTCTCAAATATGTGTTTAACTAACCTATTTTTCACATATTCTATATGTAAGAGGACACAATTGCAGTTGACTGCTGCTGAACAACTTACTTTAATATCGCAAGCGTCTAAACCGTTGATAAGCGACATACTTGACGACTTTACACAGTATTTGAAGTATTAAAGCTCAGGGCGTGTTGCAATCAGGCCTCCGGTGTCACCTGTGCTACACCGGCCTCCAATGCGACACAGGTTGGGTAACACCGGGTGACACCGAAAGCAACTCTCCAAACTTGTAGGGTTATGAGCTGAGTAACACTGCCTTTGTTTCAAACATGGAATATGATTCCCAACAATTCGTAATACAAAATGTATAACTGCCATATATTGCATGAATTCTAGCATGTGAAGCCCTTTTGGGTAGTTTTATTTACTGTTTATCCTGAATTACACCCAAAATAAGGCTCCGTCAAAAATGTTAATGTAAGGGCTTTCCAAAAATTCCGCAACAGTATATTGGGGCGCTGTGATCGCACGTCGCATTCACTGTTGCACGGGTAACACTGTGAGGGTAACACCGGCGTGTGATTGCAACACGCCCCAGGCTGGAATGTGGTTAGGAGTTTTCGGTTGAGGCGCTCGACAATTTTCTATAATTTTGATTATGTCGAACACAATAACCTTTTATTTGTTATACTCTCTCCATTTTATCAAGGCAGTTCGGGAGTGATCAAATTCCTCTACAGCGTTGCCAATTCTAAGGGCATTTCTGAGTTTGGTCGGCCCATATCTTAGCCCCGCCCTATACCAATTCTCAGAAACGCCCAGAGAACTGGCAACGTTGTAAAGGAATTTGACCACGTTCAAACTGCCTTGATAAAATGGACAGAGTACCTATAGTTATCGTTATCGATTGACGGAGACTGGAGGACTAGGGACAAATTACGATAACGATATAAATTGCACCAAGTTTTTGGAAGAATATGTTTTCGATAAATATTTGGATAATCGAAGTTTTAGGGAATTCTGGGAAATTTCCTCGAGGTGATTATAATTACAGTTTTCATTTCAGCAAGTAACTGAGCTGGGGACATATTTATGAGCAATGAAGAGATTTTGTCCATCACTCGTAGAAGTTGAGAGTCATGCTGATGCCAGAATTAATACCAGAACAAACTAAACAATACAAACTTCTAGAGGCGAAAGTCGCTTTCGAAAATATATAAAAATACTCAATCAAGCTTAAAACTTGATTGAGTTCAATACTGCACTGCTGGCGTACAACAGGTTAGCTATCAATAGATAAAAATCACAAACAATCGCCAGCCAAAAGATTATGTCAAATTTGGCAACATTCAGTCTCGGTAATATTTTAATTGCTCAGTAACTTGATGTCAAGCGTAAAATTGCTGCCGTCAAGGATAAAACTGCTGACGTCGAGCGTATTATGTCTCACGTCAAGCGTAAGATCGCTTAAGTCAAGCGTACATCGATTGACGTCACACGCTGAAGTTCTGACGTCAGCCAACTATTTTCTAAAAGCACGAACTGCGCATTGTGCTGCTTCTGAAGACAGTTAAAGTTTGCGAAATGAAGACTCACGAGTGGAAAATCTTAACGCAATATATTTCGCGCACTGAAGAAGAGAGATGTGTTTTAATGAAATGCAAGTAGCCTCATTAATTCAGTCATTTATCGTACATAGAGTGGGAGTTGCTAAAGTGCTGCATTTGTATGCTGAAGATCGCGGGATCTTCTCTTCGCCAGGTAATTTAAACCTTGTGATGCTCGGATTGCGGTGTCAGCATTTCTCCTATTCACACTCCACTGCGTGACTACGAGGGTACTAGTGCTGAACTTACCAGCTACGGGAGCGGACGGGATTACAGTTGTCACAAGAATCTTCCGTTTCCGGCACCATAACTAACAACACGTGGTCTATTGTAGCCGTGTGCTTTTTCGGGCCTAGCGAGCATCTATCTGCAGCATGAACCAATAAATGAGTATTTTCCATTGAGGTAAGCGCGTAGTTGAGTTTGTACTTACTTTTTTTGTTATTATTCAAGTAACCACTGGAATATAACATCTTGCTTTGCAAAATTTTATAATGTCTCTGATGCAAAAAAGTTGCATAAAAATGTCTACTACAACGGTAATCTTAAATTAAAATATGTATGCAAATAACGGCAACGCGGTCCATGGAGTTAACTTAGCTAACGAATTCAACGAATATTTCACCCACTGTAGCTAGCGAAATTGTGCAATGTCTTCCAGATAATTTAATACAATACGATATTCAGCGACCGAGAGTGCAGTCTGAGTGTAATTTTCTACCAATTTCTGAAGAGAAAGTAATTTCCATTGTCAGCTCAATGAGAGACCAAAGATACCCCAAAAACAAACTACAACCTAAGTTTTTATCAATGATTTTACTTTATATTGTTGGCTAAGTTTGCTCTATTCTTAATTAGTGAGTCTCCTTGGATATCTACTCCGATATATTAAAATTAGCTAGAATCGTACCACTGCATAAGTCAGGAAGTTTGAATTCTCTCTCTAACTTGAGACCAATTGCAACTTTATCAGTTTTTAGCAAGATATTTGAAAAACTAATGCACTTTCGCATTACACAAGTTTTTGATATACAGCGGGTGCTTAATGAAGTCCAATATGGTTTCAGAAGGGGTAAGAATACTACTGATGCAATATTTAACTTGATATTAGATATTTTACCAGCATTTCATGATAAATCTTTTACAGTTTGCCTTATTTCGATATCAAGAATGCATTTGATACTGTGCGTAGAGATATTCTGTTGAGAAAGTTAGATCATTATAACATTAGAGGATCCCTTAACTCACTTCTTAATAGTTATTTGACCAACCGCAAGCAGTTTCTTGTCGTAGGAGATGCCAAATCTTGCACTAAGGATATTCGCATAGGTGCACCACAAGGATCAGTATTAGGACCACTTCTTTTCAATGTTTATATAAGTGATTTGTTATTTGAAGGTATGCGTACCCAGCTTTTTGCAGATGATGCTGTTTTCTATGTAAATTTAAATAGTTTCGAAGGTGTTATCGAAAAGGTGAAACAGTTGATTGTCAGCTTAAACGCTTGGCTAACCTTGAATAGGCTGATCCCGAATGTAAGTAAAACTAAGCTGATGCTCTTTAGTGCGACGAAAATCGACAATTTGCCAGATGTATATGTTAATACTGTTAAGCTTGAGTGGGTCTCAACATTCAAGTATCTGGGAGTGACTATTGATCGAACGCTTTCTTTTTCAGAGCATGTTGCTACCCTGTGCAATAAACTAGCAAATGCAAAAGGCGCAATTTATGCTCTCGCTAAATAACTGTCAAAAGAATCATTGTTACTGTTATATTATGCATTACTGTATTTACAGATAACATATGGGATAGTAATTTGGGGTGGAGAGACCGACAATGAAGTGAGACGTGTTGATGCATCGATGAAAGCCACGCTTCGGATAATATTGAATGTGAAAAGAGATCACAATAACGTACCACTTGTTTCGACGAATAACATGTAATGTCAGTTAAAATTCCTAAAATGCAGAGATGTATTTCCTTATTATGTCTTGAAATTTGTACGTAAGGCAATATCCGGTGAAACACCCTGTTTCATGTCTCATTTCAGCCATTTACTTCCAAGTAATCAATATGATTCACGAACCACTCGCTTTAATTTGCCAACTGTTCACCTGGAAATAGAAAAGCGCGTCACAATATTCCAAGCGGTTAAGGCCTAAAATCAATTGCCAGAGGAATTCATTCAACCAATATCTCACAAAGCTTTTAAATATCTTTTTAAAAAACTTGCGCCTTAGTCATTACAGCAACCCTTAAAGTGGTTTGCTTGATGTTACTTTATTGTGCAATATTTTTCTGAATTTTAAATAGAAAATTTCCTTGTTCCATAGTTCGCATAGTAAAGTCAAAGTATATTTATGTAAATGAATAGGTTGTGATGAGTGTAATAATCATAATTTTATGACAGTGAGCTGGAATAAAACTTTTACAAAGATAGTCATGACGCTTCTGTGAAAGAGGTGCTGATGTGTGGATATTAGTGTGAAATTATTATTTTTAGGATCCCTATAGTTACTGATTTATCAACAAATAATCGCAATCTTAAAGTTAATTAGATATAGATGACTTCAATGATAATATTTAGGCAGATGTCCCATAAGTGAGCACTAACTTTCAGTGGACATGCTCTCAATTTTATTGGATTAGGATAGATTTTAGAATCTTTGTAATTGGATTAGGATAGATTTTACAATCTTTGTAATTATCAATGTGTGAGATCAATAAAGCTGTTAAAGGTATGATTACAAGTAACATAACTGGATATAATCAAGTGTATACGGAGGTAAAACCTGAAGTGCAGAGCGGCAGTTGCCCACGAAATGCAAATGCATACATAGTCAAAGAAAGAGACATAAACTCTGCAGTCCAGAGGCACAGTTAGGTTCCACATGTAGTAGGGGAAATCAAAACATAACAAACATTGTGCAGTCCACAAAAATAGTTAATTCCTATAAGTAGATTTTATTGGTAAACTGTAGAAACCTAAATTCACAGCGCGGAAGAGATATTTACGTAAATGCACATGCTGTTGCGTACATTGCATAGGAGCCAGTCGTAAGTCTGCCTCTAAAGAAGCAGTCCGGGCGTAAAATGCAAAATGAACGTCAGGCGAGTAATTTATGCCCCCCGGTAAGGTGCCGTACATCACAGTGTGACGTCAGCGCTCGTACATCACTTTCTGCTAACGATATATCGACCAAGTATGATGACATCATATTAACCTGAAATTATTATCACTGCACCAAGGGTTGTAACATCAAGAATTGGGTAACGACATGGCGGTTATTGTCTAATAGTTATCTTTTTGACAAGGGCTGAGGAACAAAGTGCAGAGCTACAGGTTAGTTACAGTTTTACACAGGAGTAGTTTGCACCAAGAGCTATAGATTGCCTTTTGGTAGAAAGTAATGACATGATACTCGCATTTTGGTATTTTCGCACATGATTATGAAACGAATATATATTGGTTCGAAAATTTTCAGGGCTGAGAATTGAAGGGGTGTTCGAGTGGGCATCAAACTTAAGCCTTCGGGCTTGACTTGTTCGAAACTTTAGGCAGATGCGTTGGCTTCGGTCAGCTGAATTGGAATGTCAGGCATTTACCTTTAACCGGTTAGCCATAAGATTTGCAGTTACTCCATCTTACTTCGTAATTTGGAGTTTCCAGCGGGCTCAACGAAATCGTGTTCCTTCTAACACTTGCAACGCGATATTGAGGGACAAAGCCCAAACTTTATCTGGAGTTTGGGACGAGTCAAACCTTTAAAGCCTAATTCTGGCACCAAGTCGAGAATGCTCAAAGTTCAGAAAAACGTTTTTCTCATTAAGTTCAGTCTCAATTCACGTTCCACAATTCGCACGATACACTAAACACGCACGATAAGGCTTTCCTAAGTTCACCGTTGATACCTCTGCTGTATCATCCGCTTCTTAGAACCTATTATTTACATGATATTCGTAGCTTCACGATAAACTTGTGTGATGTCTTTACTATAGCGCTGCTTCTAAAAAGCACATCTCCCCCCCCCCCCGCCAGTTTTATGGTTTGCATTATAATGAGGCGGCGGCAGCACATCGGCGGGCCATAAGAGCTCGTTAGGGCAGCAGCAGATAAGCGAGGCTCTGAAGCATGTACGTAGGTATAGATGTGTATGGAACGTTATCTACGTGCAGCGCACGGATTGCGTCTTGGTATTTATAATAACTAGTGCACCAAACGTGACCCTTTTGATGCATAAGTCATCGAAATATATATTTGAAAACATCTCGGGTCAACAAAAGGTTTGATATGCACCAAGCGCAACCCTTTTGTTGAATAAGTCATAAAAACATATACGTATTTGAAAACGTCTCAGCTTAACAAAAGGGTTGATAGTCTAGATGAGGCGTAATTAAGTGACATCACCCGTAGCACCGTTGAAAATGAACATGTCCAAACACGGGCATGCAGGCAAGCGCCCAANAAAGTTGGGTACCTCGGAATTTTTTTCTTCAGTATTAGATAGGGGAAAATAAGGCTTCGGACAGACGGACGGACGGACGGACTGACAGACAGCTCTCTTATTATAGTATAGATTACTGCACGGAATGCAGATATACAGATACGCCCGGGCTTAGAATTAAGTGTACGTTCTTCTAAAGGGCACGTTAAGGTTGGCACATCAGTATATGGTAGACTTCATAACCAGTAGCTAGAAATCCTACAACTGGCGAAAAAACATTACACAACAATCCAAAACAGAAGTTAGAAGCGCAGACTGTAGACAAAGATAATTCACTTGTCGAGAGCATCTAGTTGTTAGAAAGCGATGGTAGGCCTCTAAGCCCAGGTGCATCTGTATGTCTGCATTCTGTGCAGTAATGTGCAGTAATTGGTGTCGACTCAGCAGACAGCTTTTCAAAATTTATAATAATAGTAATAATTCATTTCACATGTACACATATATCGAGACATGGTATAACTTAATCGAAAATTTATAGGCATATATGCGACATTATCCGATACCGGTTCTTACTCATAGGCAGCTATTAAACACCTATAAATTTCCAACTGGAAATGATCGAGGACCGATGATCACTAAAGTTATATTAGACACAAAGATTGGGTTATATATACACTTTTGTAAACTAAAAGTCCCTTGCAGAACTTTTTAAAAGTTTTATAGCCGAAGTGAATTAAAACTCTTGAATAGTTTGTATTGGAAATAATAGGAAAATATATATATGTATATATAATACCAGAAAGTAAAGGTAGTCACTTTGACTGCCCACCCCATCTGGTAAATCTAGCATGAACTAGGACTAGGTCGAGCTGCAGCTGAATGATCTCTATCAAAGACCTCAAGGGAGTGCATGGCTGTAAGCGACCACAAATCATCAGAGCTATGGTGCAAGTGACGGAAGACTCATGTGAAAATTGCGCCCTCCCCCGATCGTTCCTATTTCTATTTTAACGTCACTACCCTGCGATGAGGTGTGAGCATCAGACATAGACCTACTGGCGCTGCAAATCCAGTATCGCAATAATTCACTTGCTTGGCAAGGAGGGAGATCTCGGTTGATAGAAATGCAAGCACATTACTCAAACGTCCCGCCATTGGAATATAAAGAAAAATAAAAGAAAACTCGGTTATGCAATTAACTTTAAACAAAGACACACTTTAAGGCAAAGAGAAATAGATCTTATATTTTTAGAGTTAAGTTATAGCAGTCATAATAATCACAAATGTCTATTTTTTACAAGGAAGTAGGCATTTACTAGAATTTCTTTGCATGTCTGATGTTGCTTTTGTATTCTATTTACTTAGCATCATGCGTATTGCTCCTTATTTTTCCATTTCACTATTTCTCTGATGCACATCATTTGAAATTCCAGAGCAAAACCAGTACAGATTTTTTGTTGTGAGAGTATATTGTATGAAAGATACCTTACCAATGAAAACCTTGATGATTTTTCGGATGAGGTCCAGGTGACGTTATTCACGCAATCCCTCTTTCGTAATGATGCTGCACTCCGTGACGAGCTGGAGGGCTAGTATATATAGCGAGTTATATCCACATTGCACGTAGCCGCTTGCAGCTGGTTCGTCTGGTTTTAGTTATGATGAGAAGCTATACGTCCAGTAAGTTCTTAAACTTCACAGTTTCACTGCCGGTGGCAGTTCGAATGTGACAGGGCATTTTGTTGAACAACCTCGCACGCACCCTAGACAGTGAACCTGATTGAATAATTCGTGGCTTTTGCATCACCACCATTTCTGATTGGAATTCGTACTTCACAAATGCGACCATCGTAGATAGAGAGGAATGGTAAACTAAAATCATCAGGATGCCTAGTGGTATAGTACGCATTCCTGAGTTCTTACAATGCCGAGTGGTGTAGTCATCAAAGTTATTACAATGTTAGGTGATGTACAATAACAAAGTTATTATAATGCTAAATGATGTAGTATGCAAAGGTTATTAGGATTCTAAATGATATAGTAATATCGTATATCGAAGACTTTATGTTATTAAAAGGATGCTTTACCAAAGTAATGCAAAGTAATAATTAGCATGAAGAATTCTTACTGCGTCAAAAATTTAAGTTTATTTTCTGATCACGAGCTCGCTACATGAACTTGGTACGATAATAATCATGCTCAGGAAAGGAACCCCAAAGGAAAGCAATAAAGATACTGCCTTTAAATTTATACAGCAGAGCATATTCCCATGAACAACAGCATTTAAGTGTCATTTAATGTACTTTCAAAATAACAAGCAGAATGGCTCAAGATCCAGCAGACAGGCATATAAATCGGTAAAAACAAAGTAATTGTACAGCATTTTTACAGGGCGGGGTTGAGTATTTTTTTTTTTTCGTTGCTCTTTGTGTTATGCTAGTGAGAATGAGAGGTAAGAGGTTAATGGTGCAATTGCTCGCGTCTCCACAGAACTGATATTAGATCAAACTCAAATTGCATGAACGAGAAGTAAATTCTTCCACGTCCATCTGTGTATGGCGATTATTCTGTCATTTATTGTAACTAGAATAAGAACTGGTACACCTCCTCCTCAACTTTTGATACACAGTCATTCTTTCATCAGTAGTAGAACGGCGTACAGGAGCGGCTAAGGTAACCCAGTGATCAATATGCACCGCAAATTTCTGTCTACCAGTAGAAGCCAAGAGTACAAGAGCGGCTAAGGTAACTCCATTGATCAACATGCACCGTAATAAAGACAGATGGTCATCTTCGGTTCTCATGTTCTCGCCGATTCCATTGAGGTAACTAGTTGTACGTGGCATTTTTTCTGTCTACCAGTAGAAGCCAAGAGTACAAGAGCGGCTAGGGCAACCCCAGTGATCAGCATGCACCGTAAATTTCTGTCTACCAGTAGAAGCCAAGAGTACAAGAGCGGCTAAGGTAACTCCATTGATCAACATGCACCGTAAATTTCTGTCTACCAGTAGAAGCCAAGAGTACAAGAGCGGCTAGGGCAACCCCAGTGATCAGCATACAGAGCAAATTTGATAGCTCGTGGTGGCGGCTGAGATGGAGTTGGTATCGGTTCCTGCACTCCGGCCGATGCAAGTGAGGGCATTTTGGGCGCAGTAAAGCCGCAATATGCCGAATTTTGAGGGCCATTTTTCGAGGTTTGGCCATCTCGAGGCTGCAAAAACTTGGAATAGGAGCCAGCGGCGGAGGCAGGAGCTAGGCACATGCAGGATTCGTGGTCGACGGGAATTGCTTTGGTTTAATATGGAAATGCATATCGAGAGTACTGTGCAGACTGTAGAGGAAAGGTACAAAGCAGCATTAGTAAATTCGGTATGGTACTTCAGTAGCAGAAAAAGAGAAAATTATAAAGCGATTCTAAGGAGTATGTAGTTGTAAAGAGTAAAATTTTTAGTTTACTGGTAGAAGATTATAACGTTATTAAGTATGAGCAAACTTCTAACAGGAAATGAAACTAACTTTGGTTTTAGTCCCGAATAGATCACTAATCGATTTTGAGAATTTTTTTACATATTTAGGTAGTATGAAACATTCTAAGATATTTTTCACGAAAGACATTTCTGTCGCAAATGCTTAGGTTTTGAGACATTTGACTTGGAAGTCTCCATTGTTTTCCAATGAAAAAAAATAATGGTTAGGTACGGTTGGGTAAGGTTAGGTTAGATTAGGTAAGGTTAGGTTAGGTAATGTTAGATAAGGTTCGGTAAGGTTAGCTTAGGTAAGGTTAGGTCAGGTAAGGTTAGGTTAGGTAAGGTAAGGTTATTTTAGAGTAGTTTACGCTTCTATTGGGTCGCCGTTATTTTTTTCCCCATAGGAAAACAATGGGAACTTCAAAGTTGAATAACTCGAAAAATAAGCATTTGCGACGAAAACGTCATTCGTGAAAAATGTCTTACAATGCTTCATTCTACCCAAATCTGTAAATATGCTAGTCGTTTCCACCGACATTGAATGTACTTTAATAACTGTGGGGATATTG
Organism: Parhyale hawaiensis; assembly: GCA_001587735.2. NCBI lineage: Eukaryota > Metazoa > Arthropoda > Malacostraca > Amphipoda > Hyalidae > Parhyale > Parhyale hawaiensis. The sequence continues at coordinate 11,312,829 of LQNS02278161.1, forward strand.
CTTAAATGCTCGTCTAGTAAATTAATAAAAATTATACATTAGTTTCTGAATATCATCTTTACATCAAAACGAGTGAAAGAGTAAATAAATTGTGAAGATATTGCTTCCCTTCGTTCGTAACTACTTGCAAGCAGAAGCCAGTAAAAAGAAATCTCGCATTAAAACCAATTAATCTCGAACCAAGAAAAACTTGACAAACACAAATTCTTTGGTCAGGTGAAAATCTTAACTGCAAGCTGGCGTAAAAAAAGAAATACATCAAGCCTCCTAAAGGACGCCCAAAGTCTCGTTTACTTTGGTACACTAAAAGTTGGGGACAAATTTCTCACCAAAAGTATAGATGGCTAGCACCCACCATGAATCTTAGAAGCTCGTTCACAGTTCCGGGAGGCACTTGACAGACATATAGCCTGGTCTCAGGCGACCTAACCGTCCGCCTGAGGACGCCACTGCCGGTGCCGCTCGTCCTGATCTCTCTTGCCGAGGAGCTGTTTTTATAGATTTAAAGGGGACGTCGAGGGCGATTGCTCCTGACTTGTCCCGTTATTTTTTTTATCGTATAGAGCCGCTTTTCTATGTATTCTTGAGGGACATCAAGGGTGATTGCTCATCTTGGGAAGCTGTTTTTACATTTGTTACGGGGAACCTGTTTTTACGTAATGTTGGGAAGACATAAGCGGACGAAGGATCATATTATGCAGTTGTTTTTGCATTACGCTGGGGGTCTATCGTGGAGAATTCTAGACTCTTTTCAAGAAGCTCTCACTTGGCTTTATTTTTTTTTTACACAGCAGTACTTAAACATTTTATTAGGTTTCCCATGCGCATGTCTATCTAACCCAGAGTTTGCAGCATTTTACGGGCAAGTATTTACTATCTTATTTATTCCAGAAAATGTGTCTTGAGTATCTCGACACGTTAACTATTCCCTAACGTGAGGAATGCTTCAACACTGGCTCGTGTCATCAATATCACCGCTTTCGTATCTACAAGAGAAGATACGTAGTATTTTGAATAGTAAATGAGTAAACTCTGTCAACGCTATTGAAGACTATCCACTGCTTGTACATGAGAGGTAAAATTATTCCAATTTCAATATTAGCAAACCTTTAAACCTTTCTAATTAATACATAAAAAAAGGGCTGTACGTGAAAAAGAAATAGTGTATTTTCGACATCAGATGATGCAGTGCTTTGCTGATATCTGAAATAATCAGGGCAGGAATAGGCCAAAAGTCGCCTCTTCTGGGTATTATATTTTTGGATCTCTCGAAGATCGTTTGTGGGGTCGTAGATTTCTTACGGATGATGTGAACAGCGCGTCTCATCGACTGGCCTGTCGATGTTGAGTTAAGCCTAGCTAAACCGATAAGGTTTGATTTGTCTGAAACTGCAGACAGGAACGTTGGCTTCGCCACTTTGAAAATATTACAGTAAAGTGTTAGAAGCAAGGCGATCATGTGTAAAATAGCAGAAATGCCATTTAACTGAGTAAAATATAGTTTTCGAAAATTTCAATGATGATGGATTAAAAGTAACGCCTGAAACTCGATTCTAAGGGTAGAAGTCAGAAAACCTGCCTGAAGTTCCGGAGTAGTCAAGCCAATCGGGTTTAATTACTAATTGAGCCGACTGGTCGAGCATGCCTTAGGGTTGCACAACCAACTGCAAACCCTTCAGTTTGCAAGCATACGCTGCATTGTGGACCAGTACACCAATGCTTTGAAAGGAAAAGATACTTTATAAAAATACAGAAATGTATATTCTATGCTTTTGTATGCATTAAATAGGTTAACAATCTGTGTCTTCTTCGCAAGTAGTAGTTATGGTAAGGATATAGGCAGTAGCACAATAGAACACGTGACTGCTGTGAAGCGATTAAGATATGGACACATAAAAATATCGAAGGAAAAACTCTAAAATTCTAAAAAAAATGGCACAATGTATCGAAAGGATCGGCCAAAGTGTAAGTCAAGCTACAACACAATCTAATTAACACGATGCATCGTAAATACGAAAAAACTCGCGCGTAAATGAACAGAAATTCAATAATATTGTTAGTGAAACTCCTGTGCCCCAAGAACCGCGGCGTGAGCAACGCAAGTTGTGAGAAACTCTATTTCTACCGCACAACATTGAAAAGACTGTCAGGCGAATTTCTTCCGCTCCCGTCTTAACTTCTTGGCAACTTTTCTTCAGTTCTTTCGTCGAATTACTTTAGTTAAATAATTCAGCAGGGAAGGATAATGAGAGAGTATTCGAATTCAGGGTCCAGCGCAGGACTTTTCGAGGGAGTGTACTGGCAGGATGGCATGCAGATGATCTTGCGTCGCCGGCCGAATCAGGGAAATAGTACCTGTTCGGTCTGTACGGGACAGAATGAGACCTTATCTAGAACATAGTGTCTGAGATACAGAATCAGGCGAATAGTACCTGTTCGGTCTGTATGGGACGAAAAGAGATCGTATCTAGAACATAGTGTCTGAGATAGAGAATCAGGCGAATAGTACCAGTTCAGTCTGTATGGGACGGAAAGAGATCGTATCTAGAACATAGTGTCTGAGATACAGAATCAGGAGAATAACATCTGTTCTGTCCGTATGGGAGAAAAAAAAATTGATGAGAAAAACTCATTAGTTTGATAGATAAAATAAGTCACATATTACCTGCTGAATCTGAAAGAAGAAAGATGAGAAGATATGAAGAATCTAGTAAATAAATAGGACGTGATCTGTATCACAAAAGAAAGTGGGCACGCTGATCGTGTACTTTAAACGGCTTAGTCAACTGTGGCAGCAATCTTGTATTGTGCAAAAGAAAAGATGTGAAGGAAATTATGCAGCAGGCAGTATTACGTAAATCAAGGATAGCCCGTACTGCGAATGGAAGAAGAGACAGAAGCAAATTTTACTATACGAGTATAGAAGAGACTGAAACTAAAGAATTGGATTGATTTTAGTATGGGTAAGATGCATCTGGCTTTTCGTAGTCGTGACAAGAACCGCACTCTATTCTAAATTAATCAAAAATTCAGTGGCTGGATTATATTCTTCATTCTTGAAAAACATAAAAATTTATACCACGTGAGTTTTCTACAGTTAGGCGTACAAGTTAGAGCGTCACAAGAGAGCTGCGCGACTAGCAGAAATCCCCAAAATCGTTCAAATAAGGCACGAGAAGACAAACCATAAATAATTAAGACGACGTGGTACAGAACATGGCTAAACTGATACGTAAATCAGCCATTGCACAGATTTCCAACTAGCTACTATCATCAGAGCTTAATTAAACGATGAGTAAGCTATGTGGACAGTGAATCAAGCACAAACAAGTTTGCTCGTCTAGGAAGGTATGCAGAATTGTGCAGAATTTGGGCCGTCAGCAACTCTATAAAGTTTCTGAAACTGCGCCCAACTGCTGCCTTCAGGCAGCAGTGTACTTCTTTTACAAGCTTTAGTTTAATTGGTCCTAACTACCGCAGGAGTTGCATTAACTGAATTACCGAGGCAGCTCCCCAGATGATTTTATCACATCTTGCTTCTCGATCTGTCGACCTGGATGTTTTCACCTTCACAACGAAGCGCTTTGTTATTAATACAGCCAACAGTAGACAGCGGGAGGACTCACGTAGACTCACGTAGCCAAATCGAAGCATTCGCGTGAGGAAAGAACAGATACTAGCAAGCTCTTTGTTTTCGTTTCTACATACCTATTGTAGCTACTTTCATTGTACCCACAGACACAATACTGGGTTGTGGTTGTCGTAAAAGAAAGGAAGTGTAAGATGTGAATGTTATTAATAGGTAAACTTTTCTATCGCTTTTGTCCCATCTTTGTGATGTGACGTCATCGGTCGGTCACATACTTTTTTTTAGGTGAGTCATCCCTCTGCTCTCAACTTTCTGGTTATTACCTGCTGCGCTATCGTAGTGGTGAAATTACACGTATGGCAGTCTCAGTTCTGACTGTAGACGTTACAAATAGTGAAAAAATTGCTATCTAATTCATGCATGTTAGGGTTAAGGAATATTACGATAATTCTTTGTTTTTGTTGAGCAAGCACAGTGAGAAAAATAATCCTCGTTGCCACTCGCTAACAGAGTGAGAGCGGTGATAATGTTTTCGTTGAAGATTTAAGTAAATATATGTATATAAATATATTTGTATGTCTGTCCACCCAATAAGTGGTCGGAGGAGTTGAGCATTTTTCAAAAAATTTTGCAGTGAGTTTGGTGGGTTGACATAGATGTGACCCATGCCAAAAAAACTAGTCCTAGCTGGCCATAAAAAATGACGGCATTGAATTTCCCTCCACCGGGTCGAATTTGCCTCCGCCAAGGCCGATCGTCTCTCGCCACGACGCCTCCCATTTTTTCCTATGTTATCATTAAGAGATCTGAATGGGGCGGTGAGCCCAGCGCCAGTCTTAATGGGCACAGCATCCATATGAGAAACTAGGATTAGCTGGCCATCAAAAATGACTTCGTGGTCTCACGCCACGAGGCGTTCTAGTTTTCTTTATATATCCGGTCTGTCTCGAAATGGATACCTAACGAGAAAAACGATCAATTTCTGGACACGGCAGATAATGACACATTGGAAACTTTATTGGTCATTTTGCTGCAGATATCATTTGAAATATACATAAGAAAAGTTTTTTCAGTGTAAACGAGCAAGTCTTATTTTTTTCTTCCCTTTCTTGGATGTCAATTTTTTGGTAAGCAGTATGTTCTACTGGTGAGATTAAATGTAATTATTTGCACGTTCGGTTTCTGAAGATATTCACGGCAAATTCAATGCTTGAGCTATAAACAATACGAAAAATAGAAAAGTATTCCTTGCCCAACTATTTAACTATTTAATAGTACTCATAGTCTTTAGTATAAATAACCTCCTAAAATTCATCTCCCAGATTTTACAAATAAGATCATCTTAGTCGACTACCTTCATCTAGAAAAGGATTACCATTCATTTTGAACTTTTCTAAGAACGCTGAACGCAAACGAGTTACATATTGAAATGAATAATAACTTAAAAGGCGAGAGGTTACTTAATTTGAGCCATCATCTACAATTAGAAAAAAAATGAAAAACTGCCACGAACTGTTGGAAGGCGGTTGAACAGGGTTGCGGAGTCGGAGTCGGCCGCAAGCACTTATAATTTTTCTATTCGCGAACGAGAATTCGACTAAAAAACGCTCACAAACTTCCGGGAGGAGGCTTACAAAAAGAATCTATTAAGCTGGAAGAATATTTTAGTCCGCCATCTACAGCTAGAAAAATAGACAGGAATAGCGAGGTTTTTCTAGGGACCTTTTGTAATTCCCAACGTCGAGGACAAGAAAAACACCCCGTCTTGAGAGTAAGGAGCAGATGGCGTCTACCGGGCAGGTCCAAGAAACAAAAGACCTTGTGGACTCATTTTGAGGCAGCTTATCTAACCTGATCAACATCTACTTCACTGAACTTCAATCTGGAGCGTTCGATTCATTACTTTGGAAGCAGTTTTAGTCGTTAATCGCAGACCGGTTAGGCTTTAGAAGGCCAAAAACTCAATCCTGCTCCGTGGATTGAATTTTTAGTCGCCCCAAGACTATTTAATCTACAGGAAATACTACGTACCACTGAAAAGAATTAAAACATTAATACAGTAAACTATCTAAATCTACTAAAAGATATGCACTACTAGTGGAATTACAAATTTAATTATATTACAACAACAACAACAACTAGTAATTGAAGGGTTCTGTCCTTCAGCTGAAAACCCTTCTGAGTTTAGAACCGATCATGATAATAGGGCAAACATGCTTAGCTGGAGTTTGTGAAGTAACTTCAACATTGCATCTGCTATTTAAGAAAGGTCATGGCTGTGAGCATAGAACATGTAATAACTGCTTCCTTACAAGCCCTACTAATAGAAGCATGCTCGTGATGACCAAATCAATCGTCGTGTAGGTATCCAACCAAGCCACAGTACATTAGTTAGATTAGCAGCTGGTGGCTTGCACCAACGCTGAGGAATGCTACGTTAGCTAAAATGCCATCGCAATATTAGGTAACAGTTTTGGCTCCTACGCATCGCTCTTCATTGTTCTACGCTCTGGTTATACTGTAAAATATCATCATTTTTCTAACTGAACTTCTTGTTCAAGGTACCAGCTGATGAACATTCGAATTACTCTTGAGGGCAGTACGCGTTTGGTAATGGTAATATCACATATTTATTACACGATGACCATCGCCGATTATACGATGTTACGATGAAATATCGCAGAAATCCATCGGCGATAGCGATGGTCCCATGGAAATCGTATCAAACAATTGGCGATGGCCATTTTCTCCATCGTCGATGGTGTTATGTGGAAGAAATGGTTCGATGAACTGACTGAACATGCCATCGGCGATGGCATACGATGGACATTGTCACCGGTTGTGCTTCCGATGCCAATGAAATAAGATTAAAACTGCAGCCTTACGAGATAGGAGCATTCATTTTTTTAGTAACATTAAAACAAAGAGGGAATTACAAAGTTTATTTTAATACATTTCCCAGACCTGACAATAACCTGGGCCTTACATTTCGCACCTTTTATCAGCTAGGAATAGTATTACTGGTTTGAAAATCGTGCACAGGCCGAGGTTATAAGAGATGCTGTTTTTATTCGATGTTTGTGGTCTGAGATGTTTGAATTTTTATAATGTGTTAATGCGATGGTCCATCGCCGATTGTGACGCCCTACGATGGCCATCGCCGACGGTTATTTCATCATAGGTCATTACCGATGAAAATTGGCGATTTTTGGTTCCAATGCCGATGGAGCGATGGCATTGCCATCGCCAGCGTAAGAACGATGGCGATGGCCATCGTATTATCGATTTTGCCATAGAAACGTAATCGGAGATGCCGACCTCTGGTCATTATTACTGTCTATTACTGTCTCGGGAAGCAACACCAGGAGTCAGTCGGTGGTGCTCATAGATCATTGACGTGCTGTCTGACTTGGGATATATTTTCACACGTCTTAGCCATGGTGCAGGTCCAGGCGTAAACGAAGACTGACACATCTGTTTGTGGAATTTCTGCGGGTGTCGGCTGGTGTAACTTATTTTGTGTGCCGAACTTCCTTGTGCCATGCAGGCCATCACGCGCTAATACAGCGAGAGTTCGCTTCCAGAGGCAACTCGGCGGAATAAAGACTTATATAATGATATATCATGCCTGAGTGATTACAGAATTATTAGCCTGTGATGTACAATCGCTGAGATAAGTAGTGTTGACGCTGTAAAAATGCGTAAATAAATGTAGTGCTTGGAACGTCATGAAGTGACACTCCGCTGAGGGACAGCGATAATTACATCTTCCCTTAGGACTCACTCAATCGGGTTGTCAAAGTAGATGAAGGCCAAACCCACTCGATTTGACTATCCGAGGTTTCAAACGGCAGCGCTGGTTTCGATTTCTTGATTAGAATTTCAGACGGGGCTTCAAAACCTCAACCTAACTTCATAATTTTGGGTTTCAGTGCGTTCAACGTAATCGGATGGCATCAACACCGGCGACACAATTCAAAGTCAAACATTCTGTCTACAGTTGTGAGCAAGTCAATCCGAGTGGGCTTGACTTAGGCCGACTTTGAACTTTGGCAAGCCAATTGAAAGAGGCCTTAGTTAAACTTCGAACAGATGGTGTTACACCGCCGCCGCACCTCTCTCACCCTCCCCTGTTGCTTGAAGAGTTGTGGTAACTGCAGTCCATGAGCACTGGAAGGTCCAAGGGCGATTCATCTACACAATGCATATAGGTGTTTACAGGTAGTGCATCTTGAACTTTCTGTGAATACGGTATACGTCCTGTAGTTTTCTTACTTTACAATATTGGTTCAGTGTTTTTTTGCATTCTAATACTAGAGCACTCTGAGAGCACATACTTCCGCCAAGCAAAGCAATGTTAACGAGAAATTTAAATTTGTTCTGAAACTAGGAATTCTTTTTCGTCGCCCCAAAATGTTGGTCATTTATGCTTCTCGACATATATGTATAACACATTCTGTAATTTACTTGAAAATTTGTCCGTTTTTTTTTAGTTATCTTCTGACAAACATTTTAACAAACATTAGTTAAACACACAAACGGACATTCCGATCATCACAAAAATCAAGGCTATTTATGACTATTGATATTTAAAATAATTTATGCACATTTGATAAAGAACTGCTGGTAACTTGTTGAAATATGTTACTCACAAACATAAAATCCAAGATAGAGATAAATAAGCGGACTGACAAATCATCACAAAAGTTTGGTCATTCGCTCTTAATAAAATTCCTAACATTTTGTGAAAATTTCGTGAGGCTTCGTCTATAACTTTTTGAGTTATGTTACCAAGAAAAAAGAGGTGAACAAACAAACAAGCTACTGAACGGATCTGCGGCTAAAGCTGAGAAGCTGTTCCTCCCAACATGCCTATCAATCCCTGTTAATTTCCTTTAGGTTCGGTTTTAACTTTTTGAGCTATCATGGTGGTAGACAAAGCGATAAACAGACAGATAAACAGGCAAACTCGACAAAACATAACCTCTTTGGCGGAGGTGATTCGTTTACATGTACGAATTCCTGAAAATACACCTTGATGTTCAGCCAAGTTTAGTCTAGCACCTAATGTAATTACTTCGTTTGAAACTTTCAGCCAATTTTAGCCAAGGGCCGAAACTGATGTTTTATTAGACTGAACCGTAACTGCAGAGACAAGGCTCCGTTTGACACACCCAGCCAAGTTTAGCCAAGCGCCAAAGCTGATGTAATGACAGAACCGTTACGGCACCGGAAAGCCTTCGTTTGAAATTTTCAGGAAGGCCTGGCCGGATTCCGCTCGGACGGAGGAAATAGAGGCGTGCGATATGGATGTGGTCGTTAACGGCGCCGGACCTCAGTGAGAAAATTTTTTGCTAGCACCTTTTCGCAGCGGGGCAGACGCAGAGCGAACTTCAAAATAGCGCATGGAAGCCTCGAAAGGCTGCTTTACTTAAGTCAGTATATTGTCTGATAAAGGTAAGGAACCAGTATCTGTTCATTATCTCTTATGATCGTGAAATATATAATGATAACAGTTATATATATATATATTTATGTTAGTTTGTAGTGTTTTTATTGGTTTTGAATGTTTAGTGAAGAATTTTTTTTTAAGTTATAAGTGTTTTTTTTACTTAGCGTCAATCTTTGATTGGCCTTACTTAGCGTCAATTTTAAATCGTTTATTACGGTTTTTTAATATAAATAGCAGTGTTTTTTCAGCTTTTAGGACGTTAGCAGAACCAGACCTGGCCCAACCTAACCTTTACACGTACGTATTCATTGGACTGTAGGCTAATTACACTTAATAGCCTATTATACCGTAAAATACACCTAATGCAAGAAAATTACCCTTAACGAACCCTCTTACGTCTAAACCCTTCACTAGCTATATATATATATAGGAATGAAAAAATTGAATACACTATATGTTGAGAATATTGATAACAGCAATGAATTTTAAAATGGTATTGAAATTGACCATCCCAATGTGATTAGTGATATTACGGTGTTGTCTATCAGTAGAATAGATTAGGATTACACGTCTTGAGATCGTATGTGACCATACAACTGCTATTTGTTATAATAAAGAGAGCGGCAACAATAAGAAAGCAATTAGTAATGGATACAGTTTTCAATCTCTTAACCAATTAAAATGGGCATAATAATAGTATAGCTGCACTAATATGATCATGTTGATCAGAAAGGGAAACATATAGTGTATTGCATGGAACTTAGTGCTGCCAACAGCAATGGATAACTTGTAGCAGAATATAAGCATGTCGCCTCAATAGGTTGCTTGAGGCGCCATGAAGAACTGAGTGCTTATTGTTTTTCATCTTTTGTGCTTATTGGCTAATCGCTGGTAATGAGGCCTGCAGGTTTGGACTGCTTGTATTAATGGATTTTTCTTGACTGTGGCCTCCCAAACTTCTGTTTGAGCCTCATACCTATAGTGTAACGATACTGTCTCATATGTATTGGTACCTGTCAACCTATTGCATTATTGCTGCACTGTGCTATTACGTCCTTAATCAAGATATTAAGGAAAATAATGACAGCATAGATATGGTATACCCTGCCATCAAGACGTTCATAAGTATCTATAACCTATAATTTAAAGGACAAATTACTTCATTATTGCATATATTTTTCGAGTCCAAGTGAATTTTTAAGCAGTGGTGAAGAAATTTTTCAATTCAGAAACTATTGCATTTTAAATTGAATTCTTTCAACCATGCTTTTCTTTTCATTTATTCTTAGGTACAGAACTCGTGTAAATTGTTCTATTTGGCAAACAAAGGAGCACAATGTTATGCACAGCTGAACTAACAGATGGGTTTAAAAAAGCACCAGCAGAATGCTACTAGTCCGAAAGGACACAAAGAGATCCCTCTACTAACCATTATATTCAAATTTTGCGTCAAGCTTACCCTACAATTCAGAGATAGACGCCACCGAATTCACATTTGCAGAATACGAAACGCTAGCATTGATACTAAAAATGCAAAACGTTCCAAGAATTCCATAATGAAGCTCTCGCCCTCACGCCCAGCCAATTCCCACTGGGTTCCATTTTGGACTGGACCCTCCCAGTCTCAGGAATATGGGCAGTTCCATAGTAGCTTGTGGGAATATGGGACTTCCGTGACTTTGGCTAAGCATGTATGGAGATTATATCTGCAGTAACTGCTCCGTAGACCAGTACGCTGTTGAGTACTGGTATCTAAAATCTTAATTATGAGTTACTATTTGATATTCAACATTTATTTCAGCCTCGATATTATTCGAGTTTTTAGCTGAAATGCTCGATGGAAATGTATACCTTCATATTGCAGTCATCTGAATCAGGTAATTTTCCATCAAGATGTGTAGCTACAAACTGCACTTCAATAATATTGAAACTTAAATAAATGTTGATATTTAACAAGTACCGCATAAATTATATTTCAGACTAAAGGACTAAGCAATTTTCCAGTTCTATGCAGTACACATTAATAAAGCTTATCCGACCATACACATTAAAATGACCCAAATATCAAAATTTCGTCCAATAATTATGTTGTACTAAGTCGACGTATCGGGAAGGAACATAAAAATTGCCTCAACAACAAACTTGCACAAAGCAGTAGCGAGCGCCCGGAATCTCAATCGATTGGTGCAGATCAGTGAAGTTCGGGACACGTATTTTCGTCTGGAAAGTTCGGTATTACAGCCCTTCGTGCCGCACAAGTTGCGCCGTTTGCACGTACGAGCACAACAGTAAGTCGATCAGCAGTTACTGCTTCCAAATCGATAAGATGAACGTACGTACGTCTGGGCTATGAGGCACACGACTGTTCCAATACAAATGGGGGGTCGTGTATAGGCTCATGCAGGGGGACTGCGGCGCCCCCTGTTTTCCCTTGATGGTAAAGACACATGTTCGAAAATTAAGTTTAACATGTAAGTCTCCATATCTATTTGAGCATTCAATGCACTAAATAAAAGCCATGAAGCACGCAACTGTTCTAACAAATATGGTGGGTCGTGTTTTGGTTCAGTAGGACTACACAGCACTGCCGATTTTTTGATATACATTCAGTAGATTGAACTTAGTTTTTTATTCCTTATATATACTGTGCTTGAGCATTCCATACGTAAAACGAAAGCTGTGAGATACGATACGAACTTGATATAAGAGATGCAGAGTCAGTAAATTGATTTCTGTGTTTAATTCTTTACATATTTATATATATTGTACCATAGTATATCAGCACGAACGTGTAAGCTGCGAAGGACGTTTCTGTTTCACTAAACATGGCACCTCGCGTAGACGCTTCAAAAAGATGCCGTACTATCAAATTCAAGCGATGCCTTATAAAAGTTTTTTCCTAACTCCCTAATTAAGATACTTGCAATCTATTTGCTTAGTTTTTGAGCTTTTCACCCGATATCTCTTACGCTTTCTAATGTACATCACTGCTATGCCTAGTAATTGAATTTGGTTAGTTATAGAAAGTATCGCAACATACGATAGTATCTCGTCTATAATATTACAATATAACATCTAATAATGTAGCATAATACCGTTAACATATTGGTAAAATATTTAATCATGTTGTATAAACTCCATGATAGTACAGTATAGTATTTTTTTTATTATCGTATAATATCTATAGTAATAACAGTATAGAATACCCAAACATATTACTGTATATTTGTGAATAGCTAATAACGGAGTTAGATCGGCTTTACACGCAATCTAGGGAAAATCTACAGTTAACCACTTCTTGTGGTGTAACTATATTGCCGAAGTTACACCATACAATCGCAAGCTGAAATAATCAGAGGACATAGAGTTAACGCATTTTTCAAGTTCATAAAGTAAAAACAAATAAAGCAAAGATGATTTATTATCTCGCATGCAGTGGATACACCTAGCGAGGTTTTTTTTTAGCTTTAGTTCGAGAATTGTGAAGAACTTGTGGAGTGAAGAGCAGGAGAAGCAGTCCGTGATGAGAGTCCATTTAGGATCCCTCGCCGTACTTCGTCTCGCCTCTCGGTGCTGGAGTGCTCCCTTGGTGCGATACCGTTGTCACTTCACCACTTAAATACTTGTCAGAGGTATCTTAGCTACCGACTTACACTGCGTAATGGAACGATGTGGGAGTTGAACTACGGCTCATAAGTCGAGCATGCGATTTCATAATGTAACCCTGGCATTATATTCAACGTTGAATGTAGTGCTAACTCTGTGAGAGCGACAGGGTCGACTAAAGCCTGCATGAGAAACATCGTGGAAGCACACAGCATGTAGCATAGCAGTATTTATTTCCAAGGCATGAGTTTGAGAGGCACTGAACCCTGAGCAGACATTGCTCGAGGGACGTGGGTGCATCAGTAGAGCCCGTGCTGTCACCTATTATGCAGCACTTTACTTCAAATTAATGAGCTAATTAAAACTATCAGTGACACCTACAAGAGCCCGGCTACCGTGACCACTAACATCTTATCAAATCTTTGGTAGACCCACATTTATGTTGACACGAATTCTATTACATGTTCGAACTCATTGTACCGCAAGCAAGTATCAGAAAACTGTAGTGTGAGCTCGCCGCCTTACTGAAGTGTGATGACTGAGGTAGATATCCCGATGCGGCATACGCTCTCCAGGGCTATTTTTTCTCAACTCAAAGGCAGGCTAATGGAATGTAGTGAATGAAATAGATGTTCCAGTGTAGTCCCCAGCTCTTTGGGGTATACGCTCTACTGGCTCCTAGTTTTTAATTCAGTGACAGGCTAATGCAGGGTGAAGAGTGAAGTAGATTTTCTAATGTAGTCTCTCTCGTAGTATGCGCTCTACAGATTTCCAACATTAATGCCATTACAATTACGGGATGTGAGTCATGTAGATGTTTTAAAGTAATTTACCTCGAGATATACGGTATGGTAGATAGGTTTTCATTGTCAATTTTTTGCGCTCCACTTCTCTACTCTTAAAAGAAAAAAAACTTCGAAGAGCAACGATTTCATCAAACCTATGAATAACATTATGAGTCACTCATAACAGGCTCAACTACACTTACCCCAAATGAGTTCATCACTATCATCACGGCTTTAAAATAAAATCAAACAATATTTCTGATTTGAGAATTTCATGGACGATTACAAAGTTTAGGTAGCGCATTAGATCATTGTCGAATAACGTTTATTGATAGTCTATGAAAATCGAGTCCTCTTGTGTAAACAATATTGCATTTTTCAGTTTTGGAGACTCTTGTCTTGTCTACAGTTTTTTGTGTCGCGTGCGCAGTGCAATACTCACTGACACTTTGTCGCTGTCTGGTACACAATAGAAAAGTGTTCAGATTTCTGAATTTTAATCCGCTGCATATTTTAATCAAAATCTGGAATGCTAGCGACACTGGCTTGAAGGCTAACATCTTAATAACTTTTTTGAGTTGGCAAATACACGGCAAGACGTGGGAACCTTTAGTGCTGCCTATACGGGGACGAGTAAACCATAGTGTGAGCCCACCTCGATACATAGCGTCACCAGGATCTGGAAGTGACATTCCAATGTTATGAAGCACAGAGGAGCTTTTAATTTCGTCTTCACCACAAGAATTTCTCTTTAGTCACGAAAGGTGGCATTATTCATTACCTTCGAAAGGACATCGTAGTGGCAACCCTATGGCTGCTGCCAGTGTAGCGAAGACGTGCGCTGTGCTACATTGAAAGATAACAGTATTGAGTGTCTTTATTGTCATAAGATACGACGTAACGCGTCTACAGCTTAATAGAATTTACATGATAGTCGCATTCATGCATCGTATTTGGAATACGACACTGTAAACATTGACATTTGCATAGTAGAATAGTAGTAGATCATGTCATCATTGCAGCTCTGCGTTGAAGGGGGACAGCGGCAGTGTGGTGGTCGTAGCAGTTCTGCATCGTCACTGAACTACTTCATAATTCCTCGTAGCGCTTCTACATTGTATCGTTGAAATTTGAGAGCCAATATGACTAGTGCAGTAACGCAAATAGTTAAATGTAAAGTGTTACCGTACTAGTCATCTTAGCCCTCCAATTACTGCTTTACGTTCTATTGTAATAAGATGCGGCATTCATTGCAGTAATTCAACGTTGCAGTAAACTTCAATTAAACAGTCATTGTTTGTATAAAAGTGAAAGGGTGACACCCGTATAGAGTACTAAGCAACCCTAAGACTTCGCGAATATTGCAAGGAATTTCTCGCTCAGAAAAAGAAAGAGATCTCGGCTGATTTCAGTAGCGCAGACGTACGTGAAACCGTACTAACATACAGTAGATAATTTTCAAATCGAAATTTTAGCTTCTATTTGTATACTACTCTGTGCCATAATTTTATCAGAACTGAAATTCAACTCGGTGAAGAAGCTCCACAAACGGAAGCTAGCAATAAACTTTTTCAACTGTGTTTTTCACCCAAGAATGTGACAACACATTTTGCCCACCGAAGGTAAAAAATCTTTAGAGCACTGCCAAATCAAAGCCTTTGATAGAACACAGGCCACAGACCAGTGTTCAGCTTACATGAGTATTACTACGTCTCATAAATAGGGACCCAGTTCACTAAGTCTTTCTTAATACATAATTTTCTTGGGACCAGATATTCTATGCTACTCTTGGCACCTAACCTCAAGGGTGCGCGACGCATTTGGTCACTCGTAGCGCCTAACATCTAGATATACGTCAGAAACTACTGATATCGTATCACATTAAGCATTTAAATAACTATGACGTTACACACAGCGGCCGGTGGAGTAACATTAACTAAAATGTTTTGGTTGACATGTTTGGTTTCAGTAACCAAATATTTAAGCCATTATAACAAAATCGAAGAAAACATTCAGCTAATGGTACATTTTTATTTGTTTACTATTACTTAATGTATTTCGTAATAATAACCAATATTAGTACCAGTTACCAAAAGCAACTTTGTAATTAGTAAGAATAACCAAATCCAGTCAAGTACCAAACTTTTTTTAGTAAAATTTACCATAAAATTTGGTAATATAACCAAAATACAGTATGTATCCAAGATTATTGTTAATATCAACTAAGCATTTATTTATCTGATAGCCAAACCAGTAGTTTAGTTATTTCAACTAAATTTGGTTAATGCAACCAAACCGGTCTCGGTGTGCAGAAGCAGAAGGTCCTAGTATCCTGTCTACCAAGAGGGTACAACCACGTTTAGCGACAGGAGAGTAAATTGGCTTAATAGAAAGCCACATCCGAAGCCATTCGTCTATTTAACTTCAGTATCTGGTATGGATATTACCTCAGCTGGATAGTATTTCCATTGGGAATTATCTCAAATGGACATTGCCCTAAATGGATATTACCTCAAATGGATATTGTCCAATCGCTCGCCAAGATGGCAAGCGATGGCAAAATAAGCTGCTGTAATAAATCAATCATGAAGAAGTACACCATGAATACTAAATAATTTTTCGTTCAATGCTGACATGATCACATCAGATTCGTTTGCCAAGCGAATCTACGCATCTCAGAAAAGATAAATAATCATAGAGTACTGTACACTACAATATAGTAAATCATATTCCGCTCAAGCCCATCATTGTCACTTCTTGCATATTTATTTACCAAACAAACAACATTTCCTACAACCAAGTATATCATGAAATATTTAGCTGGTCATTTTCTGCTTCAGCTTCCCATCAATCAGGATTCATTTGCAACAGCAGCCATAAAAGTTTATCATAAACTATAGTAATGTATAATATTGAGGGTTATGTGTAGATAAACATATATCTATGATATATATCTACAATATATGGCTCAGAATCAGTCCTCCATTCAACCCACGAGCAACATTTCTATTTCATTTATTATACAAACCAATGATGAGTGCTCATTTTATTATACAAAGGAACTATGATAATTATACAAACCAATGATGAGTGCTCATTTTATTATACAAAGGAACTATGATAATTATCTAGAACGTTAGCTAGTGCCCCACAGCATCAGTCGGGGGTCCCATACGCGTTCAGCATGTGTGATTCAATTACCAAACCAACCATAGGTTTTTCTAGGTATAACTATAGTGAATGATAGCTACTCAACAATTGAAGAAATTACTGCGTTGAGTGGGATCATCATATGCTTGTTTTAATCACAACCTAGTTGGGCTACCGCAGCCTGAAGAAATGATAACCGTATATGTGTTTATGAGTGCGCTACTTATGAAGGGGCGACGTATGCATACTAATAAGGAAGCTGTGTGTTAATTGTTATTTCGTCTACAGAGCTCTAATATAGCAAGTCTGTGCATTATCTCCGCCAAGGAGGTTATGTTTTCGTCCGTTGTGTACGTTTGTCTGTCTGTCACCAAGATAACTCAAAAAGTTATGAACAGATTTTGACGAAATGCAAAGGGCTTGTTATGTATGATAGGAGGAGCAGATGATTAACTTTTGGTGAAGATCTGTCTATCCATTTGTTTGTTTGTCTGCCTCATTTTTCTCTGTGCCATAACTCAAAAAGTCATGGCCAGATATTTATAAAATTTACATGAGTTATTAGGTATATTATAAGGAGCAATTGACCAAATTTTTGTGACGATTTGTTTGTTCGCTCGTATGTTTGTTGCTGTGTGTGATTTTATGTTTGCAGAGCAATGACTCAAACAATTCTGAGTGAATTTTTATGAAACTTCCAGGAATTGCTTGAAGTGTTAAAAGACATAAGGGATTGTATTTTGGTGCAGATCGGCTGCTTCGTTTCTATGTTTGACTTAACTTTGTCGTAATGTTTGTTAGCAGCATAACTCAAACAGTTATGAAAGGATCTTCAAAAAAAATTGCAGAAACCGTTAATACTATTGAAAGGAACCAATTATTTGATTTTGGGGTTGATACAAAAGAAATTGTGGTTTCAGAGACAATTTGAATTTTTCGTTACCGTTGCCTTACTTGGCGGAGATATGCGCTCTCAGAGTACGCAAGTTTACTTATGCCCATAGCTTAGATGCCATGTGTGCATCATCGTACCCCTTATCGGGTTATGATTGCGACACAATTTTTGAGGTACGGGGTCTGTGGTGCTGCACAGGTAACCTTGAGGTTGCGATTACAACACACATCAGTATTTACAACTAATTTACCTTATAAACAGGCATTCAAATTATAAAGCATTCTCGTGCGAGATAGGGAGAGAGATGAGCTCTTCACCAGGAAGTGAACAATCCTAGTGCAAGTGTCCGAGGAACTCATATGAGGCTAGCTGAGCTGTACACAAAGTAGCTGTGCCTGTCACTCAACTGTATAAAAAAAAGGAAACTTAGAAACCCTCTTCTCTTAAGATTCATTTATGTTGTGCTCACGATATATGTAACTGATACATACAATATATTGTACGATATTCTAACCCTCAAAAACTCAGCTCTACAGTAACTGAGCCGTCGATATATACCATAATTTGTACATAGAGTCAGTGACCTAATGTAAATTAAAAGCTATGAGGCGGCAGTTTTGTTGAGAGCTGCCCATAGCTGACACTTCAAGAAGTAACTGAGATATTTTACAATTAATTTTTCTAAAAAAATATTACATTTCTACAAAGTCTCTCATGTTACCGTAGGGACCATTGTAAGTAGCTTTATATTGTCAATATGTATCTCCAATTTTAGGTGTTAAACCTCATGATACTTTTCCATCAATTAATTATGTGGCAGATGAGAGGGAGTTCGATTTATAATGGAAAAAAAAAACTTTTTGGGAAGTAATGTGTGTTCAATGGTAGCAGTGCAATTTCGCTGTTTTGAGCAGCTTCATAATAAAATTGTTAAGCAGGGATTTTCTTATCTCTCGTGACTCTCATTCTTCAATTACCAATCTGGTGTGAATCACCTGAGTTACTTTTATGTTAGCAATCGGAACTCTCATTTCTGAACAACATGTTTTGAGAAAATATTTTTTCCGTTTTCTGAAAAGTTTTGAGTGCACTCAACAATAAGAATCACAATCCGTCTCCAAAGTGTGTTTAGAAATATCAACCTAAGGCAAGTCTAGAATAGTGCAAAACTAGAACACTCTGGAGAGCATACCTCCGCCAAGCAAGGGACCGGTAATGAAAAATTGAAATTGTTGCTGAGACCATGATTTTCTTTGTAGCAGCACTTAAATTATTCACTTGTGCCTTCTGATAGTATTAACACTTTCTGCAATTTTCTTGAAGATCCGCTCATAACTTTTCGAGTTATGCTACTAACAAACATTATGACAAACATAAGTTAAACATACAATCGAACCAACTGATTTGCACCAAAATATAATAATTTATGTCTTTAAACATATCTCACAACTCCTATAAATTTCTCAAAGATCCATTGAGAACTTTTTGGGTTATTGCGCTAACAAGCACAAAATCAAACACAGCAACAAACACACGAACGAACAAATGGATCATCACAAAAATTTGGTCATTTACTCGTCTTAGTAAATCTAACAACTCATGTAAATTTCATGAAAACCCATCCATAACTGTTGAGTTAAGGCATTGACAAAAATGAGGCAGACAAACAAACAAACAAACGGATGGATGGATCTTCAACGAAAGTTAATCATCTGTTCCTCCTAGCATACTTAACAATCCCTGTAAATTTCGTTCAAATCCGTCAAAACTTTTGAGTTCTCTTGATGACAAACAGACAGGATAACAGACAGAATAATAGTCAGACAAACCCGACGAAAACATAACCTCCTTGGCGGAGATAAACATCAAGTTGAATGCCCTAAATGATCTCTGAGGAAAAACGCTAAAAAAATACTCACTGCAGACTTGAACTCCTGCAGATCTACTCGGCCTGGCACTGATCTCGGCAAAGAATGTTATATGCTGCCAGAAATTGAGGTAAAACCCGCTATTTTAACTAACAAGTTTCGCACCTAACACTGTGCAGAGTAAAGACTCTCCCTTTGAAAACTATTATGGACGATCGTAAATCCAATATTGTCACCTGTTGCTGTGAGACCAAACCAACATTGACATTAATTTAAGCTTATATCCTTGCAGTTATCGAACATTTTACTTCAAGCGTTTTGCTATCCTGCGCGGCCTCCCAGGACTCCAGCGACCGCCCTAAGGGAAGGCCACCGTCCACTTTTAAAATTACTGCTCGATTGCATTCCTCCAAAGAGCTCCGTTTCTTAACTGATGGCCTTCGGGAGCCCGAGAATAATAGAACATTTGCATCTCAAAAGCATTAGGTAAGTGCACGGATACGTGCCTTGGTATATTGAATATAAGAGCAGGAGCTGTCAGTATGAAAGGCTTCTTACTGTGTTGTGGCTCGATACACTGATGCACGTCACGCAACACAGACATACATCACGTGTAAGTGCGTGCTGTCTGGTGCAAAGATCAAGCGCTTTGCTATTGGTAATTATTTTACAGGCAGACAGTCCCGCGGTTATTGAAAAGGCTGCTAAATTGACTACCTGTAGGCTGAGGGAGAGATTGTATCAACAATTCTATTGGTAGGTTTTGAATGTCCAATAAGAGTCGATGTTTGCCACTGCGCAATGCCTATGTACACGCACTTCAAACCAAAACTCTGCATGCATGAAATTTTCTGTTGGGCGCCATGTTTACCGTTTGATTTTAATGTTCATATACTGTATTTAATCGAACATTCAAGATTGCATTAATAATTCAGCTGTGAGTTTTTGTCTTATATTCCTGCTAATAAGAGTACTATAATATTCTGGCTTGGCTACGAAGTCATTATACCGTTACCAATAAGAATACCATTCTTTCTGACAATTTCTTTCATACAATTATGCAGACGGTACCAAGGTACTCATATGAGAGCAACGAAAATATAAAAAAAAATAGCCAATCTATTGTGGCATTTATGAGGCATCTACTTTTTCTACAGCAAGATTCGTCAAAACACTTTTTTTACCTGCTACAATGCTTCAAATCCATTTTCAAATCAAGAAAATAACAATTTATGACTTTAAGAACTATACAAAGTCCAAACGTAAGACGCAAATTTTCTAAATAAATAGTTACAATGTTGTCACACGCAGCGTTCCTCACTTAAAAATATTTTTATTAAAGAAATTGAAACTTCAAGTGCAATCATAACATTCACCATAAAGGTAACATGTAGAGGGTAAGTATTTAAGCGATGTAGAAAAAAAATTGCTATCGTATAAATCATTACTGTATCAACAGCCAAGTCAGAAGTTGTTATCCACTTGCAATTACTATTTAAATTTCTTTCTTTTATAAATACACTTATTTAATACTGTACAATAGTGAAAGAGAACATTTCTACCACTAAAAACTAAAGCACTGTTAAGAACCAACTGCAAGAAATGAATCATATATGAAATCTACTATATAATACTTCACGTCGTGTTTTTATTTATTTATTTATTTATTTATTTATATATTTATATCTTTCCTGTCACGCTCTATGGGAATAAGATAGGAGAAAATTCAGATTTCAAAATGTAAAAAAA
>LQNS02278161.1:11347816-11365838 GCA_001587735.2 Parhyale hawaiensis
GGAGTTGAGGGCAGCAAATGCCATCCGCAGCAACACTGTACTGAACTGTAGAGCTGGAGTTGATGGCAGCAAATGCCATCCGCAGCAACACTGTACTGAACTGTAGAGTTGGAGTTGAGGGCAGCAAGCCACCCACAGCAACACTGTACTGAACTGTAGAGTTGGAGTTGAGGGCAGCAAATGCCATCCACAGCAACACTGTACTGAATTATAGAGTTGGAGTTGAGGGCAGCAAATGCCACCCACAGCAACACTGTACTGAACTGTAGAGTTGGAGTTGAGGGCAGCAAATGCCATCCACAGCAACACTGTACTGAACTGTAGAGTTGGAGTTGAGGGCAGCAAATGCCATCCGCAGCAACAATGTACTGAACTGTTGAGTTGGAGTTGAGGGCAGTAAAAACAACCCACGGTGACACTGTGGCGAACTGTAGAGTTAGAAGAATTTTCAAGAGCAAACACCACATATCCACAGCAATATTGCACTGAACTGTTTATCGATCCGACGTTTTGAGGATTTACATCAGTTGAAATAGTTTTCAAAGTCGAATTGGTTTTTTTATTACGAGTAATATAGACCGATTGTAAGAAAATAACTCCGAATTATAATCTCTTCTGCTGCTACTTTGTTTCTACTGTGTAACTAATGGCATATAAACTTCATTAAAAGGATAGAAGTAATTTATGAAGCAGTGCCATTAAAAAAGTAGGTGTTCTTCTGATATTCGAAACTTCATGCATGAAACTTAGGTGAACAAATACAGCATGAACACATTTTTTACGAGAAAAGCAGGCTATTAGAATAAAATTTTATGTTAAATAATATATAAACAAATACTTAAAGTCATCGACACATTATCAGTGAGGGCAATACGGTTTTTTAAAGTTGTCAAATGGTGATATTTGGCAATGATTACGTTATTACAAAATAAAAAAAATTATAATTCCACTGCGTGGAATATGACTATACTCCATTAACTGCAACACATTAGTGACGATTGAGACATGTTTGACAAATAATTAATACGAGCGTCACGAGCACCACCAACGAATTATCTACGTCAGCTAACCTGGTGTTATTATTGACGACTACATGATGTACGACACTCATGCAGATGACTACGCCCAGAATGTCATTGAAAATATATTAAGAGCACTTTTTAGAGAAATAAGAAATTGGTATTAAACGCTGTACAATATCTGCTACCTATTTACTATAACATCTAAAAGACGCTTTAATAAAATTCTTTTTAAGAGCAAAAAACTAATCTCGATATATACATTTGATCGATTTCGTAATGCTTCGAAGCATAGGAACATAAAAGAATGGACCTTGAGGTGTCGAAGCTGCATTTACCAAACTATTATCCGATATATATCATAACAATAACACCTTGTTTAGTTCTCAAGTCCACTTACACATTCAATAGTGAAATTATGAAACACTGAGAGCAGTTCCACCGAAATCGCATATATTGCTGTAATTTAGCGAACCTTGAGAGAAATTTTTACTGGCTACGGTATCTTGCTTGCCTAAGCAATTTTGACGAGGTAGATGGCGCAGTGGGGGTTTCAACCGATTGTAGTGTTGTCCTGCCAATTAAATTGAAACTGAGACCGTAAATATATAATATTATAAACCACCATTTGTTTCTGTATTGGTTGCTTGCTCCAACGCTTGGTTCGTTGGTTGGTAGGTTGGTCCGTCTTTCAGTCACGAAATTATTAACCAAGTGCGCTTGTCAAACGGTCTCTCACTGCCCGGGTGCGCACTAGTAGCTTTGAAGGTCAGTGCTACTGACGTTTTTGGCACCTCGTATCCAAGAAAGATAGTCTGGGGAATTATGATTTCGTGGGCTCGTTGCAGTTTTTTCTATGTCTTAAATTTCTGATGTCATAACGATTTCGTTTATTGAAAACATAAACTGGAGAGGTACAACTTACTAAGCTCATCGTCACTTTAGAGTAACGCATATCCCACAATATAGTAAGTTGATACATTACATCTATTTCTTGAATCCCTACAAGCATGTTCCAAACTCTAGTCAGAAAGTGACAGCAGAAGGCTTACGCTAAGACCAGACTATACTCTGCAACAACTAACTGCACGATAAAACAAACAATCAAAATTTTGCCTCGGAATAAGACAAGGATAGATGCAAATTTTTAGTCCATTAATTTTTCATGACTTCTAGGACTATTTTTGTTTATATAACAGACGAACAGCTTTGAATTTTTAATACTATTTGTTCCGTCAAACTAGATAGACAGAGTCGAGTTTAAACCTATTAATAACAGGCTGTACAACCTGACTAAAGAAACGTTTTCTCCGTGGGAATGCACAGGACAAAGCATTCTTGCAAGAAAAATATAACCTGAATGATCAAAATTGGATTAAGAAATATTCATGTCGTATCCATATTTGACTATTCCCCCGGAAAAGGCAAATATACACAAATTATCAAAATAAGGCTGTACTGAATATTTTCCTAACAGGGTTCCAAAATAGCAGAAGTTCTTTACTAACCTGATATCAGATGTGATTTTCATCAAAGCAATACAGCGCGACATTAGTTTGAATCCCCTAGTAGAAAACAATACCAGTTAGACACTATTAATTTTTATTTTATAAGTCATCCTTGGAGGGTATACTATTATTTAAACGCATCTTAACCAAACTATTTAGGAGAATGGTGTGTTTTTTACGTCTGTAGTAAATTCAATTATCTTGGTAAGTTACTGCGATGTAAGGCAGGTAGATGTCCGAGAGCCGAAGTTCATCTGAATGTGTGCTATTTTTTTTTACAGTAAGTTTAAATATTTTTCTATTAATGTTTTTAAAACTAAACAAAACTCATAAAATTAGTTTAGACCTACTTCGTTTATGTCTTCCAGTCTTCATTTTTTCTAGTTCAAGATGAAACTTTTTATAAAGTTTTAACATTGAAAGATTGCACATCACACTGCTGCTTTGATGCTTCAGAAGAACACTATTTAACATAAAAACATTACCTGAACGGAACATTTCTGGAGGAAACTTCACTGCAACTTGAATTTCCTATCTCTTTAAATATTCCGGGTAAAATATTTCTACCCAATAGAGTCAATACCGTAGAGCTGTAGCTAGCGGTCATGGCTTCACTTGGATTTTCAGGCGCGGTTGTCATCGATTTAGGGTTTTGCATCTACTACCAAAATCATTACATAACTTCTCAAATCGTTGTAACTAGCAATGAAGTGAATGCTAAAACTGCCCGTGGATCAATTATTATGAGACCCAATTAGCAATAAGTAATGGGATGTTAGCACAGAAGTTAGGCAATTAGGGCGTCAACAGGACGCTCATTTCATTAAGGCCTAACTAAGTCAATTCTCAGAAGTGTCGTAATCCGTTAACTTTGTTCCCTCATAAGGCACAGATGGCTGCGAGCTGGACGAAGTTTCGAGCTGTTCCAAGGGAGGAGATTCTCTCTTAACTCCTGTGCCCTACTTAACAAGAGCGGCTCTGCCATGTGATACTTCGAGTGCAGGCTGAGATTCTCTCTTAACTCCTGTGCCCTACTTAACAAGAGCGGCTCTGCCATGTGATACTTCGAGGTGCAGGCTGAGATTCTCTCGCAACTCCTGTGCCCTACTTAACCAGAGCGGCTCTGCCATGTGATACTTCGAAGTGCAGGCTGAGATTCTCTCGCAACTCCTGTGCCCTACTTAACCAGAGCGGCTCTGCCATGTGATACTTTGATGTGCAGGCTGAGATTCTCTCGCAACTCCTGTGCCCTACTTAACAAGAGCGGCTCTGCCATGTGATACTTCGAAGTGCAGGCTGGGACTTTTGTTTTAACTCCAGCGCCCTACTTTCACCCTAATAAAATACAATTTTCCTAACATTGCGTTTCAGATTAAATATAATCTTTGAGTTACTTATTTGAAAACAGAATAAGTTTAACCACAATGCAATATGACTCACTAAATAGCAGTCTCTCTGTGTCTCACATGCTATAATGCACGACAATTTGGTTCAATTCAAAATTATCATAAGATAGACTACAATTTGTTTCATGTGAGCGCATTACAGAATTACAAAAGAAAAGTGTAATGGGAGAAATGTGACGTAGGTTCTAAGTGTCCAGGGACGTCATGCTGCATACAAGCTTCGATAGTTGCAATACCAGCAGCATTATACCCACATCACGGAAATAGTTCCGCCTCTACAGTTGGGCATGCATAGGCTGATTATTAGAGCTCGGACACTAGAGCATTTTCACCTAAAATGCTACTCGCGCTCTTTATGCTCCAAACGCTATAAATGCTCCAAAGTGCTCCTTAGTGCTCCATTTGACTCTAACTGTGCACATAGTGAGAACAATCTCAAATAAATGGAGCGTTCTTAGCAGGTGATCAACCGTACCTTCAAGTGTACTGAATATCAACGAGTTTGATTCAAGCAAAAATAAACGACAACAGCAATATTCAATACCCATTGACAAGACTGCTATCAGTTTGAATGTGGTAAAATGTTTGAAGTAGGGATCTTCTCTAGGGTGGGGTAATTTTCTTTTGAGTTCCCCCATACTATGACACGCCAACGAATACAATAGCTTAATAGGTAGATGAATGAGACGTGCATGATCACTTAAGTAGTTGTAATTTTGAACCGTGGTTTCTATAATTTTACAATTTAATTAGGTTCTTCTAAACTGGTTGTAACCGCATTTAGGGTATGTATAGTTACCCTAGGCGCAACAGCAGTACATGAGGGTGCAATACTTGTTCAATGCATTCAGTGCCTCGTAGTAGGGTACACTTTTTTTAACGGTTGACATTGTACTGGACTAAGATCGAATGTTGTTTTGCTCTATCTTTTAAAAATTTTGAGGTTGTTGTTTTTTAATCGTTTCATTTCTCATTTTTACCTGCTAAATATTTTTAAAAGCAAATTCTCATTTAAATTCTTATTCCGATAGATGTCTAAATTATAATTTGGTGCATGAATCGCTCCTATAACTGCCCCAAAACGCTCCGGCAACTGCTCCAAGCGCTCCTATAAATGCTCTAAATGCTCCTGTAACTGATCTAAACGCTGCTAAAAGTGCTCTAAATGCTCCGGTAACTGCTCCAAACGCTCCCATAGGTGCTCCTGATGCCCTTTTCTATTGCACACTTATTGCACACTTATAGCGCTATAAGTGCTCCTTTTAACCACTACTGCAGCTCTTTTTTAAGAGCTGCAGTTTCCTAGCTCTAGTGATTATGTTCATATCTTTTGAACACATGGTCTCCTATCATTTGACCCCGCACATCTAATGTAAAAACGTTGTTTTATTTGTACCAGAAGGTAACCCTGTGAACCTATTACTGTAATGAAAGAGTGTTTTCTCCTTCTATGTTTTCCATTATTGTTCTCTCATTACAACTTTTGCACTAATAGTTAAAAAATTCAGAGATTAAAACGAAAACAAGCCTGATAAAAACCAGAGTATAGCTTGTGGAGCAATCGATCATTAAAGTCAACAAAATTAGCTGCTTAAAGATAACAACTCACTGAGAGAAGCCAGACGTGCTGGAAACGCACACGAATGAGAGCAGAAAACTTGTCCCAAAACCAGAACATTAACGCGTGCACTAATTCCACACGTAGGCGTGCACTAGACCCTCAAATCGGACGAGTACTAAAGGCAGTTAGTGCTCGCTCATCTCTGGATCCGCGTACGTGTCAACAGTTAATAAAAATGCAGTTTGTTGCCCACGACATCTACACCTACTTATGTGGGGTGTCTGATGTATGTAAGCAAGCAATGTATCACTTGAAACTCAACCCGAAAATCAGGTACACATTTTCTCCCCAAGGTGGTTGAAAATCGGCAGCGATTATACCCAAGTAGGCAGGTCTTCTATTGCGATATGCAATATCCTACACCTCATTTTTAATATTTCCTATAAATTTCATGAAGAGTTATATTGTTGACGAATATTTGACAAACACTTGACGATGAGACACACAAACGAACGGACCGATCATTGTCGAACTTTGGCCATTTGAGCATTTTAAATTATATCTATTAATTTCTACAAATTTCATGAAGTTTTCTTCATAATTGATTGAGTCATGTTACCGACAAAAATGAATACAAGAATAGAGACGAACAAACAAACAAATGAACGGACTAAGAGATCTGCTTAAAAATTTGGTCATTTGCTCCTAGAAACAATGCCAACAATTCCTGAAAAGTTCATAGAGATCCATCCACAAGTTTTTAGCTATGCTACCAGTAAAAAAGAGGCGAACAAAAAAAAATAAATAAAAAACAAGCGATCGAACGGATCTACACCATAAGTTTATCATTTGTTCCTCCTAACATAACTAACAACCCTTGCAAATTTCGTAAAAATCCGTCCATATCTTTCTGAGTTATCTTGGTGACACACAAACAATAAAACGGTAAAACATAACCTCCTTGGCTGAAATAAATAACATAAAAGTAGCACCGCTGACAATATCATGCATGGTTCTTTTCCTCCCTAGAAAGAAATGCCATCATTAATAAACGATCATAATTCTAAAGGTGATATTGCCGTTATTTGTACCATCGATTAGTATACCAATTTACTGCACTCCGAATTTTCACCAAAAGATGCCACAGTTAAAACAAGCAGAGTAAAAATACTGAGCTATCTTCGAAATAGACTTCGATATTCATTAAAAATTCTTTCTTTTTTTTGTTAGAGCATGACTGATTGGATATGCTTTAGTATTATGTAGAGCCGCCAAATAGCACTTTTTGAGGGTAACCTACCCTCGCCAGTGAGCTTCCGGTTTATAACGGCCAATGCACTACCGGTGTAGCGGTGGTCTGGGGGGCGCAAACGGGAAGTGGGCGGAGCCTGGGAAACCGGAAGTAGGTGGAGCCGGAACCGACCCTCAAAAAGTGCTATTTGGCGGCTCTACATACTACTTTCATTGGCTGAGTTAATTCGTCAGGCATTAGGTAAATCGAGACAGCCAGTAGATTGAAAAAGCGTGAATTTTTTCTGCACTTCTAGTCTCACGCTTGGCTAAATCATGTACTTTCTCGGACATCATGTCTTCGAAGTGGCACAAGCCTACTAAGGTACTTTATTCATGGATTCGGATCTTGATACAGTGGCTTACGCATAAATTTCGAACACAAATAGTCACAAACATCTCTAAATTTCCATAAATCAAGTTTTATGTCCGTGGAATTAACGGGCACAGCAGATACTTTATCAATATTTTGCATTACATTTAAAATTGATGTCAGGACATCATTTACTCTAATTTCTATTGGGTGTAGCATATCATAATTATCATGTGCGGGTGCACCGCCCCAACCTATGATAAGAACTATGGCTCCCCTAATATAATGAAATTATTTCAATTTTTATGCATAGAGAGAGAATACAAATGATTAAGAGCAGTGGAGTTTTGAAACATAATTTTTCAGTCTACGGCAGTATAATGGCGTGCTCGAATAGACTTTTAAAATTCCCAAAACTTCAAACCTTAAGTACAACTGGCTTGCGATTAACCCCTGAAACTCGATCCAAAATGGTGAATCCCAATGGGAATTATCCGTTATTTACGTACGCGTCGGATAATTGCTCAAGATTTTCTGATAGCTATCGAACATTTAAGATGGAAACTTCTTAAGTCCAGACAAATTAATAATTTTTTTGAATTAAACCATACTTCTGGAAACAGGCCAATCAATAATCCTCGGAATCCTCACAACTCTGCACGTTATAAATCGTACGCAAGTCAGGTCTTCGCCGCTCTCCGTCCAACAGCAAAGCAGCAGAAACTCAACACCAAACAATGCCTGGAACGTCTCCATACAAGCGGCGGTCGATGCCCTAACTTCCTCATTAGGAGGACTTGAAACGCTCTCGGTAGAGAATTTCTCCGGCCTGTTAGCAAAGTTTTCTCTGTTTATTACCACTGTTATGCACTTCCATTATTTTTTAAGGATCTAGAATGTGGCCGCCTAAGACGGGGTTAGTACCCGTCTCAAAATGTCGTACCGGAAAATGCTTAGCAGTGTTAGTATCTCAACGTTTTGTCGTATTCGTGACGTTCTTCTCGAAAATTATATACGTACTGCAATTTGCCTTGTTGCTTATATTAGAAACGATACAACTTTGACTTTGTTGCGTCTGGAATTACTTACCTCAGTAAGCCCAATATACATGGTAAATTACTTTTGTAAGCGTTTGAAGAAAAATCTGCATGAACACTTATATACAAAGAAGACACATTCCATAGGGGTGAATAGACAAACAGGTAGCATACGTGTGAATTTTATGATATACATGTAGGCTGAGGGGTTGGATATGTACTGTACGTGTGAATGAGTGGACACGTGCAATAGGAACACGTAGCATATATGGACACGTATCAACGTACCATATACTAATCACCATACGCATTAATGAACGAAACCTGAGGGAGATAGGCAGACAGACTTTGCAAGCCTAGGTACAGTAAATATAACTACAGTAAGTGAAAATTTTACGAAACAAATAACGCATTGAAAGCAATAAAAAAAGTAAACACACCATTTTTTTGCGCAAAGTTGAGCTCAAAGAACAGGCGCATGGTCAGAAAAAAGTAAAATGTCCTTTTTCTCTTTCAATTTCTCCCGTTAGGATATTCTCCAATTTGCGTGAGGCCCATCTGTGAGCCAGAGCTACAAAGTGAGTTTTTTCTCTTTTGTCTGATTACCGATTTAGAAATAAAATTCATTAGTTAATACATCGTTACATAATGATTACCTCCGCCAAGGAGGCTATGTTTTCGTCTGTTTGTCTGTCTGTTTGTAAGTTTGTCTCTCTGTCTGTCCGTCTGTCACCAAGATAACACAAAAAGTTAAGGACGGATTTTGACGACATTTACAGGGAATGTTAGGTATGTTATAGGAGGAACAGATCATTAACCTTTGGTGAAGATCCGTCCATATGTTTGTTTGTCTGCCTCATTTTTTTAATGCCATAACTCAAAGAGTTATAGACGGATTTTTATGAAATTTACATGAGTTGTTAGGTATATCATAAAAAGCAAATGAAGAAATTTTTGTGATGATCTGTTTGTTCGTTCGTGCGTTTGTTGCTGTGTTCGATTTTATGTTTGTTAAAACAATAACTCAAAAAGTTTTGAGTAAATTTTTATAAAACTTGCAGGAATTGTTAGTAGAGTTAAAAAACAAAAATTATTAAATTTTGGTGCAGATCAGCTGATTCATTTCTATGTTTGAGTTGTGATTGTCATAATGTTTGTGACGCAATAACTAAAAAACTGTTGAATCTATCTTTATGAAATTTAGAGGAGTTGTTGGTAATGTTAAAAGATATAACAATTTTAATTTTGGTGTAGATCGGTTGGTTGGTTTGTACGCTTGACTCATGCTTGTCGCAATGTTTGTTAGCAGCATAACTCAAACAGTTATGAAAGAATCTTAAAAAAAATTGCAGAAACTGATCTTGGAGTTGATACAAAAGAAATCATGGTTTCAGAGCCAATTTGAATTTTTCGTTGCCTTTGCCCTACTTGGCGGAGGTATGTGCACTCAGAGTGCTCAAGTTTATTCTTAGAATTAGCAGTAGTATCCTAGTTCATTTGTCTGTAAGAGAATATATGTAGCTAGTATTAACGAAATAAATAACCGACCTATTCAAGACACTTCTATTCTAAAATACGAATCATGCTCGTGTAACTTACCCAGTTTGAGTCCCAAGGAAGAGTTGAACCTGTAGTGAGGCGGTGCTGGAGTTGACGTGGTGGTTGTGGAGATAGCACTGTGATAGTGAGGTGGCGGCGGAGGAACACTATCACAGCACTCACGGTCAGGAAACTCACTAGCACTGGCCACTGTCACCAGCAGCAGAAAGTGGGCCAGCAGCAATGCCTTCGATCGCGTTAGAATCGCAAGTCCGGAGGACAACTTTTTCACAGCGCCCGAGGGACTCCTCGAGGCTGGAACGATCCCACAGTCTTTCAAACTGGGACGAGGATGGGTCAGATTTTTGGTCCTGATAGCATTCATTCGTCGAAATGAGGTAGCGAAAGTCTTATAAATTCGAACCGCTTTCCGGTATATTTCCCAAATAATACTCATGATGATGACAGCATTAAGGGTTTTCAGCAGAACATGTCGGATTGTCTGCCGAGCAGCACTGTAGTTCATCAAAGTGCTGGGACTCCATTGATCATCAAGAGTAGAATTGTCATATCCGCTGTTGGCATTGTGGAAACTCTTTTTTGAAGCACTATCTTTGTTCTTCATTGTTTCGAGAGACAATTGCTTCATCACTCGAGGGTATACACTTGGAGGTACTTCAGCACCCTTATCGTAATCCTTATCTATGCAAGCGCTAATTCGATATTGAAAAAGAAAAGTTTCGGGGATATGAAATCGTCTATGGCCTTCGGCTGCGATTTTATCATCTACTGAGGCGGGTTGGGTATCTAATAGCATTGAAAAAATAAAACTTTTCTTTCCTATATTAGTGGACTCATGTGTTTGGCATTGAGCAGAATTTGAATCATCATTACGTAGAGAGACATTGGCAAGCTCAGTAGCATTCGCACCGAAAAGAAGGATACGAGAGCTGCCTCGTTTGGTTGTCAGCAGCTTGGCCAAGTTATCCTTAGTGATCTGATTGCCGGGAGCTCTCATCGATCGGTCTGCAAATTGCTTCAGAGGCCGTCGGCTTGCTTGTCTCGGTCCTAAGTGGAGCACCTTGTCGATATCTAATGGAACGAGACTGGACTCGGCACCAACTTTTCCAATCTTGTTTTGCCGTGAGCCAGCAAGATTGGCAAGGCGATGACGCCGCTCCAGCCCGCCGCCGCCGCCGCCGTTCCTAGGCAAGTGCCTTGAGGATGGATGTGCGTCTTGGAACTTAGCTACGTGAGACTGCCGATATTTTGAAGCGTAGAGTTTGTGTTTCCCTTTGGCATTGGAGCAATGATGCTTAATTGTGGAGGTAGGTATGAAACAATCACTTGTCATGCACATAATCTCTCCTGCACACAGTGCCGGGCGGCCGGTGTCGGCGCCACAGGAAAGGCATAGAAAGAGAACAAAGAAAGCCTCAATGACTGTCTGGATACACTGCAGCGCCCTTGCTATTGTCGCCACGGCAACCACGACTTTATTTTCACTATGAAACACCGCGGTAAGTCTTCTCTTTCTCACATTGCAATAAATCACAAAAGTCGCTGTAAAAAATAGTGGAAGAAAAGCTGAATAAAGATATTTTAAAAGTAATATCGATGTTGCATATAAAGAACAAACACACTCGTAGTTGGACATTCAGATATTGATGGATATCCTGATTGATATAGTAGCTATAGATTTTACGGTAAACTCTTAATACGTATAAAGTAGATACTATTTTCATCTTGTAAATGCATGTACATATTAAAAGGTTATTGTCGTATTAGTTCACCCCTGCAGAGTCCTGAGTTCAATTTCTCCCAAAAAACCTATTCTTGCTCCACTAAGGAGCCCGTTACTGACTACCCTTTGATACCCATTGGTTATCTCTGAAATTCAGTTTGTACACAGTCACAATCCTCATTCTCTCTCTCTTTCTCTCTTCAGTCCGGTTTTCACCGGTATGAAGTCTTATTTTTGTCTTTTTGATGGTCTGAATTTTCCCTATTTTCCTCATATTTTTTAGCTACACTCTTGCTTCATTGCAGTGCTCCATCGTTGTCACTGAAATGCCGTTTTTACCCTCCGATGGCCTGAGTTTTCCCCATTTAACTAACGTAAATCGCATTGTTGCGTCACTGCAGTGCTCGATAATTCCGACTGAAGTGCCGTTTTTGTTCCGTCGGAGGCGCCGCAAATCTCGCGTATCTAAGTCCACTGCCCCGGTAAAAAACAAGGACAAAACCCTACAGGACTTTGCACTCCCCAGCAAGCGGTGGCCTCACGCAAGCTCTGCCTTCTGCACGCAATCCTGCAATAGTTTCCCTTTAAGGCAATCTCTGCGCAGGTGCTACGCGCCGAGGGTTACCGCGTTGGACACAATTAGACACATTTACGGCTTTCCTCACCTCCTTTATTCGAGGTTTACCAAAGCAACAAATTGAATTACAGTTCGTTGGCTCTCTCTCTCTGAATACTGTATGTTATTCCTCCAATTGGTGAGGGACGGACGACGTAAACAATTAAATGCCATTACTCTCTTCCTTAACCAGCTTATTGAACGTTCGCCAAAGCAACAAATCGAATTACACTCCAGTGACCTTCCAAAATTACGCTTATTTCTCTTATTGTTGAGACACAAATGCCACAAACTGCTAAACCCTTATTGTTTTCCAACCCCGTTTCTTCTGAGTTGATGCCAAAGCCACAAGCTGGAATGAAGGGGAAGAAGTGACCCACAAAACTCGACCTAAATATCTATAGTATTTCATGATGGATCACCACCGTGAGATGAGTTCTTGCCAGGTTCTTTTACTGTTGCACAGATCCTGTACGGCGAGGGAAGCATGCGTTATGATTTTGTGAGATTCAGCTGAGTTGTGACGTGTAGTTTTGTAATAACTATGTGAATTCTCGTCATCATTATTGGTAGGCCCGGATATGTATGAGTTCTTCATAGACTGCATCCTATGTCTGTAATAAATGAAGCTAGGCTATGCAATGTGAAGTTTCAAATAAAAAATGATGTAAAAACTGTAGCGTAACCCGCAATAATACTCAAGCAGAATATTTTGAACGTGATGTAAAATGGTGTTTACATGCAAATAGGCTTATTTTAGCTCATAATAAAACAATACGCAAATGTAAAAATGTACTTTTTAGGCTTCCATTCAAAGCACTAACTAAATTAGAATGAATCTTTCGTGATGAAGCGCTGTATTAGAAGTGAAAAATAATTTATCTATTTTTTTACTGATATCTTAGCCTGCTAAAACGGCAATTTCGACACCCTTGAGAGCTATACAATTTTCTAAAGAGCTGGCAGGCCAGTTAATACGTTATTCTGTTTAAACGTATTCTCCAGCAGATCATTCGAATAAATATTTACATTGCGGGGTCAATGCAAGCACGACTGTGTGCCTACCGCAGAAAAAATTGCTTAAATATTAGACGTCATGTCAGCGTGGTCGGCATGTGCCGCTAGTGAAGCAGTGGCTGTCGCTTCAAAGTTGGAGTGAAATAAAAATTAGAAAGCTGTGCACATTTCTGCGTTTGAAACTTCACTGTAATGCATTCGCTTGGTTACTTGGAAGACCGCGTTCAAAAAATTAGCATGCGAACCGGCCAATGGCAATTATAGGTAAAAATTATTACGAAGCTAGAAAAACAATCTGTAGCACTGTCATGAAGTGTGGACTGCGGGTCATGAAACACCTCTGTTCCTGCCGCACAGAGAAACTAGTGGAACCAGCATTCTTAAGTAGTGATAAAACCCCTCTATTCCTGAAGAATACAAGTCCAGGAGCCATAGGAACCAACTGTGCCAGTAGCCAGCAATGGTTTTTGGGTCAGAGAGAGTGAGAGGCAGAGACAGAGAGAAAGAGCGCCCTTGAGTCGCTGTGTACGTACATCGGGAGCCAATTACTTCAGTTGTTTGGTCTTGTTTATCGAGCCCACTGAGCCTTAAAGACGCTCTAAAGCTTTGCTGACAACTGACATGCGATTGCCTGACCCCGAGCCGCTGGGCCCCACTATTATTTTATTTATTTTGCCGAGGCTCCAGAACTAATTGGATATTTTTTTAAATCTGTAAGCTCAGATAAGGCGCCCATATTGGACAAGCTTAAGGGCACTGAGAAAAAAACGGCTGCTGCAATTCTGGGGCTACGCAAAAGCTGAACAAAAAGTCGACGCCATGCGAGCGGCGCCTGTGGGTCGTTTTTGTCTCTGTTTGCTAGAGGAGAAGAAAAAGAGAAGTTGGGGAGAAATTTCAAAATTTAGCAAAGGTGGACTGTTGCTTAAATGAGCATTCCTTACGAAATATCACCCTAAGCTACCCAGTGACTTAAAACAATACTCTTTTTACGAAAAACACTGGGCGAGTTTTCAGATACAGACACTAGATAGTAAGTTATGAAGGACAGTGGCTGTATTTCTTTATTGCTGCCCAAAGATCTTTGGGAGAAACACACGACTTACGCCCGATGCCCATCCCTTGACACTGGAGAGCGTCAGGTGACATGTGCTAGGTCAGTATTTCATGCCAAGAACTATGCTGGCATAGAATTCATTGCCGGCTTTTGTGTTTGGCGGCTTGGTACTGCCGGCGTTCAAGTCAACAGCGAATGGTTTCTGATGAATTCTTAGAAGGATTTGGGCTATATTGCAACTGCGTATTGCATCAATTACATTTATTGCCAGTCCCTTGAGTCGCTGGTGTTGAGTTTTAAAAGTGATCATTCTTGTTATTGGGCGCTTTTTTTCAGAGAGGAAATTGAAACTTGTGTGTGTGTGTATATCTGTAAACTTGTGTGTGTGTGTGTGTGTGGATATCTGTAAACTTGTGTGTGTGTGTGTGTGTGTGTATCTGTAAAAGGGAAGAAAGGAAGGCTAAACGGTCAAGGTTGTGGCATCGAACTACTTTAACCAGAAATATTTCCCACCCGACCGCTTAGTCCTATTTGATTCTACTGTATTTTATCAGGTTTAAAGAAATTTTAAGAGAATTTATGTACGAAATTTTATTTATTGATTTATGTGTCTTCCACACCCGAATGATTGACCTCTCTAGAAGTCGATACGTTCGGATGGTCGGTCAGCGCAACATGAACCACACAAGTAGTACTATGTACACCGAGGCCCCGCCATACAATAGCAAGCTCAACTTGTGAGTGTGCGTTCAACTTGCACTTCGCTCCTATACACCATGAATATCGGTAGCATAGATACGGCAGCATGTGTCCGCTCATTTAAGTTGAGCGTGCGATTGTATTGTGGGACACCGGCTCAACCTATATGTTGCCCTAGTTTAAGAAGGTAACTTTCCTCGAGTTTAATTACTTTTCAGTAATGCTTAGCTTTGGCTCAAATAGAAAATGGCTTCAACATCTTTTCTGCAACCGTCGGAGAACTATGCATCGTTTCTCTATTTTAATACCCTAAAGGGACTGCAGCTGCAGCACATGTTATTTTACAAAAAAAAAAAAAAATAAAAAACGGATTGCTCTGAGGAGGCTTTGCAGGTCCTTTCCAGTCTTCACTACGGCTCATAGGAGATTTTTTTTATATCTCTTTGTCTTATATCAGCGAAATTGTATATTTTTAAATGTGTAACCAGTCTCACTGGCAATAATCCTCGGTTGAGCCAGAAACGTAGACTATCTTATATGTATGCCATAGAATGTCTCGTGCGATCGTTTATGGTCCTGTGCTGAGTAATTGAGCATCCATTGTTACTTCGGTAATGCTATTCTTGAGGGGAACTTTTTCACATCCAGATACCGTTTAATATCAGCAAATGCTGGTCAAAAAGAGATAAAAAACAATGATAACAAAGGCTGGACCACAAGCTATAGCAGTTAGACTTTGTACCTAACGGCAATTAAAGAATAGCTGGAATAACACCTTGCGTTGCGTAGCCGTTCATTGATAAATTGGATTTCACAAGGAGAAAGAACATAATAGCCGCTGAGCGCAAGGGAAAGCGCAAATTATACAGGCCGGGCATGCAATTATCTCTACTATTATTGTTCATTTCGTGATAACAAACTTCAGCCATTCAATCACTCGCTAATTAGCGCCCTGCGTTCACAATCACGCGAGGTTGTTTGTGCCGATAAGGCAATAGGAGCTTCGTGGTGAGGGTACATATGTGACTGACAGATACAGGGAATCGAATGCTATTAGTGATACAGTATGTTGTAAGGATGGTTTACCCTGAATTTTACATTTTTACTAAACTAGCTAAGGGCTTAGATTGATATTTTTGTACTACTCCTTACAGTATTACAGTGTTCTACTTACATATCACTAGATTTTTAACTTAAATGTCAGAACTGCCATAATAACACAACAAGAGATGAGCATGTCTCGGTCTTACCGAGTTAAATTATCTTTCAATTAGTACCTAGAACACTAGGGTACTACACTAGGGTACTACAGGGTACTAGGGTACTACACTAGGGTTGCGCTATGCCTAAAAACACAGGCTTTTGTATCGGTGTGTTTTCCACACTGTAAGACAATGAAAATACAGTGTAGGTCATAAACTTTTATGCATAAGAAAAATCCATATGTCTATGTTTCCGATGCTTTATAAGATACGTTTGAATGTGCTAATGAATGTTCATCAGCAATGGGAAACACGAATTAAACTGTGCTTTCATAACAAAGTTAATCAAATACAACAGATCATACAAATAAAAACGGTTCTATGAAAATGTATGACAATCCTATATAGTTAATACAGTCTTATCAATTGATCGTTATGAAAGCTAACTGTGATGTTTATAAACTAACATACAGGTAGAAAAAAATTGTGCGTTTGAAGATATATATACAAGGGTCAATCAAAACATCCCCTCTAATAGTAAAGACACTTGCTTACGTCACTGGCAAAGCAGATATAAGTTTGATTTGCTAAATTTCGTTTCTTCACATCGTCGTAGCACTTTTCATATATTTTATCTACCGTGTTCACAGTACTTTTCCGTTTTCAAAGTCACTTATAACATAGTAGGCAAATAAACCTTTTGGAATACTGACTTCTAACACGTTTTAACCCGACAGTACCTATCATACCTTCAGTAGTTGGCTCCTCAGTATGGAAAGCAGGTCGTGTTCCTAAATATAGGAAGAAACCTGACAAACTCCGGCGTTCGTGCCAGCCGAGGAGTTGAGGGGAAACTTAAAAGGCTTCTGTACTCTCGCAGGAGCTCCTAGTAGTGACCTCGCAGTTTCATTCAACACTACACTGAAAGAACGAGTTGAATGGTTTTCTCTTCTATTCTTATTCCTTATCTCACTGAGAGATGTGGCTTTGTACAGAATTAAAAGCTTTGTCTTTTGTAGTATAGGAAAGCGCATGTAGCGTAGAATCCAGGTATGTCGAATCAATTTTGGCGCTGTAATGTAACAACTCAGTATCATATAGGATGCTGTAGAATACTTATATATTACATACATTATACAGAAAAGAATTGTTTTTATAAAAGTTAACCACATCAGTTAACAAAATTGACGTCCCCTTGAACGGCAAACAAGCACGGCTTCATGCCGCCACTAGTGCGCCAAATGCAAGCCTTTTGTTCGAATAAGTCGTGAAAGTAAGCATTTGAAAACATGTTTACATCCTATCGAAAAAATTCAAAATACTTGAAATTTCACCGTGTCCACAAAGTCCACAAAGACGACGAAGTTCACCAAGTCCACATTGTCCACCAAGTGCACAAAAGCAACCAAGTTCACAAAGGCCCGTGACCAGGCCAACATTAATAGCCCGGGAATTCCAGGGTTCGTATCCTGGATACGGTTCGGCAAAAAAAAAGTTGGCTACCTTGGAATTTTTTTCTTCAGTATTAGATAGGGGAAAATAAGGCTTCGGACAGACGGACAGACAGGCAACTCTCTTATTATAGTACTAGAGGGCCAAGCCGTCAAAAATGACGGAAAAATTTTTATAATTGAGCTGTTTATTGTTCTGTTTGAAGCGCAAGCTGTACAACCATGAGTTTTGCGATAGCAAAATATCCCCCCTGCAAGATAAGGAGTGAATATCAGCTTGGAATTGATTACCCGTTAAGTTGCACTGCACTAAAAAAAATATAGTTCAATCGAAAGAATTCACTGGAAATGCCCAGGGCTCACCGTATTGTGGATACCAACTGATTGTTGAACCTACAGCGTCAAAATTTAGATGCGATGTAAATCTAATACTAAGAATAACCTTCGTGTGTTTATAAATAAATATATATATAAATATATATATATATATTTATATGTTTGGTGTCACGCTCTTAACGAAATAGATAGGCGGAAATTAGCCCAGGTTGGAGGCTCTGGTGCTCCTC
>LQNS02278161.1:11366428-11401840 GCA_001587735.2 Parhyale hawaiensis
GATGACAGCACGACAAAGGATCAATGAAGAAAAGAAGAAAATTAGGAAGTAAATAAAAGAAGAGGAGATTCCGCACCGGCCTAGAGGCATTAGGCAAACTTGTAGGTTATTGCGTGAATTTTTCACGCACGGGTCCACTAGTTCAATATAAAAAGGCGTCCGCTCAGCGTGAAGAGTCAACTACTTCAATATTATTCAGCAATGACAGCGGGGATCCAGAGGCTAAGGATACAGAGGCTTGGGATCCAGAGCCCGGGATCCAGAGCCCGGGATCCAGAGACCGGAAATCCAGAGCTATATTTGTCACCGGTACTCCAAGCGCTGAAATTGTATGGTATCTCAACTTGTTCTTCAGTACATGAATTTTTTCCTATTAAACTCTTAGGGAGGGAGCAAGTGAGCAAGCAAGTGACCAACAACCGTGTTTTATTATGCATTATATACCAACTTTGCCGTTCATACTCGCTCAATCTTTAATTCAACTTTTTCTCTATCGAGTACTTGTATATTCAGTTCTTGGAAATAAGTTAAATGTCGCTTGCAGCAGAAGCTAATAACAATACCGTCGAATGATAACGACCGGACAGATAAAAGTCTGGTCATGATCATTTCGCCTCGTTTAGTAAGACTAAAGAAAATATCGAAAGAAAGTTTATGTAAGGTACTGGAGCGAAACCGAAACACACGCAACACTGAACAAAATTATCACTCATAAAAATTTCTTACTCAATTACAAAGACAAGTATTGTTTCGAGTGCCAAGTGAAACACCTTTGTATCTCAGCATACATATTTATAGCGCTCTAGCGTAAGCTAATTTAGTATCGTGTAAATTCTCTCATATTTTAGTCAACCAAAAAGCAGTTGCCAATAAAACGCCAATCAATGGGTTCAAGAACATATTGAAACTCGTGCATACTAAAAATCTCTTGCGGTAGAAATTAGTTTAAAAGCAGCTTTTGTACATGCATTCCCAAAGATATATATTTTTTCTAAGAAAAAACACAGATCTCATTCTTAGCTGTACTTTTTTGTTCTACTTCACTACACTAGCGCATAAGCTTCAGTAGCGTTCTACTGATACGTTCTGAAGAGGTCAAATTATTCATTTATTGAAAGAAATCAGTTCTGAACTACGTATATTAAACTCTCAAAGAGGAATTTGAAAAGACTCATCCATAAAATAACTTAAGGAACATCTTCAAATCGACATGAAGACACGAAACTCAGAAGACTGGCGGAGCCTGAATGTATCCTTGTAACAAAAGCAGGTTCGGACCTTCGAGTTCATAGGGTATTTATTTTGGTACCACGCACAGTTCACTATGTCTTGAGAATATAAACCATCTAGAAGATTTTACAGCTCGTTGTAGAAAAGCAAATGCAAGGACGTCTAGGTGACAGCATCGTGAGTGACTGCAGTGTCTGTTCGGCGTTCAGCCAAGATTGATTGCGCCTATAGGGTCCAGGGAGTCATGGCTCAGTGTCCATCACGCTCTTGTTATGTGTGGGTGCTGTAGCCACCTGTGTCATTCTGCGAGTAGTCTAGTTCTTTTTTATTCAAGCTATTGCCATGCGTATGGATAGAAAATGGATGATGGGAAGATTACTTTGTGTTAACACGATGCTGACATTCGAGACAATGATTTGATCATTGAACAAGCGGCTACAGAAATCATAACACAGTAAGTTGCACAATGCACGAAGAAAAAAATCTAGAACGAAACAAACACAAAATGCAATTTTTACTATGCATTTTTTGTTAATGTCGCCTCTTAGATGCCAAGAAAAACACACCCCTTTTCAGAAAAAAAATATTTCAGCAACAACCACAATGCAACTTTCCTGAGTATCGTGGCGCGCCTGCAGGCCATGCAGGGACAAGATGTTATGTCCTTACGAATGGTGACACTTTGCCTTCTGTGGCGCATAACAAAACAATGAGAATTTTGACCTTGCGCTTCTCCTGTGACCTTACAAGGTTCGCTGCGTCAAGAGAAGCTGTACAATAAATAAAAACTTCCGCGTGGAAACAGTTCCATTTATATGCGACTGGTGAGCAAATAAAAGAATGGAGGGAGGTGTGTTTACAGTAACGATATTTGGAGGCCAATAAGTTATGTGAGTTAGCTATACTAACTTTGGAAGAAAGTTAGCTCACTCTGTCGTTTTGCTCACCATTTTGTTGGGTAAGAGAGCAGCGGAAATAATCAAAATTGCAGCAAAACTCGTGAAACATAAATGACTAATATTATTATAGTAATATTACGGTAACCACAGATGTGATTTACCATCACCGGTGAAATTATGGATTGGTTTCTTCGGAAGACTTGGTATAGCAAGGCCACTGTGTATGAGTATTTACAGTACTGTTATATTCCAAATTGCGATAATGCTGCCGCTCACTTCGAAAAGACGCTCATATAAAAATATTTCATTTTTGGTTAAAAATCACGCCGTATTCGATGGTTAATATGTCTTGACTGCCAATCTACGTTCATCGAATTTCTAGAATTGCATGTCTCCGTGCAATGAAGGAGCTGGTTAGACTTTTAAGAGAATTATATTTAGCACATACAACATTTAAGTAAAACATATTCTTAAAATATACGAGAATGTATGTGAATAAAATTGAAGAAGCAGGTTTGCACAATTCGGTGAGGTATCCACCTGCAAAAATACACAAAAGTTCAGGAATGAATGCACCGCGGGGCACCAACTTCACGGCTCTAGTCACATGCGACTACGCTGCACCGTTGCCATAAATGTGCGGTTTGCACGCTACAGAATGACAATAAAATCACAAAGTTCACAGCGCTGTGATTTATTGCCTACTGCCAGCATCATACCAGGTCCCCGCAACCGTAGTCCAGCACTGACCTCTTTGTCTCTCAAAGGCTCTTGCTGAGAGAAATCCCTCATATTTTCCTTCAAAAATATCACGAGTCTGACAAATAAATTCTTGATGAAATCTTAGCTCTATAACAAGTGAACTAATTATAAGTAGATTATTTTATACGGGTCCGCCTTGGCAAGATGGGGCATAGAACTTCTGGATTGCAATTTGATGACACTGGATGAGAACAGTGAAGACTTGCGCATATGTTTACTTTTTCTCAATAGATACGATGCTACGATCGTCTGCAAGTTGAATAACATGTTTTTGACGATTGTTAATCTTTTCACAGTAAGAAATTGTTAACACCATCACAACCGCTCTAAATTCTTGGACTGAATTATTAAAATATCGAACGTTCTGCAACTTCATTTAGCTGCCACAGCAAACAAATTTAAAACGGCCACTTGTGAGACAATGGACATCAAAAAAGCCTTCTTTCAGTCTGCTAAGCAGGCGAGTTACTGCCCATGCATCTGTTCCAATGCATCAATACATAACAAAGCCCAGAGCGAAGGTCATGTAGGCAACATTGATCTGCACCGTGTACACGCAGCCCGCATATCTCCAAAGGTCAGCCTGTGTCTTCACGAGGTAAGTAAAAGAGCAATGCCTTATTTACGTCAATGTTATAGGGCTTACTGCCAGCATTTGCACTGTGCTCTTTGATTTCAGCTAGACTCTCGCCTGTAATTTGAACTGACTAGGTGGCTGGTTAGGTCAACAGTATTGAATAGATCATCGAAAATACAGTCGTTGTCCATTAGGAAATTTGCCTAACGCATGAACGTGAGAAATAGATGCCGGATGTAGTGCTTTGACATGAGCATAATATGGATGAACACACTCGTTTAGAGCCGCAGATGGGACAAGAAGTAACACTATTTATCATGCACTAACTGAATTAAAAATATTTTTACTACAATTAACAGAGGGCAGCAGAAATAAGGATACTGTTGTACAAGTACACAGCTTCTATCATCTTTGCCCAACTAATTCAGCGAAATACCTTAGGAGTTTGCATAAATATTACAGTACTTTCTCAGAATTCTGCGTTTTAGCCCACCATAGTCTATTATCTTTGATTTATAATCTAAATTAACGTCTCATAATCCCACCAAACTGCTGTAGCCCAACATACTTGCACAGTCTCCCCCCCCCCCCATGATTGTGGTTTGCCCTTAAACATCAAATTCTTTAACGTCACATATTTATATGCCACATACAGTATCGGAGCCTTGACATTCTCCCATTTGCATGCTTGTTGTAACCAATCGGCCGTATGTCCGTTCCGTCTAGTTGCACACCTCATACCGAGTTAGATACAAACATGCTTTTAAACTATCGCGGATGTTTTTTTTAAATATATTCATTGTCTGCAGTTAATTAATATCGTAAAAGTGCTGTTTTAAAATAAATGTACATTAAAAATGTGTTTAAATAGTTAAATTTTCCCCAAGAAAATCGAGATCCTCATTTCGATTATTCAAGTTGTGGCACGAAAAATTTTTATCTGAAAATTTCAATCTTTGGTTTGACATTTTACATTGATTATGATACTGCAGACACCAAAATGCAGCGACATTTTTGTGAGACTCCACAGAGACGGGAGCCCTCATCAAATAGTTGTTCTAACATGCGAATTTGCCGCAATTTTTCGCAATTCGTGGTAGTAATATTATGCTTTGGCTTTTTATCCTGAACAAGAAACCTTCATCATACTTTACACATGAACAAACTTGGTATATTCGTTTGAAACATTTAGTTTCAGCCACTTAAGTTGATGAGACCTAAAATGAAATTCGTAATATAACTGCCCTGAATTTAACTTTGAACTATAAAATGTAATTGTTCTCAAAGTTAGAACAGAATTCTTTTGTACAGTAGACCAGCGAGCAAATTTTACATATTTTCGGAATGGCCTTGATTCAAATAGAAAGCTGCTCAGCTCTTTACTGTAGATATTTGAATGAAAGACTTGTGCATGCGTGGGCCCAACTCTATTTAGTTCAAAAGTATCACTGAGCAGCACTAGATTTAAGGAATTGTAGTGAAAGAACTGGTGGGATGGTACGGTAGCAGCTTTGGGAATTTGAAATTTTGGTAAAAAAATGGGGAATCCTAATCGACCCGTCACTGAATACATCGTGCATAAAAGTAGGATGCTATTGAAAGCAAAGAGAAAATTCAAGACGAAGTTTTACCGAAAAAATATATATAATAATTTACTCGTGTGATCGAGCAGGCTGAAAGTGCATACGAAT
Source organism: Parhyale hawaiensis (assembly GCA_001587735.2). NCBI lineage: Eukaryota > Metazoa > Arthropoda > Malacostraca > Amphipoda > Hyalidae > Parhyale > Parhyale hawaiensis. Next base: position 11,371,588 of record LQNS02278161.1, read on the forward strand.
GAAAATAATTTACATATACAGCGTAACCGCCTACAGTAATGCACAACCTCAAGCGAAGACAGTATGGCAGATACCGAACCAATATCTTCTACATGCAACTTCAACTGGGTCATAGAAACGACATTTCGGCCATGCATACATACATACACACACGGTCCTTTTACCTTTACAGTCTCTCTTTTGCATGCTTGTTGTAACCAATCGGCCGTATGTCCGTTCAGTCTAGTTGCTCACAGGATCATACCGTGTTAGATTCGAATACGGAAATGCCCAACAAGCAAGCCTTCGCTAGGCTAACAAGCCACCATAAAGGCCTTATTATTTTGTAATAACTCATAAATTTTTCCTCGATATGCAGTGTTTTGGCTGCTCGTCCTAATTTACCATCCGGTCTATGTAAAAGTTTTTCTATTGGACCGCTGTTTTCGTTAAACTAGCCGCGGCAGTAGTGCTGAACTTGGCTAATTAGACGACGGTTAGGAGTACTCTTGTATAACAACAACGATGCCGAGCCAGCAGCGTGCCAGCAAACTTGCCATAAACAAGCCTGAGGTTTAGGACCTGCCAGGTTAACTGGCAAGAGTTGGTAAAGTCATAATGATACGATATGACTTGTGGCATGATATTTTCCCCAGTCTTATTGGTGCTTCATCATCCACAATTGGCCGGAAAGTATGAAGAGTTGGTATTCAAAACTTGTGAGGGATTTATTGTTCCAAGCTGGTCGTATTGTTCGTGCTAGTGTTTACCGGATGTTCCTCGGCTGTCAATATTATGTGTATATTAAATTTTATTTCTAATGGTAAAGTCTAGCAGCAGCAGCAGCAAATACATTCATAAATGTTCCGAATCCCGTGGTGCTAGAAATGGTGAACAGATATTGCATATATTACCTGTATATAGTTAACTTCAATTGGAGTATTTCACTGTTACGTCGCTGTGCACCGCAGTGCAGAGACATTAATGCGAAAGTTCTTCTTTGTATAACTGGAAATCTACACGCATATAAGGCGAGAAAATTAGATCCTAAAAATTCTCTTCATTGCAAAGCACAAAATTAGCGCATCGACCATATGATGTTGTGACAGTAAAATAGACATTATCTTAATCTTTATTTATTTTACGATAAAGAATAAAATCAGCGCACATACAATGTCTTGTTAGTAACACTAAAGAAGCTACTACGCAAACTTCTACCTAATATTTAATATAAAAGCCGCACTTTTACATGCTAATAGTAATAACTTACAGAGAGAAAGCGTTGTAAACATTTCCCTTTAACGTGTGGCACAAACCCCAACTCAGCGCTTTTACATGCAACTGGCAAAGCCTTAAGTGCATTGGTGGCTCACGGAACCACAGTGGCCGCTGGGCTGCCCTACAGAAGCAATGATCGGCAGAAGAAGATCGTCCATCACGCACAGCCAGTCGAAAAACCAGGAGCAGAAAAAGACCAGGTATTCTATCGGTCGAGGGCCATTCATCAGGACAATAACGACGCTATCTGGCCTGGGTCAAGGAGCTAAGCGGCCTGGAACTTGAGCTGTAGAACAGCCTGTTTCTTTGGCAGACTTCCCCTATACATATACGAGTGTGACTCAGTTCGCTCTGAAATTCTATGCTTACTGAACAACATAGAACCGAAATAAATTTGACGTCCCTTAGGAAAAATTGCTTGAAATTCATCTTGCAGATGAGCAAGAAGCTAATAGCCTCCAGGAGTTGGGACTCGCCTTCTTCGAGCGGAGGCGGTTGAGGGGACAATTGAAAGGCTCGTTCAGGTGCCTGATTGGCTTCAACGACGTCTCGGAACCGGGGCTCTTTGACCGAGATTAAAATGATCGCCTTAGAAATAATGACAAAAGCTCAAACTAAGCATAAAATTACCATACAGTATATGCATTTTTTCCCGCTGTTTATGGTGCATAGCTAGAATGGATTTCCATCGCAACATGGACTGTCAACGCGTTCAAATATCGCCTAGGCGAAGGCTGGGAGCGCCTCCCTCCCAAACTTCGGTCCTCTCCTCTCTAGTTCGTTATAGAACTTGTAACTGCAGTGTCCCTCAGAGGCAGCTTTTGTCCATTGTCTTCCACAACCAGTCCAACACCGGTCTACATAATACGGTCGCAAGCGCAACTCATAAGTGGACGTTCAGCCTGGACGTCAGTCGATCAATTTCAGTACTTTCCAATTGTTTAGCGCAAGTGTAAAAAAAAACACTACCCAGGCAATGCGCAACGTGTCAGTATTTTAACAAACCTGCTGCTGATAACCTTTTGTAAACTCGCTTCATTGGCGGAAATATTCTACCTGACTCCCATACATTTTTTCGGTATTAAAGAAATGGAAAATGCCCAAAGTAACCTGAAGCCTGAAACGTGACTCTTCCCTTAAAGCCAAGCACATTTCATTTAACTTGTACGGACCTGCAGACAGGAAATTTGACTTCGTCACTTTGAATCGTGTTACAGTTCTTAGAAACAACGCGATTAGGTTGAACCGACTGAAATTTCCATTTTACGAAGTATGATTGAGTTCGCTGAGGTGTCACAGGTGATGAATTTTGAGTTAGCCAATGCCTGAAACGTGAGTAAACGAGTCGAAGCCAGAGCACCTGTCCGCAGTTTCGGACAAGTTACGTGAAGTGTGCTTGGCTTTGACGACTCAATCGAAGGCGTCCTTAGTCATTTTAAATGACGAGAAAAGTGAATATAAGCCGAACTAGAGGTTAAGTCACTATTTGACGCGTGCTACGATCTTTCCCGTGATGGTTTGGTAGTACTAATCTCACTTTCGATGCTGCAAAGCCCACAAGTTGTACCGTTCCGGCGAGTTCCAGTAATAAAAATGTAAATAATTCATCTATATCGCGAAGCAGGAATGCCTTACTAGAAAACAAATTTATAGTGCGATCTAGTCTTCAGAAGATCTAACAATTACTTACGTGATTTATAATAAGAAAAATAGGGCATATTTTATTAATATTTAGGTCTGCTCTGTGATTTACCAGTGAGCCTCTGCAGTACATTGTTGATAAAATACCAGTAACTTAATTGTCATGTTAAGCTAGACGGATATCGCGCGTCTCATAATACTGATGAAAGATACTCATACCGACAGAACTAAATGCTAAATACTGCTCTCAGTAACCAGTGAAATAAAATTTTAAAAAGTGGCTGGTTTTAATGGTGACCAAAAAGGGGCATTGATTGATGAAAAGCGAGAAATACAAGAGCTTCCATCAATAAATGGGTAATTTCGGCTAATAACCGTTGCAGCAATGGCCCGGAAAGTGCATCGTAAAATACGAAACATTGCCCAGCGAGTTTTCATTCATAAGTGACATAATATGGTTTGTCCTAGATTTCGATACTGGGTTTAATGAAGCAGTAGGAACAAAACCCCAAGCCAAAAATCTAAAACTAGTTTAAAGATTATCAGTGCGATAACAAAATTCGGCCCATGTTATGATAATGGTATCATAAATGCAGTGAAAAATAAATTACATAGTATAGTCTAAGAGTTTCCATCGAGTAGTGAAATAACGAGCGTTGTTTCATGCCATGATGGCGGTTGTAACACAATATACCACCCATAACACCTGCATGGCCATCAGCAAAGGACACTAATACAATCGTCTAAAGTTTCGAGTGTTTCCCGCCTGGCATTACCTGCTATTCCAAGCGATGATTAAATGCAGTTTTTATGACGACGTTCTTCCGAGACCAGCACCAAATCATGAACCCCTGAAGCTACACTGTGGACCTACACCGGAAGTGTGGCGCGTTGATTACGGTGAAGTGAATGTTCATAAGCGCTAGACCTCACATCATCGACCGTGCATCACGCTTATGACCATCACCCTCGATTGATGGAGACACAGTTCAAGGCCGACTATTAGGTAGATAATAGAGAACTCTGCAGCCTGCTAGCAATGCTTTCAGACCATAAAAACGATTACAAAGGTAGAGTGGAACTGGCTAAAACGTCTCCGAAGCAGGGTGATCAGCTCTTAATTCTCTAGCGCCCAGGGGCACCATTTAGTCACGTTTATGATATGAAAATTGATTTTTCACACGTTCATACCGTCCATAATTCTGCTACCCCCTCTGGACTTCGAGATAATTCAAACTCAGCCACGAAGGTGCTAAATAAGACAACAAAGGGTTAATCGACGTTTCTGTAGGAACATGGCATCGAATGAGCTCATTTTAAACAAGACTTCAATGCATTTCTGAACCAAGAAAATAAAAGTTTTCCATTTACAGAATATCAATATTCAAAATTTTAAGTAAGACGATCAATGAAGAAAAGTACAGCGACAAAGATTGAAGTCGTGACTTAATAAGACGCACATATGTCCAGACTGTACAAGAGACTAATCCAAACTGTTCGTTCACTTGCTGGTGAATCAACGAAATTGAAAAGAAACATACAAGCATTACATTGTCGCATGAAATGAAAGAATCTTTGATAGACAATGATATTTACGGTGCCCGATGCATTAAACAGCTCAACTGCACAATAAAACAGCTACTTGTGTGCGTTGAAAAACCCTATAAACGTCATTGGATAGCATTGTCAAGAAGTCCACAAATAATTGAGGACTGAAGAGGGTAAAAAATGTGTGCATACATCGCAATTGTGACGCGAATAGCACAAATGAAACGGTGAAAATTAACACCATTAAATTTTGTCCATGCGTTTTTGTTTTGCTGTTCTACGTTATGAACAAATCGCAAAGGAATTTTGTGTCGTCATTTAATCTCACGTTCTAGCAATACTCTTTAACTTGGTTTCTTTCCATCCCAATGCGCTTATTAAACAGGAAAATTTGATTTACTCACTGGTAAAGGAGCCGTTGCTTACCAAAATAAACTCCTATTCTAAATTTCACTTCCTACCGGTAGCAAAGCTTTGCTTTCTCTAAGCTCAATTTGCCGAAGTTAAGTAGAAGATCAGCAAAGAAAAAGGGAGAGATACATTTTAGGGAAGGACCACGAACAGGAGAAATGTAGGGGCTTTGTAGAAGCAGTAGTTTTCTGCAGTTAAATCCTGACAGAGCGCACTGTATATGACTTTGAAATTAAGTAATGGCCTCTATCGTTTCAAACAAGAGCACAGAACGTTTTCATTTATAGATCTTGATTACGCTACTAATCATGCTACATAATAAAAACATTACTGCTGCCAACATCATCCCGTATTTATTAATCATGAACCAAAAGCTATAAGCGCTACAAATAGTAATTTTATGAAAAAAACTGCATTTCCGTCCTTTAAGTATCAGTCTCAAAATTTAACTAATTATTTATAAGTTTATAACCAGACAGGCATTTCAACAAAAAAAAAATGAAACTCGGTATCGAATTCACACATGCATATCATGAATAAACTGCATTTAAGATAGGAACTGCGGCTACTTCAATTGAAACGAGAGCACTCTGAGAGCGCATGCCTCCGGCAAGCAAGACAATGTTAACAAAAATTCGCGTCGATCCTGAAACTAGGATTTTCTTTTGATTCTCACCAAAGTTTGGTCATTCGTTTTTCTTGACAATAATAACAGCTTCTGTAATTTTCTGAAGATCCGTCTGTACCTTTTTAAGCTATATCCTGCCAACCTTTAGCCAGACCGGAGTCAAGCACACAAACGGACTATCCGATTATCACCAAATTATGGTCATCTGTACCGTTTAAATTTTTCAAAAATTCCGGGAAATTTTAGCAATATAGATTCATAAATTTTTGGTTGTATCACTGACAAATATAAAAACAAACATAGAGAAAAACAAATGGACAAACTAGTCAACCCAAGAATTTGATCATTTGCTGTAGTAACAACCCCAACAAGTCATGAAAATATTAAAAAAAGTTCCAATCTTTTTGAATTATGCAACCATGAAAAAAGAGGGAGACAAACATACGTTTCATCCTCCGTACACACCTAATAATCTGTAAATTTCGCAAAGATCCGTCAATAAAGTTTTGAGCTAGCCTGTGACAGACAAACACACGAACTCGACAAACCATAATATCCTCGGCGGAGCTAATCAAGTTTTTGTGGCAGCGAAGAATAATGAAAAATAAAAAAGTTTATGAAAGCAAACTTGGATAAGCGGGTCTAATTCATCTAGGTGTTAACCACAATTACCAATGCTACCAGCCTGATATGCTCAAATGTTTTACAACTAATTCCGGAAGTGGAAATTGCCTCAGTTTATACACACAGCATATAAAGCAATACCTGCAGCAAGTATGAAGGACTTGCATATATGAAATTGATTTACCTCTGTTTGACAGGAGCTTATTCTGTTACCTTTGTAATAAAATTTTTAGAGAGAGCTATCAGCTATTTTACTCTAGGTTTATCTTCATCGTGGGTTAATAAAAAGGTCAGTATAATTTCCTCACGGAAGAGGGGATGGTTAGAAAAAGCAGAGTGGTCGCTCAGGCCGGGGACCTCCGAGTGATAAATATGAGGTGGGAGAATACTAAGGGGAGGTTATAAATGCAAACTAAATATAATTATTTGAAGATGATGAGCTTGTGTGTGCGTATTAGCGGTGAGGGGAAGCTACGCTGGAGGTCTATTGGTAAATGCATTAAGTGCTAGCAGACACACTAAAATACTAATTCAGTGATGAAATGCGTTCAAGTTTGTCACTGACGGTATGGAAACTGAGTCAGAAAAACAAACAGAAGCTTAAAATAAAAGCAGAGTCTTATGAACATCAGAGAATAGATTATCTGTTCATATTAAAGGCAGAGGCGAATACTTGTTCTTGACGGGAAGTACTTGCGATTGCAGAAAAATGTGCAGTAACACCGTACGAGTAATAAATTACTCATGAGCATGACGACTTGATCCATCTTGCGTCATTGACGACCTTGGGATTCCTTGCGTTTACATATCTTCTTATAACATTTGTTAATACGTCGGAAACATTATGGCGTGCAATTGTAGGTAGTGAATGCAATGAAATACGACCATTTCCGTACGGAATTTTAGAAAAAGACGAACAAAAGCTTGTTTCTTTCACTCGGCGCTGATGATACACAGGAAAAGTCTATACTACGAAAACAATATCAATTTAGGTCTATCAGAATCCCTAGTTATAAAGATTAAAGAACGAGAATTTTTTAACTACTTCTTCGGTAACTTTAATTCACAAAGTCCTTCCTAGACGATACAGGAGAACCTGTTCAAATGTGAAATGATAATTTTTCAGGTGAATATTGGCCGGAGCCCCGTCCCATGGAAGTGGCTAGTAACTCAATGCTAAGATTTGATGGATGTAATTTATGCTGGACACATATACTGGACACAACTGGAAACAGCTGGACACTTCAAGCAACTATGTGACTCAATTGAAATTCTGAACCGTACGGCAAGTTCTCATAAGCCATCATCATGCACCCTACAAAATATTTTGCCTGTCCCAAAAGTAGCCTTATGATTTCGTCTCTGGGGTCCAAAAATTCAATTAGGGCAGAGTCATACTCGTATAATTGTTTCTACCCCGAGCTTGGCTACCGTCACTAGTTTTTCGAATATTTACGGCAAAGATGAAACAATCATAAATTTAGACAAAGTAGAAAGAAAAGAGAAAGATTGCCGAATTAGACAATCTTAAATTGCTTCCATCTTAATCAATATATCGAATCCCTAAAATAAAAAGTTAGGTGAAAATCGCAAAACACGAGATTATTTTATTAAGATTAAAGACGTCATCAAACTTAAAAAATATTGGAAAGAGGAAAACAACAATTATAAACTGCGTACTAGCTACGAGAAGGGACAGGTACTTTGCGTAGCAGTTAAGGCAGGGCTGAGCCTAAAACTAAATGAAGGCTCGAGGATGCGTTATCTGTTTTGTGTGAAATACTTACCAGGATTTTTAAATGGCTTACAGCGACTGGGACACTACATTTATCAGCCTCCTTTCCAACAGAGGATAGCCGAGGGAACACAGGAATCAAGCCGGTCTTAAAACTGCGCTTAGCGTGCTCTGCAACACTTGTTAGAAGAGTACGACAAGCAGAGCCTACATACCGCAATTCACAACGTGAGCAAGTGTACTGTTACACCAGACAAACACTTAGCTGCCTTGGCGCGGAAAGGGAACCGATTATAAAATTACCGACTAGAATTGTATGAAGTTTAATTTATGGAAAAGCTTTCTGTTTATAAGGAATTGAGGTGCCTGATTCTATCTTCATAGACTGTTGTCCAACGTAAAGTAGCATAACAACTCTTTGATTACAGGCTTGTTGGAGAGTAATCATCAATTCTGGAGAAAAAGTAATTGATTCATTTATCAATAATGGATGGTTGTAAGCCAATCCTAACAAAAGGATCGCAAAATCTCGTTTTTTTTTAAAGCTAAGTATTGAGAGTGTGTAAAAATGTAAAACGCTTTATTTATGAAGGCCTAATTGTCACTGTGCTTGAAACAGTTTGGACAAATGTCTAAAAGTTTGGTGCCTAACCTCCCGGGCTTTGGTACCAGATATTTAACAGATATTTAAGCACCAGGCCTTTAGTTCGCTTCTGGAGCAAACAAACAAAAACATGTGTGTCTCTCTATAGGGAGGTTTTCATGAAAGCTGCACATATTTCCGTTGGTTTATAGGCATGCTTCCCGGTTTTAAAACAATTTTTTTCCCATTCGCTCGAATTTTGGTTACAAATACAGGCCTAAGAATTTTCGTTGTAGCTGCAGCAGCGATGCGGGTCGCAAAAACCTTAGCGAACGAGAAAAAAATTTTCTAAGTTCAAAAAGTGAACTTCCTGTTTTTCTCGATTGCACGTAAGATTGACACTTGGACCGGTCCTGAGGACGTCTGGAGTGCGAATGATTTCTCCCAGTACATATTATTTCCTTTATACTATAAGGCGCAAGGCCGGTGATGTGTGATGGCAACGTGACTTCTTCTGTGCCATTAGCCAAATATTGCAAATAATATAGAAACAATACAAAGAAGAGCGTCTCGCCGATATCAGCCAAAGACTATTAGGTAGTATTGGAGAAACGAAGAGGCTCAAACTACGCTCAGTTTAAAGGTTTCTCATAACTTGGATTAAAATTAATAAAATGATGGACATATGCTTCAGGGACGGGGGTGCCATAACTGGTGTCGCTAATTCTCAAAAGGAATTGAGCAGTAATTTTTGACTCCAGTTCAGAAATAAAAAAAAAAAAGATTGAGAGCATGCTACACTTGTATACTGCGAGACTAAGGGGAATCAAAACTATGGTCGCCGCCTTTAAGAGAGGTTCTGAACATTTTTGGGTCAGGGAAAACGTCGCAGAACTACACATAATTAGCAGACACATTGCCTAACCCAACAAAGCGGGTTGCAAGGTGATGACGGCGTTACTGTAAACTTGTCGTCACCTATTATAACACCAGATGGGTCGAAGATATGGGGTGAATGCGACCCCAACTCAGTGCCCCCCCCCCCCCTCTCTGAAGCAGAGTAGCGGGACCTGCATAACGCTGTTGTCTAATACTGTTCACTGCACTTTATTTAGGTGTTGTTTCAGAAAAAGAAGTGTAGACAGAACCACAAAGAAATGCAGTCAGTGCTGGAATTCAGATGATATTTAGCAGTAATGAAATATTTCTTTTCCTGTACAACAATCAATCAATCACAGTATTTAGAAACAAATACACTGTACGTAAACCATGGTTGTGTTACCCAGGTCATAACTCTATAATTTTTTAGGTTGCCATCAGTGCCACATCCAGTGCTATCTGCTTAACCGATTCGCTGGAAGCTGGGGTAACACGGGTGGCACTGAGGGTCTCCTTACAATGCTCCACAGGGGGACCCTAAGTTTAAAAGTTCCATAGTACTGCATAAAATAGGTCTATGAACTTAAGTTCAAAACAGATATTCCCAAAGTAAAGGCCAAAAAAACCTGGTGATAAAATCTCACACTACGGTCTGTTGCATACACAGCAATAGCATTGAATATTTGTTACCGTATAGGAGAACAAATCGTCCTTTAAAATCTGATGTCATCTACCCTTCCGTCACCTGTCTCACTCTAGCCATGAGCATCAATGATAGTTTGTTGTTCCGTTGTTATTGTGACTATTGTCATCTGGATAACCAGTACATTCATCGTCGCCTCAGTCACCCTTACCGTCTTGGAGGAATACACAAAATTATGATATTAATGCAGTGGTAATCCCATTACTCGAACGGCGAGTTACTTGAGCCAGTTTGCTCTAGAGTTCTGGCATTTTCTAATCTGCGTCAACTCTCCTGACTAAGTGCAAAAATATATCAACATTGCTCAACTCCTCTTCCCTCCTTCTGGGTGAACAGACAAAAAAATATGCATACATGTTCAAATCTTCAAAGAAAACATTATCAGCTCTCTCACTTCTTTCGCGGGTGATAAACATTTACTGCTTCTTGAGAAAAATCTCTAACTGACAATACATCTGTCTCAAATTAACCATACGATTAACAACGAGACAAAGAGTCTGTCATCAGTGTCATCTGTAGCTTTTTGTGACTGGTGAACGGGAAAAAAATTCTTTCTTGTAATTATTCTGCGGCATGTCGAGGATGTTGACCCCAAAGTGGGTAGAGAGCCATAATGATCGATGCAAAAACTTTCATTTTCGATGGTGTTGCTTGCGCTCAAGCTTGATATAGTGGGAAATTTCGGTATAAGAAAAAATAACTACGGAAACAAGTTGTAACTTTAACAATATGAGTGTAAACTACCAAAAAAAAAACAGTGCTGGCTGTCTGATTTTAAGAATTTTATTGAAGCCCTAATTCGCATATGGAATAATTACAATAAACGATTCTCTCCCCAATAAGATTTAATCGGTAACGTATCCAAATATTACAACTGAGATGAGAGAATATTGATCCACATTTTACAATTTCGTTGTGATAATCGTTCCATGCTCACGTTGTTCAATCTCGGAGCAAAACAGATCAAGCCTTAACCTAGGAAATCTCGAATCTTGAAAGAGTATCTATTTTTAAGTGCTTAGTACCCACATTAGATCAACGTTTCTTTGGCAAAGGGCAGTTGCAACTTCTAAATACGTGATGAGTAGGCTAAATGTCAAGTATAAAATATCTAAGGTAACCTAGCAAACTAAAACAGAATTCTTTTTATATTAAAATTGTGGGGAGCTGAGATGTTGTTCGGAGGAGGTCTAAAATGCAACTGGATGGAGCGAGCTTGGAGGATCCAGATGTCAACGTCTGTACAGTCAGGACAATGGGTCAGGCATGAACCTTGTGTAGAGGTAGCCGAGGACATTATGTTGAGGCTAGGTTTTGCTCTATGGATGTAGAGAGATTCCAGTGTTGTGAATGCGAGTGGGGTAGAAAAGTCTATGATTGAAAAGTTATTCGTGCTGATAGGATGATTATTTTGTTCAGCATGGAGACGGGGAGCAGAATGAGGGTTTTGCGAGTTGTAGACCGGTTCTGCTGGATACGCCTAAATATTGATTGATTCGAGCGTTGAAATGTTGTCCAGTGCTACCTATATACGAAGCATTGCAGCTTCTGCCTTGATATTTGCATACAACTCCAGACAAGACAGGTGTAGGAGGCTTGTTTTTCAATTTAAAATAATGCCAGATGGTGAAGGAGTTTTTGTATGAAAATTTGAAGTTAATATACGGGTAGCTTCAGAGAGGAAGTTTTTCAGGGAGACAGAGTCCTTGTTGTAATACGAAACGAATGAAAAAATTCTAACTCACGGACAAAAGATTTAGTTATGCTTGGATCGAATAGTCTAAGAAAAAGTTTGCAGTAGTGGCCCAAAAAATGGTGTGGATAAACGTTGTTTTTGAAAAATGATCTAAGAAAGTCTATTTCATTTGAAAATGTAAGGTAGGAAGAAGACAAATGGTATGCCCGAAATAGCAAAGTTTATATTACATTGATTTTAAATTGATAGTGACTGAAGAAACTTGTCCCGAGACCTGAGAATGTTGGTTTTTGTAAATTCTAGCGGTCAGTGTTGAGTTTTGATTAGTTATTAAAAATATCTAGAAAATCTAATGAATTGTTTGATTGGTTTCCAGCGGTATATTTAATATTTGGATGTTTACTATTCAAATACAGCAGAAATAGTCTGAATCTGTTTGGTTTTTGAATATGCCATCATGAAGCTCATTGTCTAAATGATTGCCCAAACAACTTCAAACTTATCCACTATAAACCTTTCGTAGATGATACCTTCCTCATATTCAAAAACGATACAGGTTCAGACTCTTTTCAGCAGTATTTTAATAGTAAACATCCAAATATTGAGTTGGGTTAAAAGCTGCTAGTAAAAAGTTCAGAGAAAGACAGACTTACGATATTTTGTTTCAAAAGTGTTGAGCCATTCCCCAGAAAAGATTAGAGAGGCGACAGTAGACGAACCAACAGGCCCATTCTCAAAGAGACACTGGAACTTAGGCCCCGGCCCTTTATGAGCTATTGTCATTATGATACTAGGATGTAAAAGACTTGGGAAAAGCGAAGAAAAAAAGAGGAGGGAGAAGAATTGCAGCAAAAGAGACGATCATTAATGCACGCAATCACGACCAACAGCCGCTGATATGCGGAGTTAAAGATGTCAGACAGTGTAGTTGGAGCGAAGGAGATAAGAAGACGGATAAAGGAAGCCTCGGAGGCTTTGGCCGTTAAGAGTGTGTGACTCCTGGAGGAGGAATTCTTAGCTTAGGTTAGTGGAAGATGAAATGCATTTAATGAAAGAAAGTTAATTACCTTACTGGAAATAAATTATTTTGAGCGAAGGCTAGAGTCGCAAGCCTAATGGAGTAGATAGCTTGCAATATACTGACCACCAGGCCCAATGCGGGAGCACCCAAACCTCACATGCACTCCGCCCTTCTATGAGCTCTTTCAGTAATCATTGTCACCTCCGCCAAGGAGGTTATACTTTCATCGGGTTTCTCGGTCTATCTGTCTGTCATCATGATAACTCAAAAAGTTATGGATAGATTTTAACGAAATTACAGAGATAATCAGGCATGTTAAAAGTAACAGATGATTAAATTTTGTGATAATACGTCCATCCATTTGTTTATTTGTCTACCTCATTTTTCACAATACTATAACTCAAAAATTTATGCACGATTTTTATTAAATTTGCATGAGTTGTTAGGTATATTAAAAAGAGTTAATGGCCGAATTTTTATGATCTGTTCAGTCGCTCGGTCGTGTGTCACTGTTTTTAACTCTATGCTTGTTAGCGCAATAACTAAACAAAAATAATGAATGGATCTTTATGACATTTACATGATTTGCTTGTGATATTAAAAGACTTATATGATTAAACTTTGGTGCAGATCGGTTCGTTCGTGTGTATGTTTGACTCGTGCTTGTCATAATGCTTGTTAGCAGCAAAACTCAAAAAGTTACGAATGGATCGTCAAAAAATTACTGAAGCTCTTGACACTTTTAAATAGCACAAATAATTAAATCTTGGTGTTGATACAAAGAAAATCATAGCCTCAGCACCAATTTTAATTCTTCGTAACCGTTGCCTTGCTCGTCTGAGGTATGCGCTCTCAGAGTTCTTTAGTTGTTTTTGTGGCCATCGTCAACATCATCATCGTCACAATCATCATCGTTACGACCGTCTTCATCTCTTCGTATGATAAAATGAAGATCTTGAAAAACACAATGATCATTAGTAGAATGACCACCTATTACTATTACGGCACCGCACCAACATAAAAATTCAAGGAAAGTAATAAAAATTGAAACTTATTTGTTGAGTACATTACAACCGCGCCATCGATAAACTATTTTGATATTTATCACCCGCGAACGGAGTGAGTGGTAAACGGTGTAACCGTAATGATAATCAACCTTTTCTTTTTTAATGTATAGGTAATCCGTCAACTTTCAACGAATGTTTTGAGACTGGTATTTAGCCCAATTAATCAATGTTCTAAAGCATGCTCATGTTATACCAATATTCAAATCAGGCAATCCTAACGATGTAGTAAATTACAGACCAATATCAACGCTCTCAACGTTCAACAAAACACTAGAAAAACTAATTCACTCCAGATCAATCGAGTTTCTAGCGATTCATAACGTAATTTCCAGCCACAATTTGGCTTTCGTGCAAAATGCTATACTACCTTACCGATATTTCATCTAGTAACTGACTTATTAATATGTCTTCACGATAAATCGTATGGGGTCAGCCTCTTTTTAGACACGCGGAAGGCGTTCGATACGGTTGACAAGCAGCTGTTGTTAAAAAAAAATCGAACACTATGGTATTCGTAGCAAAGCAAATACATTATTACCAAGATTACTTATCCAACCGTGACCAATATGTACTATATAATACCGTTAAATCTCATGTTTTACCTACTGAAATATTATTGGAGTCCCTCAATGAAGCGTACTCGGACCGTTGCTTTTCAAAATTTTTATCAATGATATAACTACTCTTGCAATGAAGTGTGTTCTGTTTGCTGATGATGCAGTGTTCTACGGTATACTAATAGATGCAATTTCTCTCAGCAATAACTGGTACTCAAAATTTTTTAAGTAAATTGTCAGAATGGTTAACTCAAAATAAATTGATTGCTATGTGGATAAAACTAAGCTAATGTTATTCACTTCATTTTCTCGTCCTTAATTACCGATGATTCATTTTAGTGGGTATCTCAGTTTCGACATCTTGGTTTGATTCTTGATGATAAATTGAGCTTCAGAGCCAACACTGAAAAGTTGAGGACGTAAGCTCAGTAGAGTTCATGATGTAACATTTGCGATGTCTAATTATGTTAATCGAACTCGCTGAAACAAATTTATTGTTCATTGGCCTATTCTTGGTTAATTAAAATATTATCGTCTGGGGTGCAGCCCCTCATCGTTTCATTTGCAAATTAGAAGTTGTACATAATAATATGGAAGGCGAATACTTCATGTTAAGCGAGCCAATAATATCACAGTTGATGAATCGTAATGATATGTACCGCAAGTTACAAATATTGCCAATTCAAGATGTGTATAATTATTTGCTACTTGCGCTCTTCCGTTCACTCATACATAATCATCCTCTTATCTTTGAACATTATTAAGGCTCACTCATTCCCCAACACAACTATGAGATGAGACGATCCATTCTCAATCTTTCAAATGGGCGTGTTGACGTAGAAACACGGTCAACTATTTTTCAAACAGCGTCTCGTATATAGATCACGTCATGCAATTGTACTAGTATAACCATTACTTGTTACTCAAAAAGTTTCACAACTTTTCTAAGGGTTATGCAGATACATAACTGTATATGCATTTTAATCTGAAATTCTTCAGTATGGAAATGTAAATCTGTGTGTAATAAACCTATCAAAACTTACGAATGTAAAACTATTCAGAGGTGGTAAAAAGAATCAAAGATACTACCAGCTGGCCGGTCTATACGAGCAACTTGATCGACCATGAGGCAAAGTGCGATTATTAGTTCAAGACAAAAAGCTGCTGCTGACAATGCGCCAATTTCCAAATTGACCTTGTGGTCAACAATGTGATCATGAGTGCGTCACCGACGTCTTCGGGATCCTTTTTGCTTCATTAAGGTACGTGAGCCACAAAAGCAAATTCTTTTTTGTAACTATCCTGTCACGCGTCACTGACGTCCTCGGGATCCTTTTTGCTTCATTAAGGTACGTGAGCCACAAAAACAAATTCTTTTTTGTAACTATCCTGTCACGCGTCACAGACGTCCTTGGATCCACTGCCACAAGCCATCTTTGATAAACACAAAAGAAAAGTCTTAACTTCCCTTATCCTGGTCTACTGAAACGAAAATGAGACTTGTACTCTGGCCTGATGAAGTTTGACAAACCCGATTCAAGAAAACTGGGGCAAGGTGAAGGCACCTCAAGCCCTCACCCCCCAATTCCCGTGATCGCCTCCCACCAAACATACATAATGACATTCAACTCCTAAGGCCGCGACCTCAGGGAGGCAAGGCTGTCACGGGCACGGCTTTGGCTCCTCTTCACAACATCTCATATTACAAGGAATTTAATTTTTCTCTGCATTTAGTGTTCGATCGTTTTTAGTAACATAGTATACAGTTTGACTGGCAAGTTTAATCAAAATTGGTTCAGTATCAACAATATGTGTAATTAGTGAGGATCTGTCAGTGGACGCTCTGGCTTAAAGTAACGGTATTTGGGCTCCTTGCCCTAGAGTAAGCACTAAACATGCTGCCCTTTCATCCATGGATAAGTAAATTACAATATCAATGATCAGCTCTGATTCACTAGTTTTACTAAACGACTTATTCACATGCTGCATGATTTAAAAACCCATTAATTTATTAATAAAAATCTGCAATTCCGCAGCCTCTACTCAAAAGTAATAGCAAGTGAGATGACGCTATATTGAGTTAGAACTTGATTACGGTGTGGCTCTATTGCTAAAATATATGACTACTTACAGTATATGCTTCTGCCTCAGAGCACACAGATTACGCATGTCTATGCGAAAACTTTCATCGCGGAAAAGTGTGTGAAATTTCAGTCATTTTCTACCCAATTGGAATACACTTTTTCAATGAGTAGTATTTTTTGTGTCGTCCGGAATTGTCCTCAGTAAATACTAAAAGATTAATTACTCACAAAGAATGCAAACGAGTATTCTTAACACCACCGCAGTATTTCAATATGAGAAACTACGCAAAATTAGCAAATAACTATGATGATTAAACAACCATGTTTTTAAATTGATAGGTTCACCATTCTGTCTTGAAATCTCGTCAGTAGCGAAAGAATTAAGGGAAAACAAAAACGAAAGAATTAAGGGAAAACAAAAACGAAAGAATTAAGGGAAAACAAAACCGAAAGAATTAAGGGAAAACAAACACGAAAGAATTAAGGGAAAACAAAAACGAAAGAATTAAGGCAAAACAGAAAGTTTTTATATGTGACATAGAAAGGGCAGCAGAAAATATATATTCACAGAGAAAAGGAATGATATTGCAGCAAAAATAACAAAGGATTCTGCCAAGTTTCTCGAACATCGCGTTGGATCGGTTATAAAGCAAAATCATAATTTTTTTCGAGACGAGAGATTTCAAATATCGGGCAATGCAGTAATTTGACTATTGAAACTATGACATTCAAAGCGACTAGTAATGTGTCAAGACAATTGTCAGGCACCATTGCGGTGTATGAACAAACCATAGAGAACTTACATATATGTGTGTGTGTGTGTGTGTGTGTGTGTGTGTGTGTGTGTGTGTGTGTGTGTGTGCCTTTGTGTAAGTATAATTATTGATGCTGGTGTACAGGGACACTACTAATTCGACAGCATGCAGTATATATTATTAGGTAAATGACCTGTACAGGAGCTTTGGTAATTTTGGCCTCATCATTTTAATCGCGTAAGTCGCCAAATTCTAGTTGCATAAGTTCACTATGTTCAGAACACCTGTCCTCCTGTACTCTATATCCTACTAACATAATGGCAATAGCTCATAGAGTGCCGGGGCGTATGTTCCGGTGTCTCTTTGGGAATGGGCCTATTGGTTCGTCTACTGCCGCCTATCTAATCTAATCTAATCTATGGTTAGCTTAATATTTGTAACTTTAAAACGAGCTTCAGGGGTAAATCGCAAGCTGATTGCGCTGTAAACTTAGTGGTACTCGATGATCATCATTATTTATATTTTGGCAATCTCAGAATGGCGGAATCATTTCGACTTTGTGATTAAACGTATCAAGCTTGGTCGCAGGGGCAAATCTACTGCTCAGGATTGATGTTTTCGGTAACTTCAAGCTCATAGATTTACATTCTCTCTCTCAATTAAATTGGGCGATTTGAGCACGTCACATTATCATTATTGGTTAGGAAGTCATGCTTCTGTAATTTTAGAATTCTAGATTAATTAGTTTTGGAAGGCAGTTCATTGTTTTCGATTCACATTGCTGCAAAAAAAACATACGACGACAGGTTATTTATAAATTCGACATATATACTTAATGACTATATTCATAAGTACATAAAGCCACAAGCCTATCTGCCCGATGAAAGCCTTATCTCTACTGCCTACCAGTCGATAACCAATCCATTATTCATGGTAGCTTTGCAGTCTGTGTTCTAGAGAGAGCAGCTCTCTGGTAACCACGCAATAGGCCGCTAATGGTGTCTGTCTAGACAAGTGCTGGATAATTCTTTCAGTGTAAAGGCAACACAAGAAAATCACTGTTTGAAAAGGTGACATAGTGCATGGTGCATAAAATAACGGAATGAAAGGATTCCTAAAGAAATTTACGAATGTATCATAATGGTAGCTTATAGCGTAATTAATTTGATGATGACAGGGGAAAACCTTCACCAACAGTAGACTGCTCAACCCTGGCATGACATAGCAACTAATACTCATGCTTAGAACCGGAGGTAGGAGCAAAAACTGTAATTAGTAAAGGTCTAGAATAGCAATAATGCCATCTATTTAATCTTCTCGAGGATACTAAACTCATCATCATCAAGAAGAAATGTAAACTATTACGTTGTTTTACAAACATTAATGGTTGTTGGTGCGGTCCTCAGTAGTGTATATTTATAATTGTGACCGCTGATAGCAATCGTACATTGGGAGCACCGCTCTCCAATTGTTTGGGAGGTGCCCCCAACACAGAGGAACTTCTTTTCGAACAGGTCAACTTTTATCAAAACCTTCAAAATCTTCCATCCTTGGTCATTGTATCAGTAGTGGTCATGTTTGTAGGAGCAATAATTTTTCTATTTTAGACACGACCCAAACCACGGCTGACCTCCGCATTTTAGAATCGTTGTACATTCTGAAACGTAAGCCTGAGCTAAATGAGTGCGCATCAGCTGTATAGCTTTCAATCATTTCAGGGATTTTTAACGGTTAAGGACCTTTTGTTATTTTTATGTCGCATTTTCAGAACACTGATGATGGATTTTTAATATTCCGAAACGTCTGGTTTTTAATACTGTTTATGATCACGTTGGTGCTTCTGTGTAGGCGCCTAACCGCGCACCTTGGCAATGGAGACCCCCAAGAATTAAACGCAACGTCAGCACAGCACAGGCCCCGAAAAAGAAATGTTAGTTACAGAAACAGGAATCCTTACATGCAACAGAAAAGAAGTACAGTAACTATTAGATCGTGTATATATGGAAGCCTTACCTATCAAACCAAAAGACCGAACATTACCAACTCGGTAACAGTACATTGTAGAACTTTCAAATTGTACGAAAACTGAATGCAGCGTCACAAGCCTAAAATGAACACCCCTCACAGCAACCCGCCGCAATCCGGCAACCAGTCAGAGCTCATCTTCATACTCGCCAACCGCTGGAAATTAATAAATAAAAACAATCTTCGACATCTGGCAGCACTGATTTAGCATTCACTCAACAAAGATATCGTCAACAACCTCCATTCGTTTGCTTCCACATTACGCTTGAAGAAGGCCATAGAAAACTAAACCGCGTCTTCTAGTATCTCTACTGCCTACCAGTGGTGTAGGAACGTAAGGCTCAAATAACGGGCAACAGTACTTTCAGCTTTGGCGAAGTGCTACACCAAATGGAGTTAGAGACTATTTCAAAAGTCCCTTTCACGACACTATTAATAAGATGTCTTCACAAAAGTATATCGCATTATTTTTGACAAACTTGTATTTGTCAAAGGCTGCTAGCAAAATACTCACACAGTTAATAATTATATACATAGCTAGCTGGAGCTTTAAACGCAAGCGAATCTGACTATAAACGACGTAAAGTGTCATCTGCGGAGGTTAGGTGTAAGCTTGAACTTTATACCTAACGACAACTACTCTACGGGATTCTCCTCGTACGTTTCTCAACAGATAAACGCTTCTGATCCTTGCTTAGGCCACCACCATCCCCGACCACCAGCCCTACTAGAAAGCCCCTTCAATGAACTCCCGCTCGGAAGGTTAGGTGAAGGCCAGGACTAGTTCTGGTAGCGTTCCTAAGTGCTTTTACTGCAAATGTGTGGGTTTTTAGTGGTTTTATTGCTTTTAGTGTTTAGATGAGACTTTTTTATGTTATAAGTGTTTTTTTTTACTTAACGTCAATCTTTGATTGGTCTTACTTAGCGTCAATTTTTGATCGTATATTTCGATCGTTAGCATAACCAATCCTTGCCTTTCACTTAACCTTATGAGAACGTATTCATTGACTTGTAAGCTATTATATTCAAGAGCTTTTTATACCTTACAATTATACCTAGTGCAAAGAAAATTACACTTAACGAACCAATGTACACCCAAACTTTTCGTTAGCTATATACCTATCTTGTATGAATAGCCTATCTATTATGGTATAGGCATATACCAGGAAGCTTAGAGAGGTGTCAGCTGCAGGACTAGCTTCCTTCTGTCCACTAGAGTCCATTTCTCTATTCGCAATCATTTTTGGCCGTGCAAAAGTTCAATTTCTATAAATGATTTAAAATTTATGTCTTCAGCCAAAAGAACCAATAACTTACGAGTCTTTAAACTGACTCATATTTTCAACAGTAAACTAGCATTAAATGACGTTTAGAGTGACACACCACTCCTTGTAAAATGTCGTCTGCAGTCATTTTGCCGTAATTTTGTGCAGTCCTCTAGGAATTCATGTAATTAGCTTTACTCTGCTCAGATTTTCCAAACATTTCACTGTCTTTTCAGACTAACTGATGGACAAATTACGTCTGAAACGTTCAATCATTTAATTTCAACTATTTTGTGCCATTACTAAAGTTTCAGCGAAATCATTGATTTTTGCTTCTAATCTTGCTTTATTTTTATGTTTATGTATATGTATATATATATATATATCATGGGTTTCATACATGCATAAATATTACCAAGAAAAGTGAACAAAAAGCTATCTTGTAGCTGTTAAAATCCGTTTTTTCACATCCGGGTGAAGGCGAGAACATGCATGTAACAAACACGTTGCCGTGGTGGCCACGCTTCTATTCTCTGTCGACCGACATTCCGCAAATCGGATCAGGCCGTGACGACAGAGCGCCTTACAGCGAGGCTTGAGCGTGAAATGAAATTCTTGTTCTATGTCTGCGTTATCAAATGCGACGATATGTGAAATAAATTCATGGATGTGAGGTTGACATTTTAAGCATTCAGTGTTGTTGGAACTGCCGGTTTTCTTCATATACCACCCCCCCCCTCCACCCTCACTGTCGTAACCAGATGATACAGGTTTAAAAAGAGGACCTCCTGTTAATGCAGGCAGTTTGTAGAGAATTTAGTTTTGCTCTCATTAAATCATATAAGTACTTTTTTTTTTTTTGTTTTGCGCACGTAGTCCTTTGCTTATTAAAGTTTGAAAGTGTTAGGAAATGGAAATCAACAATGATAATCGTATGAGCATGGTGGGCCGCAAT
Organism: Parhyale hawaiensis; assembly: GCA_001587735.2. Classification (NCBI taxonomy): domain Eukaryota; kingdom Metazoa; phylum Arthropoda; class Malacostraca; order Amphipoda; family Hyalidae; genus Parhyale; species Parhyale hawaiensis. The sequence goes on from LQNS02278161.1 coordinate 11,393,022, forward strand.
AATAGCTAACTAGAACGCCTCGTGACGTAAAACTATCACTAACCCCCCCCCCCATGGGTAAAGATGCAGCGCCGTCATTGTTGATGGCCAGTTTGCTCCGAATTTTTAGCATTTTTCACATCTCAGCCAACCTACCTAACTGCCTAAAAAAGTGTTATTATTCCTTCTGCCTCTTTTAGAGTGGACAGAGAGGACAGACAACAAAATGCAACGCCGTGAATTTTGATGGCCAGCTTACTCTAGAGTTTTAGTATTATTACATCTCGGTGAACCCACGTACCTGACTCTCTGCAAAAAAAAATTATGAACATTGCTCAACTCCTTTTCCCTCTTTCTGGCTGGAAAGACAAACAAATATGTATTCCGACCGCTCTTCACTTCCATCGCGGGTGAAACAAACAAAATACACAATGTTCAAAGTAATAGTAATATCATAGGAAGCCTCCAGATTGAAGAAGTGCTGCCAAGAAGCACCATATTAATTTATTAACTGACGGGAACAGTGAAGACAAGCAGAAATCACACAGTCAATAAAATAGTGACATAAGTATGAGTTGTGTAGGTAATTATAAAAATGTGTTACGATAACCAAGGAAAAGTGTGAAAAGGCATAGTAATTGTAGTTTAATACCAGTAATCCTAGAGGTGTTGTGTTTCACAGGCTCTGAGCGCAGTCCTTGCATGTAATTGATAACTGTAATTTGCATGGCAAATTGACGTTCGTGCTCCAACAAAAAGCCGCAGGTGCTCGTCTCCTGACACTAACTGACACATGAATTTACGAAAGATATAAGACTGTCGGAAAAAGACTTAATTATCGATAAAAGAATTGACTTCTTTGGAGGTTATTGAATAGATACTTCGTGACCTCGCAGTGATATGATGGTGGAGTATATAACTTGAATCTTCGATTTAGCATCGATTGATTTTTGAATATCAGAAACAAGCTGGACTCCAGTTCAAGTTTATTCTGGAACTATTTTGAAGCTTTGCAGTATCAATATGGCGCAACACTTTCATTAGAAATAATGACTCATTCAATATAGAAATGAAATGGTACTGCACCATTAATAAGTAACGTTATAGTCCTCACGGATATTGATAAACTTGAGCATAGCAGAACCTTTACAACAGGAGTATAGCAGGCACTGAGCCTCACCTTCCGAACACAGAGTGCTTGTGGGGAGGGTACACATGAGAAGGGCCCGCATTGTCGCCTACACAGCGCGGCTTTTTAGTTTGAATGAAAATAGTGTCGGATGATATTCGCATTAGTGATTATCCTGCAAAGTAATCAATTCTCGAATCAGCCTGCAATGGCTGCAGCATTTACATAATTAAGGCAAAAAATAGGGTTAGGCTGGGTTTAATTTTAACCTCAAATATTTCCTCTATAGCCGCGAAACCTGATTATGGCAGAAATCCTTGATAGAACTTTTCATCAACTTCTGTGCAATATTTTGCGATACGGTTACCTTGATTGAAAAATATTCCTCAATTTTTATCGTAATTGGAAAAGATTAGAAACGAAACTTAACCCTAACTGCACCCCAGACTACGCTATAAAGGTTATATATTTCCGATAGGATTAAAATAGGATCAATGAGTTCTGGGTTAAAATAACACAGTCTCGAAAAAATAGGGTATGGAAGTGTTCTCTGCTTCAGGATTCGCTATATCAGCTATTATCAACAACAGAAAAATCTGTATGTACTTCGATCACACAAATGGTAGATTCATAATAAATTCCATGAAACTAACTAGTCGCTGTAACACGATTCCTAAATGCACTAAAACTGCACATCCATCAATCATCCGATACTATTCATGCAACTACAGCAACTACCATCACAAAAATAACCCTAATGTAAAGTACTTCTTCCCACAATCAACAGGGGTTAAGGCCATAATTGTTGCCAAGTACAAGTATATCGGCCTCGTTTCGGAACAATTTTCCCTTCTACCAAGGTATGATATTATCAGCGCCTTACCTTGTCAGGTGCAAAGTAATCAATTACTTAATCAGCCATCAGTGACTGCGTCATTTGTCTAGGCTAAGTTCATATTATCCCCAAATACTCCAGAGTAACAGTCAATGTTTATTTTATTGAGGTTCGTGACGGTGATGGCAACACTCGGGAAGCAAATTAAGATAAGAAATATATCACTAGGTGAGAGTATATATATCGTGCACAGCATTGGACTCGTAGAGTTCATACTTCTAGTATAATGTGTGACTTGTATATTGTACTATGCATAAAGCACAAGGTACTATATATTATTGTCACAACGTGTATATAATTAGTTCGTCTGAGCAACAGCATCTAAAAAATCGCATGTGTACCTTGTCATTGGCGAGCAAAATATTCACTTAGTGCAAGATCTTACATCCCGTATATTGCATAATACATCTAATGGGAATTGCATTTCATGTTAACGTTATGTACTTTATGCAAATTGTAAATTTAGAATACCCTGTATAATGCACAGTACATCTAGTACAATGCAGTTATTATTATAGGTTAAATTTCTTTGCAAAACCGATGACAAATATTAGAACAATGACTACATCTTATATGACATGTAGTCTACATTGGACTATGTACATTTAAGGCAAAGTGATATCTAATTCTATATTCATTCTTCGCGATATAAGGAAAACACATTTTAATGATCTATGGGTTGTGTGAAAAACTTGAAAAGTAATTGAAACTTGAAGAACAGAACAAAGCTAATCTTAAAAACTGTACTTCAAGGTACATTTCTAGAAATATTTGGTTGTAGGTACACCTGTGTATTTATTCCCACCCTCAGTAAAGTTGACTTACTACGTAAGATGGTCTATACTAGACCATTTTTAGAACCAGCTCTTCATACAAAGTAGCACCTCGTAAATCGAATGTATTTCTATGACGGTGGCATTATAATGTATAAAAAGTTCGAACGAAAGCTATGATGAAGAAAAAAGTTCCAAAAAATACATGTTTATTACACTACGAGTGTTACAATAGCAGAACTGATTGCGAAGACTGAGTCCAATTTAAATATTTTTTTAACCTTTTATTTCGAAAAATTGTTTAGTCATTAATGTGATAAGACTTTTGATCGATAGGGTTGGCTTACAGAGGCTGCGCATGGCTGCTGAACAGAAAATGCTGCAGAGTTTCATTCCAGGCGTGTCATTCTCTCACGCAGTAGGGGACGGTCACTACCACTGCTGGGCCGTACTAGGTAATGACAGCTGATTTTAGTAAACTGTCGCGTCAGAAGCCATAATCTTACTGATGAAAGAATTACATGTATCATGGTATGAAAGTGTACAAAACCCCTACTTTAGAAGCAACGAGCCGCCAATTGACATTACTGCATCTGAACTAGAAGCAAGATACATAAAAAAGAAATATGATTACTGAGTTGACAGTACGTACATAAATCCGTTTCTAATACACGTACTTCATTACCTCTCAAACACGCCGCAGGCGTAGTAAGTATGTTCGTTCACCGTTCATTATCAAAATTACCTTAGTTAGAGGCCAGCTAATGCAGCACCTATCTATGGGCATATTATAATCAGCACTCTCCATGAATTGCTGATGCTATGAAGTGAACATTGCCACATGTTGCCGTGCGCTGAGACCATTCGTTAAAATCTGACATCTAAGTGTGAGGAATATACAATCTCAGCTCATAAAGTTCTCTCTTCAGTAGCCGGACGCGCCGCGACCAATCAATAACTGCCTGTTATAAAATATGGGCGCTGCCTGTAACAGCTCAGAGGATGGAGTTGTACTTAATTCTTCTTCATTTTATTTTTAATTTTTTAGTTAAATGTAGCATGAAAGCTTGGCAGAAGAGGTACATTTATACTTTGAGTAAAAGAAAGCACTGCTACACCTGAGGAGAAAATATGGACCACTTCATTCAAGAAAAAAGTGTAATTCTAGGATACAGTTTTTCTTTTTATCGTTCATGCTGATAAACCAATACACTAATAACTAACGGATTCCGAGAGCAAATACCTCTGCCAAGCAAAGCAAACAAAAAATTCAGATTAGTTAAAAAAAAAATATTTTTTTCTTTCTATCAGTCCCAAAACCTGGTCTTTTGTGCCTTTGAAGAGTAATAACTGCTTCAATAATTTTGCTTGAAGATCCACCAATAACTTTTTGAGTCATGTTGCTGACAAACATTGGTGAAACAGACAAAGAGACAAATCGATCATCACCAAAATTTTGATCATTTATGTTTTTTATCATAATTCGCTGCTGGCTCTTTGGTTGCTAACTGCAGTCCCACGGAAAACACCCAGCAGCGTGACTCCACACACGTGGGGTGATGTGCGGAACTTCACCTGGAATTCTTCCGAAGACCCACAAGGTAGGTAGGTAACAAATTTAAGATCAAAGAAAGAGACAAATAAACAAATGGAGAAACAGATAATCACGAAAAATGGTTATTCACTCTTTGTGATACATTAAACAACTTTCGTAAATCTAATAAAATCCATCCATAACATTTTGAGTTATCTTACTGAGAACAAAGAGGCAGACAAACCAACAAACAAACAAACCCTTGAACCGATCTTCACCATAAGGTCATCATCTGTTCTTCCTAAGATGCCTAACAATCCCTGTATATTTCGTAAAAAACCGTTGATAACTTTTTGAGTTATATTAGTGACAGACAAACTGACAGAAATGCATACAAACTCGTCAAAAACATTACTTCCTTGGCGGAAGCAAAGATAATTATAGTTATTATATATGCTTATATTATTGCTGTTAGTGAACTGCTATCGCGGCAATTCTGTTCTAAAGCCCATTATCAACGTCTCTATTAATGTCGCATTTAAGATCGATTCAAATCTCTTTGGTGCGTTGGTTGGGTAAAACATGCGGAAGAACAGATGTACTCAAATGCTGAACAAAAGAAAGTCGCCACCGCCCCCGTAGCAGAAGATGTGGTTACGGAGGAGTAAGTTCAGTACGTTATGAAGATCTACTATTGTTATTTTTGCTTACTTAATTCAGTGGTTACTTTAATTACCACTGCTGTTATTACTTCAATCACTACAACTATCAACCTTATCATATGCACATAATTTTCATTACTCTTATTATTAAAATTACGCCATCATGTTAACTCTTACAGAAGGTGAATATCCTGTCGTACTGATAGCAACACTACTAGTTTTACTAATTGCCGCCATCTTGTTTTTCACTAGTGGACAGTGAAACTCTTTTTACTATGTACTATTGAATATGCTTTTATAAGAATTCTAATTCTAAATTGGCCGAATAAAAACAAAAGACGTTACAGACCCAGGCACAAGAGCTGATAAACCTTTCGCAGCCTACACACTCCCAGTCAATAACTGCTTTATTAAACCTTTTTACCTAAATCTATACACGTTTCTCGAAGATATGACGAGTCTTTGATAGAACCACAGCCACAGTATTTTATGCGTGTGTACTAACAATATTTCCCAATTCACCTTCTCATTACACACTTGACAGTATAAATTATTTATAGTAAATTAACATACGACATGATAAGCACTATATGTATAGGAGGTAAAGTACGAGGTCACTTCTAACTCATGAAAGACAGGCGTTTCCATTGGTGAATTCCTTTACCTGCAAATCAATTAAACAACCAGTTTGCCTGGGCACACCCTGCACTACAGGTCATAATCCTCGACTGCTAAGGAAAAAGATTATAGCCTTTGTATGGGAAATTATTATTTAGGCTCTTCATTCAGTGTAGGATTACAGTGCTGAGCACCGAAAAATACATAAAAATTATTGAAAAACACATTTATATGATTTTGTTAACTATTCAATAAACGTCATATTTACTTACTGTTTATAATTAGCTCAGCGTTTACATATATACATAACTGTAACTGAAAACGTGTATTGTAGCAGTTAATATGTATGAGCGAAATGTGTATTTTACGTGGTAATTAGCAGTTAAAAATTCAAAGAATGTCATTAGTGTTAATAAACGTTAAATGGACATTTATGACGACTGTCACTGACACGTTTATGTTGAGCACTCACAGTTACATTATTTTTGGGCGCGCTTCAGCTGTAAATACTCAGGCTTTTCAGTAGGCTTAATAATCAGACATTTTTTTTTGTGCTCTAGTAGTTATTAAGAAAATTAATTACATATTGTAAAATTCGTAAAACAAGCACCCACTTTTTCTGCTATTTGACTTTCAAGCACATGTCACTATTTTTTCGTTGCCAGCTTCTACGCAATAAACAGTTCACTCCCGTCCAATAATTTCTTCCGTCTATTGTATTCTTACCAGAGTTGACCACTCACTATCGGTCCCTTCGGCATTCCGTGCGTCCCTGTTCTCGTTCGCGTCACGTTACTGGTACCATGACACGTTAACAACAAGTTTTAGAGCCGCGGGTGACACGACAGGTGCAGATAACATGCGCATGCGCAAGCAGCGCGGTTAGTTTACTAGAAAGGTAAGAAATACGGTTGAGGGCCACACACCTGTGCGAAAGGGAGCGGTCTCTGCTCGACTGACGAGGTACGGCAGCGGGAGTGGCCGTCGCATGGGAGGAACCGGGGGTGTGGCGGTGCGCGTGATGGGGGGAAGAAGAGGCGTCGGTCGGGTAGCGGGTGCTGGCGAGTGAGGGTAACACGGGGACGCTTGGGTACGAACTACGTACAGTATTTCAACAGGGCATTTGTAAGTAGTGATTCGTTCGAGTTAGTTGATGAAAGGAGAGAGCTAGGAATGAGATTTAAGTGAAAATAGTAAGTTGTATTCAAAATGAAGCTGGAATGCAGGGTGCGTATGTCAATAGGGGATGTGTATGTACAGTAGAGGTACAGAACGTTTGCAACGAGTTGCTTGTTGAGCGATTTTGGAAATATATTTGAATAGCAAAAAGCTAGTATTCGTGTAAGTCAGTTATATTAATCTGGATAATCTATGATATTAATAGCGTTGATCCTTCGTTCGTGTGTTATGCTCTTAAATAATGGAAAGAAGGAAATTGGAGCGAATAGTTTCAAAGCACAGCGGCTGTCATCCTTTTAGTCACTGAGAATGAGAGCTATAGCAATGAAATTAGAATTGAAAACAGCGAGTGGCAAATGGAGCTTGGATGCAGTGTTTCTAAGTCAACAGAACATTTGCTATATGTTGCTTGTTGAGGGATTTCGGAAAGATATTTGAATAGAAAACAGCTAGCATTCGTGTAAGTCAGTTATATTCATCTGGATTAGATATGTACGTATTAGATGCTCATTTTAAATTATTGGACTAGTGTAGCACCGCGGTAGCTACATCAGGATGCAATAAACTACTTCAAGTCGAGGGATTTTTTTACTATACAGCAGATATGTCACGAGATTGCTTCTATACTTCTTATGCAATCACAATCACTCACTCATCTGATTGATCAGCGGATGTTCAGCTCGACCGTCGTTCACCTCAAGTACTTTCCACAGGAAACTTGGCTACTGGCTTTCACTTCGTAATTCACTGAACGTCTGCTCATTAGTTGGACGCGTGATTAACATAACATGAGTGTTTAACCTTTAGATAAATACGGACCGCATAACTGTTACTTCCGATGTACAGTAATGCGTACGATCATCAATTCATGTTTATTCTTTGGTAAAATTCAACGCATGGCCGCACTACACAACTCAGCTTTCCTCTTATGTCAGCGTTTGGCATCAGAGCAACTACAATATAGAGCGTTACGTGAAGAATGTTGCCCCGATGCTTTCGGTGAATAAACGCAATAACCAACAGCAACATAAGAGTAGAATTATGTACAGAATAAATATTGTCAGGATGAGCAAGGATAGATAACATGACGGTCGCGAGTCTGGTGTGATTTAACAATAATAATAATAATAATATGTCCAAAAAAATGCCTTAATGCGAGCATAACATGGTTCTATTTGCGTTAGCTTTCATATATTTTTACTTTTTATACTCCGCATTGAGAATATCCCTATAAATAGCACTATTTCGAACGTGCATGAATTATTCTTTCTAGAAGGTATATATTAGGTACTCTAATGACATGTAATAAAACTCGAAAGCTGCCTTCTATAAAAGGATACCGACGTATGTATTGCAATGACAGCTATAGTTAAATAAAATCGTATAGTTAGTAAAGCTCAATAAAACCTTGCGTTGCCATCATGTATACATTTATTTTAATATGAGCTAAAACTGACATAGATCACTTAACCTTATGTCAATAGTAATAATTGTGATAAAATTATTAAGAACACAGTCACTTTATAGCAATATGTTGGCATTAATGACTATGAATACACAATAGATTAGATCTCTACTTCGAGTGTGGGGCCCATAAAGATATAATAGGAGGCCATGTAGAGGAAACGATATGAGCAGACTAAGTCCATGCTGATGTTTATTGGTTTTCTACTTCAGTTTATTAAATGTCATTATAATTCAATTAATCTATTTTCATATGCAATAATTTAATTCTAGACTGAGCTAGTCACTCTTCATTATGAAAGGAAATGAAGTGTGAGACGCACTTAGTACACATGCGACGGAAAAATTTGGACCTATTAACCCCAAAGCTAATAAACATTTTTATAAATTAATAGTAGGGAAAATGAAAATAGACAGACATAAATGCTGGAGCAACAATTATTCTAACAATATCTATCTATCTATCTATATTATACTAAAAGTCTGTGAACCGGTCTTGCTTGTTTACTTGTGTCTTGCTTGTGTCTTGCTTGTGTCTTGCTTGTGTCTTGTGATCTTGTTTGACACATCTTCTTCACTTTTAGAT
>LQNS02278161.1:11402868-11457025 GCA_001587735.2 Parhyale hawaiensis
ACACGTAGTGTGATAACAGACACGTGGAACCCATGCACGAGGGTGTTCCCACACAGGATCAACGCGCATGGGAACAGCAAGTTGGGAAAGAAGAACAGATGGAAGAAAGATCAGTATTAGTTACTGGTGAGAAGGAAGCAAAATGGGCACGAAAGGCAGACAAGACGATCGTGATGGCGACCCAACGGGTCACGGGTCGTCTAGTTAACATTAAATATACTTCTGGGGTTCATAAAACGTTTCAAACAAACTCACAACAAATAACTAGAACCATAGTTCTGTAAAATCTTATTAGCGTGCAACTTGAATTTGTTGACCTAATCAACGTTACTAATTAACTGCCTATAAAGAGAAACAGGTTGCACCTCTTGCACGAACTGGATAATCAAACGTACTGCACCTCTTGTATACAAATTGCTATTTGAGTCAGACAATCTACAGTTCACTATGGAAATGATTTATTTTAGATTTAAAAGACAAACTAGCACTCCTTTCAAAACAGCAGAGAAAAATAGAAATGATGAGCTGGTGAAGTTTCGCTGAAAACTTACGGTAGTAATATTTTGTATCAATAAATAATACATAGTTTCAAGTTTTGAAATTGCAGCAGGCTGTTTCAAATTTCCTATGGGTCTATAATTTAAAAAACCAGAAGGTGGCAAAATGAAAAAAGTACGATTTGTAGTTACGAATGATAATGTTAGCTGAGACTTCGTGAGAGAAAATATTATTAGCTGATGAAATTAATAGAAGCTGCTTTAGAGAGAGATGGGAAATAATGTCAGCCAATTTAGAATTATAGAGTGTAATATTAGTTTAAGTAGGTCACACATATCAGCTGATTGCTGCTGAAATTAAAAGCGAACCCAACCATATGATTTGGTATATTAGACATGCATCAAGACGATTACCGTAAGTGAAGCGAATAGTTTCCCCTCTTGATAAAACATCCAAATACTACTAAGTACATATAAGAAGCTGCATACGCAAGGAGAAGTAAGGAGATTAATTTCTCTGATTTACGTTCTTCACAGCTATCAGAAAAAGCTGATAAAGAACGCATTTGTAGTTAATAATATAGTGCGTGATATCAGATAAATCAGGTATAATTATTTATTTTGAAAATTTAAATCAACGTCGATTTTGCGTACGAAATACCATGAGATTTACTGTTTCAACAAAGTTCGTATCGTTAGCGAAGCTTGTGTGGCTACAATTTTCCGTACGTTTATTTTCAAGTAAGCTAGCTAAATCAGTCTGTGCAAGTAGGTAGAACAGGTGGTAGGCTAGTAGGCGCCGGTAGTCACTTGTTGCGGCGCACAGCATAACTGGGCCTATGGAACAGAAGCACTTGTTGCTCTCTAGATTTTTGGTAGCTTGTTGATGCCAAAACGTGCCGCACGGCGAAGAGCTTATTCTCTAGAAAACGATAATTAACTAGAGAACTCTGAGAGTGCATACATCCGCCAAGTAGGGCAGCGGTAACGGAAAAGTTAAATCGGCTCTGAAGCCAAGATTTCCTTTCTATCTACACTAAAATCTGATCACTTGTGCCTTTTGATAATGTTAACAGTGTCCGTAATTATCTTGGAGATCCGTTCATAACTTTTTGAGTTACGCTGCTAACAAACATTTTAACAAACACATGTCATCTACACAAACGGACAAGTCGATCACCACTAAAATTTAATCAATTATGTATTTTAGCATGACTAGTAATTGCTGAAAATTTTATAAAGATCCATCTATAATTTTTGAGTTTTTGCGCTAACAAACGTGAGTCAAACACACAAACAGACGTACAGATCATCACCAAAATGTAATCAATTATGTCTTTCGTGCACTGTGGAGATAATTCGCTGCTGGCTCTCTCTTTGGTTTCAAACTGCGGCACCACAGAAGACACCCAGCAGAGTGACTCCCCACACGTGAGGTGACGTGAGAAACGTCACCTGGACTTCTTCCGAAGACTCTCAAAGTAACTCAAGGCAACATTAATAAGAATTTCTGAATATTTCATAAAGATCCAATCATAATTGTTGAGTTATTGCGCAAACTAAAATTTTAACAAACATTAGTCAAACACACATGCGGACCAACCGAACATCATCAAAATTTAATCAATTATGTCTGTTAACATTACTAAGAATTCCTGCAATTCCATAAAGATACATTCATAACTTTTTAGTTATTGCTCTAAAAAACATTTCAACAAACATTAGTCAAACACAAAAACGGTCCTACCGATCATCACCAAATTCTGATCAATTATATATGTCTTTTAACATTACTAACAATTCCTGAAAATTTCATAACGATTTATTTATAATTTTTTAAGTTATTGCGCTAATGAAAACAAAATCAAACACAGCGATAAACAAACGAATAAAAAAACAGATCATCACAAAAATTTGATCATTTACTCTCTGTAATAAACCCAACAACTCATGTATATTTCATGAAAATCTGTCGATTACTTTTCAAGTTATGGCACTAACAAAAAAATAGGCAGACAAACAAACAAACGGACGGATAGATCTTCACCAAAAGTTAATCATCTGTTCCTTCTAACATACCTAAAAACCCATGTTACTTTCGTCAGACAGATGACCTTGATGAGAGACAGAAGAACAGACAGGCGGAAGGATAGACAGACAGATAGACCCGACGAAAACATAACCTTGACGGAGATAATCAGCCACACTCTTTAGCATCTCGAAATATTTTCGCATGACTAGTACTATTTAAAACGAGAACGAATGTGATCGGCCGTGAGCGTGAAGGAGATAAGGTAGTAATAAAAAAAAAACACTATTATAAGTCGAGGAATTCTCCTAGTTGAGATAATATTAACAGTTCTGTAGATGTCCTTATACAATTTTTGCTATCTTGGCATAACAAAACTAGCTTGGAGCAGGCTAAAATCTGGGCTTCGGTTCGTTTCTGGGAATAGGCCTCTTGATCAGTCTACTGCTGACTATCTAATCTAATCTCAATAAACACTGACCGCTGATTGCAAAACTCCCACTACTTGTAGGCCCTGTTGCGTAAACCTGATGCTCAAAGTTGACTGAAGCAACAATTTTTTCACAAAATACCTTAGTTTTACTAAAATGAATGTATTACAGCTACTTTGAAATGTAATCTCATTAACATTATTCTGCTAACTAACTTAAACATGAGTTAAAATACCCGTAGACTTTCGAACCGAACAATATGAAGTCGATGTTAGTGAAATGTGGAAACATAAACCGTAGAGTTTCAAATTAAAACGCTGTTACGCAACTGCTCTCCGTAGACAGGGAAGCGCAATCTTTTAAGACGTTCTGCACAAAAGAGCAGAAAACAAAGGAAGGCTGCAGAAAACCGCAGACAAACTGCAAAGCCAGCTGACCATTGACTACAGTGCGCGATTCCGCCATTACGAAATTGGAGATGCGTTACGTGACTAGAGACGTGTTACATTTCCTTCCAGACTGGCTAATCATTTCCTGGAGATATGAGAGTTACAGGATGTTTTTTCTACTGTGCTAACTAACATTTTTCTTCTTGAGTTCTGCATTACAGAATTGAAAAATGTAGCATAGTCTTGAAGGATTACCACAGTTCTAAGACAAAGAAATAAGAATCGTTCTCTTTGTACAAAAGAGTTAAACTCTTTCTTTTTTTTATCTCGCCATTAAATTAAAGAACAAAATAACTTAGAGGCAAGATGAATCTAGAAGAAATTTGAATCTTTATTAAACATGCAAAAATCTGAACTATTCCGTAGAGACGTATATTGTTTTTAAGAGAATAGAGATGTGTTGTAATAACAACCCAGTTGGGCAACGGTAATCTGAGAAATGATCACCGTGACCCAGGTTATGGTTACCTGACCCGGTGGGTGATGGTGACGCAATCGGGTGCGGCGAGGGCCGTCTACCATGGGGTGTATAAGATCAACTACAAACATTGACTAAATTCTGTTAATCACCAGACTCTTAAACACTTCATATTGCTTAAGTAATGAGTTTAGTTCCACTGTGTTCACTACATAATTTATATTTGTTTGACCTAACATACGTTGCATCACACCAATTTAACTTTGGCAGTTGACTCTATCTCTACCAGTTCACAAGCTGCGGCCTGACAGTTAAACATATTTACTGTACCATACTATTTTTTAAGGAGCACTTCCTTCTATTAATAGTATCAGTACTTTATTGGTAACTGAGGGTGATATATAGCTTTTCTTCTTCTAGCAGCTTGAATGTCATTTCCTTCTACATATAACGCAATTACGCGGATGCAACAGCCCAAAAAATGTAATAATTTTTATTCTTAGTAGCATTTAACAATATTCCTCTTGATGTACTCAATCCATCTAGTTCTAAAAATATTGGTGTAGATGTGTTACGCATATGCGTATGGGTGTTTCAGTCTGGGGAGACGAAGACAGGTTCTCATCTCCTATTGGAAGAACGGAGAACTATCGTTTGCAACGGGCTTATTGGAGTTTAAAAAGAGGCTTACTGCCTAGCAGTTGTTAATAGAAGAGATCAAGACAATGTCAAGTGAGGAATAGCAATAAAAAAAGTGCCCAGAATTTTAGGAAAAAATATGCGGGAACAGAAGTTTGGTATATATAAGCTGAAAGTTAACTGGCTCGATGCAACGCAGGTTTCTTTTCGTGAAATATTTTCATCGCAAAACCGAAGTAAAAATTTTCGATTAAATTAAAAAGAACATTTCAATATATTCCATAAATGTGGATTTACACAATGGCCAGAATAATTTTTTATGGTCCTGTTAACACAACTGGAAATCTACAAAAACATTCTAAAAACATTTTAGCCGTCTAATCATTTTTCGTAGTAGCATTAGGGATACCCGTAACATTTTTAATCTCTTTTCATACTTACAGTGCATTCAGATAGCTTCGTTTGTTTCACACATACACAGAAGTGCTCTGATCGAGGTGTGGACACGAAAAATGATACACTCAGTCACACTCTTTTATATTTCACCTTAATTACGAAGGTTTCAGTCAAATATTAAAACGTCTGTGCATGCTAAAGTTCAAGTAGCGGTCATTTGACGTGATCGAGTTCTGGCCGCCTAGCATCACTTAGACAATAAATTTCATCGCCTGATAAGCGTTGCACTTAGCGAGGATTAGTTTTTACCGAGCGAGACCTAGCAATGTTTTAAAGAGGACATGCACTTTCGCGCTTACTGACTGGGAGTTCATTTCCCAAGCTATAGTTGTAAAATTCTGCCTATGGAGGAAGTCGCTCTCAGTGTTAATAATAGCCGTACTTATGGACCACACGATATCTTTACAATCCACTGAAATTTGAAAATGAGGCTGATTGTAAATAGATTAAACTTCGATAAAATCTTTTCCAGGCTTCAAAAAGACCTCAAACAAAAAAAAAATGTTCTCGGTGATGCAAGAAATGTGTTTATCAGCAAAAAATACAAATTCGTAGCTATATAACAATTGTGGACGACGATAATTGAAGCTTGGGATAACGAAATGACCTAAAATTTTGCAAGGTACCGTTGGCCAGTGCCCACGCATGCTGAAATCTTTCCAAGAACAGTTTATTTTTTGCTTCAAGTCGGTAGGTTGAATAGAAAAAATTTAAAAAGATTTATCAATTTGCTATAAGTCTCATTTGCGAGAAGTGGACTGTGAATGTATCGTGTAGTCCACGCCGTACTACGTATAACCAAATTCTATTTTGGGTCCTGGTACGAATAGCATTGTTTAGAATGCTGTGTGCACGGAACGCTTGTTGCAATAGAGCGTCGCTGTAACACTTCGGGGTACAGTACAGTAACATATTGCACGGGGAGCGCAGTAACAGTGTGACAAAATTATATTACTCAACTAGTGCACTCTGAGAGCGCATACCCCCCGCCAAGCAAGGAAGCAGTAACGAAAAATTTAAATTGGTTCTGAAGCCGTGAATTTCTTTGTATCAGCAATAAAATCTAATCATTTATGGCTTTTAACAGCATTAACAATTCCAGTAAATTTCTTGAAGATCCGTTGATAAATTTTTGAGTTATGCTGCTAACATATATGTTGATAAACATTAGTCAAACACACTAGCAAACCGACCGATCATCACCAAAATTTAATAGTTTATGTCTTTTGTCATTGCTAAGCACTCCTGTAAATTTTATAAAGATTCATGCATAGCTTTTTCAGTTATTGTGCAAACAAGCATAAATTTAAACACAGCCACGAACAAACAAACCGATCATCACAAAAATTTAGTCAATAGCTCTTCGTAATATACCGAACAACTGATGTAAATATCATAGAATTTCGTACATAACTTTTTGAGTTATGGCATTAGGAAAAATGAGGCAGACAAACAAACAAACAAACAGATAGACGGATCCTAGCCAAAAGTTAATCATCTGCTGCTCCTAACATACTTAACCATCCCTGTAAATTGTGTTCAAATCCATCCATAATTTTTTTTAGTTATCTTAGCAACAGATATACAAATAGACTAACAGACAAACAAACTCGACGAAAAGGTAACTTTCTTGGCGGAGGTAATGACTACATCGGGTATTCCACTGTCTGGCGTAGGTTGTGCAGTATTCATTTAAAAAGTACAAGATTTTTTACAGATGGCACGATGTACGAAAATGCTATCGGAAATCACGCGCATTCATTCATTTCTATATCGGAGGAATCTGATAATCGTCTGATTAACGATAGGGCAACAATCCATTTCTCTGACGAGGTGCAGGACAATGTACCTTCCAAAAAAGGATGGACGGTATCTATATAAAAATTTTTTGTATGGATATCACTTCAAAAAGGAATAAAAATAGCACTACTGTCAACTACACCTGTACTTTGGTGCATGAACTCAGAATAGAAGTGTAACGTTGATCCTAAGCGCCGAAGCCTCTTCGATGGGCAGGGCATGCGTCTTAGTATCGGTAGTAACCATTTCGCCACTAGCGGTATTTTCCGATAACAGCAGCATTTTTGTATTCAAAACATGGACGATAAGAATGTTGTTTATCTCCCTGAAAAAATTTTAGTAAAATTTTTTACAGCATGTGAAAAAAGTTTTACAGAACAACCAAGTTGGTGAATGCAATTCATATAGACCGCAGAATAATTTGCGAAAAAACACTATCACCAGTCTTCGTGACTTAAGCTTGTATCATAAGTGACAAACTGAGACGGCTCTAATGCCAAGCTGGAGACAGTAATTTACGACGCAATTCTAAGTAATTTAGTCGGCTGTGAAAGTATTAATGAGATATTTGAAAGCATTTTCTTAGCAAAGGGTATGAGGTACCTTAGTCCTGCGAAAAAAAAAATTAATAAGAATCTACACCTCACATTGCGAACAGGCCTACTTAAGGATCAAGTAAAACTAATCAAATACCAGCAGTAAACGATTCTACTGCAGCGGAAAGCCGAGTGCAAAAAGAAGCTAGATGAAATGGAATGTTAGTTCTCACGATCACATGGTTAAAAGAAAAAATAAAAAACAAAGCACAAAAAAAAAATAAAATAAAAAAACAATAGTAAATATTTTTCCGCTGATGCCTTTCATCACTCTTTGGTAAAATCGAAAATCGGGCCGCTTGTCAGCGATAAAGGGTCTATGGCAGATAATTGATAACCAAGAAATGAGTGAAATACTAAATGGTCGATATCAAGACATTTTAGGAACGGACATGCTGAGCCTAAAGTGTAATTACATAAAAATAAAGCATCGAAACGACAGCCGGTACGCAGAGGAGTCCCGCAAGGTAATGTGCTCGGTCTAATACTTTTTCTTGTCATAATGAATGACTTGGGGCACCAATGCAAGCTTGCCGTCCCTCCTCGTTCGCAGATGACACTCGAATCTTAGCTGCGGTACAGTCGGTGGCAGACGTGAGGACTGTGCAGTGAGATTTAACCCTTTGAGGACCACTGGGCCTCGCGAGTCCCATTTCGAAAAA
Organism: Parhyale hawaiensis; assembly: GCA_001587735.2. NCBI lineage: Eukaryota > Metazoa > Arthropoda > Malacostraca > Amphipoda > Hyalidae > Parhyale > Parhyale hawaiensis. The sequence goes on from LQNS02278161.1 coordinate 11,410,846, forward strand.
ATTAGGTTTCTAAATAAAGAAGGGATCAGTGATTTTTGGACCTATACCTATGAGCGCTGCGACTATGAAACGGTAGTCGGATGACTACAATTTAAGACTATCTCAAAAAATCTGAGAGAAACGGAGTCTTGGTCCTGGAACAGGTAAAACAGAGCACAATTTGCAACTTATGTTAACCCTTTAAGGACCACTGGGCCTCACGAATCCCGTTTCGCAAAAATTAGGTTTCCAAATAGAGAAGGGATCAGTGATTATTAGCCCTATGAGCGCCCGCGACTATGAGACGGTAGTCGGAGGACTAAAATTTAAGACTATGTCCAAAAATCTGAGAGAAACGGAAAGTTGGTCCTTAGAGGGTTAAATAACATCTTTCGCTGGTCATAGAACAACAAGAGTTTCAACGAAGTGCAATTCGAACTGTCACGATACGGGAAAAGTCTTTCCTTATTGAATCGCCATCCTAAGCGTGGAATAATGGGAGCGTAATCGAAAGAAAGACACTTTAAGAGACCTTGGGGTGAGAACGCAGGATAATGACAATTTTTGGATCACGTGGCGATAGGTATCACGATAGCCAAGAAAAAGAGCAGCTAGGGTGATTCGAATTTTCAATTAACTAGATACAAACACAATGCTCACCTTGTGGTAGCAGCTGGTATTACCGAGGATAGAATACTGTTCACCTCTTTCTATACCGAGCAAACGGAAAGACCTAGAGCACCTCGAGGCTATTCAGAGATTATTCACTGCTAAAATTGGAGGCATGCAAGACTCAAACTATCACGACAGACTTGCCCGCCTTAAAATTTATTCAATTCAACGGAGATTCGAGAGCTCCGCGATCATATATGTTCGGAAAATTCTAGAAGGAATTACTGTCAATATCAATGGGCGGATCCTTGCCAGGTACTCAGACCGTATTGGTTATTATTGTGAAATACAAATTTCGTTCAGAAATGGTGGAGCTGCAAGAGCCAGAAAGTACTCCAATAGCGTCACTCTTCACGGTGCGATGTACATCTATAAAATGCCACATTCAAAACTCCATCTGTACAGAAGTCACGAAATTTTAAGACTTCCTGGATGCGTATGACTGAAGTGCCAGACAAATCAGCTGTAAGCACTTAAGTAAAATGCGAGGATAACTTGCTAGTAGCTCTCCCGCTCGTCACAAAATGTAGCATCACCTCTGCATAAGATGGGTGGTGTGAGTAATGCCACATGGACTTCGTCTGAAGAAGTATCAAGGAATACTTCCTTTTAGAGAAAAAGTCAATGGGATGTTCTGCTTGCCGCGTAGTGTATTCCACGTCCATTTTAATATATTATTCACGTTCCATGGCCAAACGGTTAATGCCTTGACATTGCGAAGTTGCCGCATTCGTGCTCATACCTTGGTAGTAGAGACGGCGGACTTGGTCGTGGGTGTTGTTATGTCGTATTGGTGTTAATACAATGATGTCACTTGTGCCCTCTATGTTGTATGGGTGTTGCGATTCACGTATGGGAGTGTAACCAGGGTCTTGCAAACTAACACCTCATCTCTATCATCTAGAGAGGATTTTATGTACATTATGTAGTAACTGTTTTGTATGCTGACGTTCATCCATATATATTTACCTAACATATTTTGCTATTAAGGCTGAGCACAAAGTACGAACAATCGTGTCGAGATCAGTTTTTGTTATGTTTGTAAATTTTATTGGTGTTGCTGAATTCAAGTTGACAACAATCGTTCTAAATAGAAATTCCAAAAATTCATTTTCACGAATGAGTTAAAAAATTGAGAACGGTCAGTATTAATAGAAATCTTTGTCTTATTAATTAATGCATTTTTTATGCCACAATCTTCTCTTGGCTATACCGGAAGTTGACTTACAGCAGCCACTCCATTGCAGCTCACCGAATGTAAAGGCTAGTTACGTTACTGAATCAACGAAAGCTAATTGTTTGTTAAATATGAAAATTAACTGCCTCAAGTGAGAGCATCACATGCACATCACGTTTGCGTTACAAAGGGCAAGCGTAAGCAGCACATCAGGGTTCCTAATTATCTTGTTGTTATCGATGCATGAATAGAAATTCAATATTGCCCTGGACCTCGAAAGGCACATAGAGTGAGGAAGCTGGAGCACCTACTGGTAAATTGAAAATATCATAGATTCCTTCGTAATTAAAACCTGAGAGCAAAAAATAATACGTAGAGCTTGACGTATCTCTCTCTCGCCGTCAAAAAAGATTGCTCTTCGCAAAATCGCGTGGCTTGTGCATCCTTATTAAAGATTCAGTATCGTGTTCCTAATATATTAAGAAATTAAGCCAGCCATATTGAGTATACGACGCACTGGAATAATAAGAGCATCGATTTAAAAACAGTACAAGGTCATTAAAATGGCACAGGATCTGTTCGTGAAGTGTTTCTCTCATTAATAGAACATCAACGACGCTGTCGGCTGCTTCAACAGTTTTCCTATTTAAAAAGAAAATACAAAGAGTACTCCAGAAAGTTGCATATCCCAAATTATTTTCGATACTAAGAGCTGGTATGGTATCAGTACAGCTTTATTATTAGAATTATCACAGAAGTAAAGCAAACTAAAATGCTAAAATATACTGTAACAGTTATGGTATTTGAGTCAGCTTTTATAGAAAAAGTGCATATTTTTCAATAAAATCAACTGGAAATTAAGATGGAACACACTCGAAGCTGAGCCTGGAGTTGTCGGTGTAAATTAAGATAGATCACACATGGAACTGACCACTGGAACCGTCATGGTAAATTTAGATCGAACACACCCGGAACTGGAACATCAAAATTCTTACGTCAAATCACCCCTAAGGTAGCGATAAAATATGAATATATCACTTAGGGCGTTCGCAGATTTTACTTGCTTGCTGTGAAGTTATAATGCAAAGTGGAACACCCAGAGGCGTGGTCTTATCCCATCACTTTATGGCTTTTCGTGCCAAGCAATACACTCTGTAACTTTTCATGTTTATTGAGAGAATAGGTTAGGCCAAGAGATACGCAGTTTTCTTGCGCAATTTTTTTTCAGTATGAAATTATTGTCGAAACTGGGACAGTACAAGACTAAAATCCTTACCGAAATTCGCAGCCCCAAGCATAGCACAACGTTAAGCGCCCACACTCTAGCGTGCACTGAGACCTCTGCCTTGAACAGACATTGCCCTCTGGGAGCGGAATGCGGACACACTTACACATACTATCGCCAATACCGCCTCGTGTTCGTTTCGCTTTACAACAACAATGATGTGTGACACTCGTTACACCGGAGCAGAAGTTACGTTGTATGTTAGCACTTAATAGATGGTATAACACACTAATAAGTTATGCCATTATCCCGAGAGGAAAACCTCATTTTTATGCACTAAAAAATTATTGTCATTAAATATACATACATATATTTTTTGTGCAACGTAGGACGCTAAAGGTTGTAGAATCCACCGCTACCAGATATTCGATAACATAAGCTGTCTTCTGGTAAGTCCATTATACTGTTTCTGAAACTGACCCACGCGTAATCTCTGGTTAGTCGAATAATTGTTCATCATAGTGTTCCTCATAACAATAAATATCAATCAACAGCACAGTTACAATCCATACTGTCAGTATTTTCTGATTTTTTGCAGATTAGAAACACACAACCCTTCATGATACCAGTTCGAAGCAGTATAATCGAGCGATATAAAATTCTGCAAGCATTACCAAGTATACTTCACACTGTATGCAATATTTTCAAACCTCTCACTGCAAGATAAAAGTTTGCTAGCACTTATACTTGTCATGAAAATCAGTATCACTTTCGCATAAGATGCGGGGAGTGCATAACATTACCTTGACCTCGTCCGAAGAACTCATAATAACCCATAATAAATCATAGCGCACATCTTTGTTTTTAACCTGTGAGGAGAGGCAGTTCAGAACCGACAATTAACTGTTGTCGAGACAGTATTAGTGATACCCCACAAATTTCTCCTGATTAATACTAGGGACTTATCGTGCAGACGGATGGTTCGAACAGAACTACAAGCAGAATAGTGTAAGACTCGCTAGAACTTGTAGAAAATTCCACAGAATAGTAACATTATTCTTCAATGATATCTGACGTCCGCATCGTGCATACGAAGCCTGAAAATATCTTTCATGTCAGACAGTAAATCTTCTACATATACGTACACCGCAAACAACTGAGCCCAGACGGGCTCTTATCCAGTACTTTTGCGAGCAAATTTGCGACATCGATGACGTCACATTCGATCTCATGCTTGTTTGTCGAATGTGGATACCCTAATCAAGCAGGTACCTCCAGCCGAGCCAATTTTGATGGAATTTTCGACGGTGGAGGCTACTGCTTTTTCTATAGTAAATAGTGGACCCGTGCCTGAGAAAATTTACGCAATAGTTGATATGTTTACTCTCTTCTCAGACTTACTGTTTCCAAATTTACCCGCTCACGTTTATTAGCAGCTGTTTTTCCCTTCTGTAATCTTTCTGTTTCGTATATTCCTTGTTACTTCGTCGCATAGGCGCTTGATCTCTCTCCATTGGTAGCACGTCTTCGTTCTTGAGACTGTAGTACTCTCTTTCTTCATTTACGTTCCTTATCCTATTTCTCCCAAAGTAAAATCTTGAGTAAAATACTGCAATAAACTTGAATACAACACTAGTCAGCATATATGTAATGTGAGTGCACCGTATCCATGATACTGTCTTCCATATTGAAATATCTCCTTCACTGAGGTACTGAAATTTTGGTCTTTGAATCGAAATCTGCTTTCTCAGAGAAAGGCAATAAGCTAGAAGAAATAATTGTCTACTGCCCGTGAAGTAATTGTCTGCTGCCCATCCTGAGTGCTCCGTTGATCATCTGCTGAATTTAAACGTCGCAAACAGAGAGAAAATCTTTAAATAATCGGACCCCAGAAGCTTCATACGGTATATATTGTTCCAATTTCAAGAAACATTTCGAGCAAGAAGGGCATTCAAATAAAGGGAAAACGATCCCACTTCCGCCATCTTCTCCAACCTGGTTATCGATCTCAATGAAAACGGAATTTACAAACAAAATCTGTAACCTGACCTATTTTCCGCTTATTTATTTCCTTAAAGCGGACGCAAAATAAATAAATACACCAAGTGTTTTATTATATTGGGATAACTTTGCTGACTCAGAGAGACAAAGGAAAAAAATAACTGCCCGCTGAATCGGCAAATTTGCTTGGTGTGCATAGCTACAATGGAGTACTTACCCCAAGGTAGGGGCGCGGGTCGTTGAATCTTTGGCTAATGCGCCATCATGGTTCTTAGTGACCCGTGGTCGGCTGCAGCTGTACTTACTCCGCGGGGCCAGTTGGCCTATATCTGCCGCACGAACTAGTGCGTCTGGGTTTCCCAGTGGAGAGTGTAGTTAAAGTTAACTTTTGTAATCTCCAAGAAGATATGAAGTGAGCTTAGAACTTGGAAATTTGTGTTCTATTTTGTCTGTTCCTATACATCACCTACTACAGGAGCAGCTTCAACTTTCTAGACATAACTTCTGCTGTTCCCCGTCAAGATCTTATCAAGCATATTCTAATGTCTCCCTAACACTGAAAGTGTAACAGTGGTACTAACTAAAGAAGGAAGGAAGGAACAGGCAGAGTTGTACTGTAGATGATGCAAACGTACGACTGCTATCCATTTGCAATACAGTTTATGCTTCAACCCTATAAGAATGATTATAATAACTGCAACATTACGAGTGATAAAAATTAAGCACTAGGTAATTCTTCCAGTAAGTGCGCTGCATTTGCCGTGCTTAAATGCACTTCTATTTGCGGAAAGAAGGAAGTAAGTGCTATAGAAGAGCGTCAGCTTCATTAGCACCCTCTGTTTTATGGTGAACAGCGGCAGAACAGACATCTGATCGTCCAATTGACCGGCACAAATATGAGGCACTTATGGGAATTTGTAGCTAAAGGGGTACTGCTCCCTGCCACTTCCGGCTTCCCTTACCCCTGCTGTGTCCCTCACTTGCCCTCTCTGCCCAAGGGCGTATCCATGGAGGAGGGAAGGGGAGCGTGGAGAGGCCTGAGCTCATATTCAACAGTCCAGGGTTTAAATCCTGTGTAATTTAATCCCTAAGCGGGGAGAGACTTTAATGAGCTGGGTATGTTTTAAAATATGAAAAGGTGTAATCAACGCTGCAGGCATTGCTGAGCATGAGTTCAAACCGTTCAAAAACATGACCTTATTGCAAAAGTAAAAAAGAGCTCAGCCCTAGTACTAGCTACGGTCATGGGAAAAAGAGTTCAAACAGCACTATTTTCATACCGTAAAATGGAGTAAAAAGGTCCAAATTTTCAGGAAATTTGCGTTCAAGGATAATTTAAAGGCACGTGGGCACAAAAAAGTGTACTGAAGATTCTTACCCGAAAAGCATTTAGGACTTTTACTTTCTTGAGAAAAAACGCCATTCGTCCATCAAGCATAGTTTTTGCAAACAAAAAATTAACTACCTCTTCAGCAAAAAAGTAGCAATAGGGCAAAAGTGTCCGACCTAAATAGGGTAAAAGCAACCAAATTTGGGGCAAAAGAAACCTTCCATTCAGTGCATGGAAATAGAAAAGAATGAAAAAAAAAACAACTAATTTAACCTCTTTTCAGCCCACCTAGTTGATTAGTCATGAAATCTTTCCTTATTGCCTGACTGATTAGCCACCATTTTGTGCTCTCTATCTGTTCTCACGACATCTAGTCCACTATTTTTATCACTTCATCACAAGCCTAACAGCCCTAGTTAGCTGATCCGCCATTTTGTTATTCTAACACAAGTCTAATCCACTAAACACTCATCTATTCTCATGTTTCTTGACAATTTTGAGTTTTCCCGCTATAAATATTTCTCAAGATTTTGACAACTCCATCTGAGATTTTGGTCCCAGTATTGTATTTTCTATGTAGTTACCAATCATAATACAATAGAGGGTGGTGCATTCATTTGTAATTTGCCGCCAAGTTCAAATTTCCCGCTATTTTTTCGTTTTTCCCCCCATTTTCTTCAAATTTTATATTTTCTTTTAATTTCCCATTATTTTCCAAATTTCCCGCCATTTTTCAAGTTTCTACAGACTCCATTTTGGATTTCACCTACTTATAATTCTAACTCATCGCTGCAATGGAGATATAAGGCAAAAAATCTAATATTTGTATTGTTTTGTAGCCCTAAAACCGTTCGTTACTTCTGTCCCAAAAATATGGACAATCTTGCCCCATTGAAAATAACACACCACTATTCACCACTTACTAACCTTAGATCCAATATTATGTCATGGATACATAGCTGTAAGATTGCAGAATGCTGCCCTGGTAGCATACTGAGCTAAGCAAAGTAGCTTAAATGTCATAGACTTTAGCATTTCAAGGTTGTTTCCGATCTGAAGCGAAGATAAGAAAATAAAATGAAAATTTTCATTGTTTAGTATGTATTATTATGTATTATGTTTCAAGTTTGAAACATATTTTTTTGGTGGTATACATTATATAGATTGAAATGCTTGTACAGGTTTTTCATTTTGCAATAGCACTATTCGATGAAAAGTAAAAAGCCTGCTTACATGAAAATGGACACTTTTGCCCCATTTTACGGTATACCGAAACGGAAATTTATTACAACCTCACCGTCAACTTTTGAGAGAAGCTATTACTAATTCGCATGTCGTCCCGATTAGACAGTACAAGTCGGTACCAAAGATACCCCTGGAAAGTACAGATGTTGTACGACGTGCGTACTTAGAACGCTGAAAGAACGCACGTACAACTTAGAAGTTGTACGACGTCTCAAGTTGAGCGTGCGATTGTACAGTGAAGTCTCTTCATAAGATGAGATAAAAGCGAATTTTAGTCTCGAAAGGGTCAGACACAAAACTAATGTACAGTCATAGGAAAATGCACAGTGTTTCATTTTTCTGAGGTACAGGAAATTTAAATTAAAACTAAACTAAAAGGGTGAAGAACTTACGAAGTTAGCTGCAAAAGCAACGTGATAAGCAAGAAGAGGCTCTAACGTACAGTTCAGTTATGTAGGGATTGAGTTCATTCTCTTCATAGTTATACTTAGACGAATAAAATTACAGAGATGTAAGAAGGCAACCTGCAGAAGGAGTTCATCGAGAGTTGAGAGCAAAATCTGATAACAAGTTAAGTGAAAAATACTGTTGCACAGCGACAACATTCAAATTCCTGAATGCAAATTGAAATAAGAAAGCCGAAAATAGTTATTAAGAAATTAGATACATAAGAATTGTCTTCATCCAACCCCAAAGTTGCCAAGTTGAAATCTCGTGGATAGCTTAAGGGTTTTTGAGGGTTTGTTTAGTCGAGGCGAGTGACAATTCCATGACGAAATTGAGATTCAACAGGAGGGTCATAAAAACTAAGGACGCTCAATTCCTGTTCACATCTTTTAGAACTTACAAAGAACTGACAAAGCAAATGCAAAAAAGCAGCAAAATTTCGACAAGACTATGCAGACTGCTCCTTGACTTCATTTCAAGTGGTGTTACTCGATCGCTAATCTGTCGTACTGTTGTTAAACATCGATGATATTACTGCTATGTGCGTAAGCTTCCTTCTTTCTTAAGGATTAAAGAAATAATCAAGAATGTAGGAAACTACACCTGGGTCTTCAAGCACCTTGCTTTGTTTGCTATTTGATTCAACAAATGACTTCGCGTGAAGAAAAGAAAGAACGCACGTAATTTCGTATATAAATGGAAGGCCAATTCTACTGGCAGAGCAATATCACTGCATCGATAATAATTATCAACTGGATTACATTAATTAACATACAAGTTCTGGAAAGTATCAATAAGGCTTGCAAGCCCATTTATGTTTAGTTTAAATATCTATACATATATGGAGGCGGTTTGCTTCTCAACAAATAACAGGATTATGCCCACATCTTTATCCGCACCTCAAATCTTTTCTATCTAACAGTTCCGTAATTCTAGAAATATTATTCAAATTGCCTTTATTTAAAAAAAATTAAAGCCACTTGGATCATGTTTCAACCACTGACCTCTAATACTCCACCTCACGTGACACCGCATCCACACTTCCGTGTCATAATACGCACAATGATAATAAATTAAGCTTTAACAACCACTGGCGAGTGAACACGTTATCTAAGTCTGTGAGTCTACGCATGCCAGAAAAGTGAGGAGTTTAATGTACCGAAGTCTATATTTACAGCACCATTACGTTGCCAAGGTGCCGTTTCTTTGATGTGAAATTGAAATAAAACTAACAAAAGGATGGACGCGCACCGTTCGTTACACAGCAGTGGAAATTGAACTTTTACAGGGCTTTGTTAACAGAAGAAAAGGTGGTTTCTCGCAATGCAAGATTGTATAGTTAATTCCAAGTTGACTCTGCTACAGGTGAAAAAATATCGTTCCGCTGTTCTATTCTTCTATTCAAACAATGAAAATTCAAACAGGAACTCATTCGGCGATAATCATGCACAGTATTCTATAACTCAGCACCACCCCTACATCTCAGATAACTGCATATGATTTTCCAGTAATAATATGTAAGTAAAAAACATGATCCCCTAACTGCAAATGAAACTCAATTCTATTGCAGACGAGATAAGTTTTACTAAGCATTTAATGGTATTAACAGAAAACGTATAGGGTACAATAATTACTCAGAAGCTTAGGCCGAAATTAAAGCTTAACATCGTTTTCAAACTAAACACATCAGGGCGAAAGATTTGCATACCACGCTCAAAAACACGCGCCGCCATCGGAGTGCTTAACACTTGAATTAAAATTTAATATCAGTTTGAAATAAGCTAAGTCCTGGTAAAACCTTCAGTAAAATATAAGTTTTGTTTCTTGCCGCAATCTTGAACTTCAGCTACTTTTACGTTTTTACTTTGAGCCTAAATTTCGACGCAGTTTAATGAGATTAATTTCTGACTCGCAGCAAGAAGTCGGCGAGCTCCAGACGGCGAAAAGAAGAGAAAAATTAGTCAGTCTGGAGCTCGTATTCGTCTAGAAATTCGGGTTTGCTTCATTACGTGAGAAATATCGGGCGAGGCAGTGAAGTTTCCTTAGTGAACAGATAATACCAAGTTCGCATAACGCTGTTTTTTCTCTAAAGGAAAGAAATATCAGCATTAACCCTATTCGTTACCATAGTTGCGGTCTACTTGAGAAGTAATGCGTTATGATTCCGCCTATCTTTCGAGAAATGTTCATAACTTCAAGCTTGTCTTTGTCTGGGACTTGCATTTGCATTTAAAGAATTTGAAAGTAGTTTAAATATTGTTTGAGAGCAGAATCTAAAACAAGGTTACGTAAGACGGCACTGACCGATGGAAGTTAGGGCAAGATCATTGCGTCTTACCTGGTAAAAAGAGTCCATAGTTCATACAGTTTGAACGAAATATTTTAATTCGAATAGTTTAAACCTGTTTGGGATTTCCCTCCTGAGCTTGTTATTCACAAATTATAATCTAGTTTAACGTGTTAATCACTACCTGAATGCGCTTGCGTTTTCTATGGTTATCTCTAACGCAATCAATTGGTGATCAACGTCTAAAACTGATCCATTATGATGAACCGAACTAAGTTTGAAATTCATGTCGAATTAAGGCTAATCGAATTAGATTAACTGGCTTACACTGGTCGCATCGAGCACGCCATCAATTACGCAGCAGCAACATTTTTATTTTTTCAGTGAATAATGTACGATTAGGTGCTGTTTACAGGCCAATTTAATATATTATATTTATCGGAAATAATGTCTGCAATAAATTCTGTAATTAATCCAATAGTAACTCTGCAAATAAGTCTGGAAGAAATCTGTTATAAAGTTGCAGTAAAGCCCGTGGTAGAAAATGCAGTGAAGTCTGTAATATAGTTTGCAATCAAGTTTGGTGAATTGAACAGACATTTTTGAAACTTTAATTTAAATTAAACGCTTGTTCTAATTGTTTACATAAAATGTATTTATTAAGCTATGGATGACCGCTATGTGGTTTTGAAACCTATTACATTTAGGAAGAACAAATCAGTATGAACACGACTATTATCTCATACCAACTTAAAACCACAGTAACGATGGCCGTTGTGCAGCTGTCTGTTTGAGTTTAAGGGACCAATAAAATAATATTTTACTGCCATCCGCAAAGCATGTCGTCATTTCTTACGGCGTACACTGTCATTTACCGAATAGCTAATAACTATCCTAGTAGGAATATCACTACGGTTGTGACCATATATGATCATTTGCGGTGTGAAAGGCTAGATCATTAAGCAGTGAAAGAAAATATAGAGGCATAACGTCATGGTTCTACGTCATACAGTCTGTTTGATATGGTCATAATGTCTTGTCTTATTTACCTTCACAATCACCTTTCGCTCCACTTGTTCTGGTCTTTCTCATAGGAATTACAAAGGGTTATCTTTCCCAAACTCTGAACTTTGACCCGCGTGTGGATGAGCAATAAACTTTGGTGAACGCAAACAAATTAAGCAGTAAGCGCCATAATAATTCACGCGATATGATAACGCCGTGCAAACTCCAAAGTCCTTTGCTAATCAACAGCAAGCTTAATTTCCCATTAATGTGGCTGCTAATGAAATGGTTTATTTATTGGCTGCTGGCTATTAATAATTTTGCCAAACCCATGTTACCTTTTGTAGATATTTCTAGCATTATCTCCTTCTCTCTCTAGAAGACCATGTACGCTTAGATTGTGTAACCATACGTGCTACAATTTTGCAATTGCAATAAAATAAGTTATGCATTATTATCTGTTTTAGTCTACATGCATATATGTGTGTGTAATAAATGTTAGACATGATACCAAGGCTCCATCAGTAGGCGTGTGACTACGGTAAGGAAATGTAGCGTTGTAACAATGAGTTCATTAGGGCTATAACTTTTTTGATTTTTTTTCAAAATCAAAGTCCTGTATCATCATTGGATGAAGTTTTTTGGTACAGTTGAGGAGACCAGACTCCATTTTCTGTACTTTTTAAAAGTCCCCCGAAACAAAAAGGTATGGAATACACATTGCAGCCAATGATATGAAATACAAAATCGTGCTAAGTAATCACAAGAGGCAACAAATATATTCAAGTCAATTTGACCGAAAATCGATCAACGATAAGTTGAATTGCCGTCATAATATATTCGAGTCTCAGTTTCTAATCTTCCTTTCACTCAATAAACCAAGGAATTTTGGGGAAATCTGTCTCGCTCAACAGTTGCCCCAAAATATTAGAATTTCAGATCCACTTAAACTGTATTTTAGGTCAAATTGACTTGTAATGGACCTTGTGATAATTACAAGCCGGATGAACTGCAGTTCCCTGCCTTGGTGTAATAAGTGCAATAACTACAGTAAGCGCAATAACTGCAATGAAAGCTATAAATGCAATATAATTATTACGCCGTGTCCCTCATGGTAGCGCGTTCACTAAAATACAATGCTTAAATTCGTCAACATAAGTTCTTACTTTGGATGCTATACTTGCTTATGTTTACTGCTTAAAGCGCTTAAGTCGTTGTTGCTTGATGTCCGGGCTCTACTTATGACGAAAAAGTACAAATGTTAGACAATAATTAATAACCGATCGCTCATTCATTCGTGTTATTTTGACATGCTCTTTAAACTGAAAGAAAAAACTTCCATTGAATTTCTTGCGTAACACCGCAATGCCTTCTAATTTCAAATACCCGGAACTCTTCTTGCAAACAAACAGCAAACTTTACGTCTATTTTTGAGCTGATTATTGCCTTCATTTAATCATAAAATCGCCATTGCTGAGAAATCACGCCGCAGTTGCGCAACGATCTGTATTTGTCTGGAAGGCCCATTTTTCCCCGTTTTCTTTTTTTAGGGAAAACTTGGAGTCTAATGAAGCGGCCGGCACGTGAGTGAGGGTAGAAAAAAACAGAATGAGAAGCAGCTCATTTCTCCCACAAAGAAGGCGAAGCTGCAGAAATATTACGAATTGCTGAATTTTAGCTTGCAAAAATTATAAAAGAAAGAATCTTTACTTAGGCCTTGAGATATGAGCTGGGATAATAGTCAGTCATTTTACACTGTGTATCATGACGTAATATTTACTACCTATTCAAACGACGGCAATACTGTTTTGCTAAGCATTATCTAACCAATTTAGATGTTATATTACTACAGTATATGAAGAAGGGAATAATGTCGTTTTTTCTGGTCATGACTGTAGAAACCTGTTGAAACTTCCATCGCAGAGAAATACTTATGTAGCTACTCATTTTGATTATAATAAAATGAAGCATTTAAATGAAGCCCGTATTAAATTCAAGAAAAAAATACTAACAATAAAGTGTTTTTTTTAATCTAGAGATGGGCTTCATCGACTATCTGCGCCTGCTTGAGCCCCTGCAACAGATGTAAAATATGGCCGGAGGTCTGGAGCCTCCCGCAATTTTTACTCAGGTGGAAGGGCCTCAAACAGCCAAAAGTAGCCGCATGTGCGCAGCTACGCACAAATGTACAAACTTCATCGTATCGTACAAAATACAGCACCTTGTAGAATATAATATCTCCATCAACGTATCACTGAATCAGTATCTTAATCGTTCTTACGTAATTCAATCCAATGATGTGCAGTATCGATAGGATATCATCCAAGTAATAATGTTGTGCACCTGTTATCCCAACTAGTGCTTAGCAATTCAGTCCAACAATGAACGTGGAAAATAATTCAGAAAACAAAATAATTACACTGCAGAATAGAGTCATCCACACAACTACATCAGATAATTACAGTCATTACGTTTTAATGTGCAGTCTGCAGTGTCAAGAGGTCGATAAGCTCAGTCATTAGACTACGAGCTATGGAAGAGGAAGTTTGTATGGCTACTTCTATGTACGGACACAAAGACATTTCAGGAAGAATCATAACAATCTGTCTATGTCATTTCTCCCATTGCTATTCCGCCCGTCCATTTGTTCTTTTTCTCATTAAAAATTTTGAAAGGAGAGAGGCGCTACGATTGCTTGGTTGCTTCGCGCGTTATTTGGTAGGCATCTGCGAGGTCGGTCCTAACAAATTGCACCAGAATACTGCGCGCTTCGACGCGCGTCTTCCTGCAGTGTCCCATGAATCTTCCACCGGTGATGCTACTTTGGCCCAGGCGCGACTATCGGCGGAAGATACGTGGAAGCTGCAGGACCAAGCGCGGCGAAGCGGGTACCGCTTGCATGTATTTGGTTCCGAACAAGGTGGTACCATCACAAACACGCCCATGGCGACTGAGAAGTGCCGTATAGCGCCTTCGCAGAGAGCCGTAGCAAGAATTTCCCTAGGGAGAGAAATACGAAATTTTACTTTACTTTACCCTACTTCAAATACGCCACTTGTTTCTCGACTGTTTACCATGTGTCGCTCTCTCTACTCAAGTAATGGATTAAGGCATTGAATGTAAAGTACAGCTGAGAGAGCTCATGTTCTAGTGCCTAAAGGGACCAGTTGGTCAAAGGTCAAATACGCTAGAACTCCTCATGAAGAGAATCACAAATCATAGAACAATTCTGAAACGGAGAAACTGAAGAAACGCAGACAAAATAAAGCGCCATCTGTCGGAGGTGAGGCAACATCTGGTCTCATAATTTGTGACTCACAAAATAATTATGTAATTGAACTTAATTGATTACGTTACTATAGAATTCACTATTTTCTTCGATGTTGGCTGAAGAAAATGCCTTAGGAATGTAAGGAAAACAAGTAAACAGTAAGCCTCTTTCTTGCAAAACGAAGACTTCTCTTTGAAACAAGTCTCCCTACGTTTATTGGAGTTCCACTGAAATGCTATACCTACCAAAAATTGATTACTAATTGAGATGTTAAGAGCGATAACTGATTACCGTGTCGAGTGCCTCGTTAGGAGCTGAGACAGTCGTGAGAGAGAGACAGAGAGCTGTTACTGTTGTTGTTGTTGGAGCGTTGGTGCCAGCAGTCCCGGAAGTGCCACAGGGCGGCTGCAGCCTCTCTCGTCTGGAGTTCCGACGGGCGTCGTCTTCCTAATTTTTAAGGTGCGATGGAGAGACTAGGAGTCTCTCAGTTAGACAGAGGTATCTGAACGCTGCATGCTATGCCTTCGCAGTGCTCATGACACTACATGTATGGAGCAGAGGACAGCGCTCATTGCGTAAAGTCAAGAGATGGACCAGACTTTGTTCGCTCAGAAATAAAATTACGAATGGTTGATAGAACCTTACCGCGCACACTAAACGACTCCAACTTGTACGATAGACCTCGGTAGTTGACCCTGTCAAACGCCGCTGTACAAGGCGTGCTTTAGAATGACGATCCAGCCATTGCACCGACAACCGATAGTAATGCGTCACAACAACCCAAACCAGTTCTGTACGTAAACTGCCCAGCAGGCAGCAATGCAGTAGCTTCAGCAAAACGACCCAGCTTACAAGTCATTAATTTCCCGAATACTTTCCACAAAATGGAAATCAGCGCAATGGGTCGGTAGTTAGTGACATTGGGCCACACTCGACCTTTGGGAATGGAGGTAATATTTTCAGTAGGTCGGTAACGGGGACAATTTCCTGACCGTATCAGGCGCTGGGAGGTCACTCCAAGCTTAGTGGCGAGAACGCAGTCAATGTGATAAGAGTCAATTAATTATCATATTGGGTATGAGGCAGCCACGTTGGCCCAATGAGGCAGTGACAGCTAACACTGTGAAACCACCTGAAAACAACGTGCGTTGGGCCCACTTGGCATGGTGATTCAGCTAGTCATTATTTTCGATAGGCGGCAGTAGACGAACCAATAGGCCCATTCCCAAAATAGGCCTATTCCCAATTATCTCCTATCTGAGCTCATGCCAGTGTAGCGGATTGTGCAGGCCTGAGAACGCTATTATGGGGACGGTTGCAACGGAAACTACAAGCAGAATACGCACGTGGCAGTTGTTTCTCTAGTGTAAATCTATGACTTCATGAAGCAATTACGAATGACTAGAATATTACTAATTTTATGATACGAAATATAGAGCAGGTACCAAGCAGTTATGAAGACGAGAATACTATACATATGGAGTACCATCAACAATAATTGAAAATCCATAACAATATCATGCAAGATGCAAGTCTCTTTCTTCAAAAGCAGACAGTGAGGCTGATGATGTTGAAACTTAAGGAACTTGATTTTAATAGAAATGCAGAAAATGATAGTTTTTGATAGAAAAAATTCGTTGCATCTCAAAGCATATCATAAAACAAATAAAGTGAAAGTAACTTTTTGTGTTCATATTGGTATCATTTGATCTAACTTTGGTAGCTAACCACCTTAGTAACAATAATGTTAGCATAACAATACTATGGCTAATTTATTTTTGTAGTAAATAGGAGTTAGCTATTTATAATACAGTGATTCTCTCTTTGATAATTTACCTTTGATGACTCCTATGCAATACGGCAAATGCAGTCAATAATTTGGCATACTTTTTGGGTAATATAGAAATTATTTTGAGTAATTAAGTATTATATAAGTGTAATTATGTAGCAGATGCATAATTTATTATGAATTACGCATATTGCTGCAATCTTTTTGTACTCCTGCCCCCAAGTGTATGTCATTTGCTTAGCTGTTTCATATTGTGAACAGACTGCAGGTTACTTTTCAATTTTTGCCTAATGAGAGCCTTTTCTCTAATGAATCCAATACCTGCTGCAAACGATGGCTCTCCGTCCCATATTTTCACTTCCCAGGCTTCGAATGTTACTGTGGGTCAATGCAACTACAACTGGGTATTTCCAAACACACTAATTACTATAATATTAGCGGGAATATTAGCCGGTATACTCAGTGGCACTAGCAAAGATCCTTGCACAACTACAAATTTAGAGTTAATTAATCCTGCAAAAGCTCAAAAAGCTGCGAATTCTTATTATGATATTGAATAGTTTAAGCCACCGCATTCACAACAACGACGATCTAACAGAGAAAAAATTAGGGACACAGAGTATATCGGTATAAACGTGGACCCCATGCACGAGGGTGTTCCCACACAGGATCAACGCGTATGGGACCAGCAAGTCGAGAAAGAAGAGGAAGAACAAAACACGAAGTGATAGGTAGGAGAATGAAATAGTTCTGCA
Source organism: Parhyale hawaiensis (assembly GCA_001587735.2). Taxonomy (NCBI): domain Eukaryota; kingdom Metazoa; phylum Arthropoda; class Malacostraca; order Amphipoda; family Hyalidae; genus Parhyale; species Parhyale hawaiensis. The sequence continues at coordinate 11,428,029 of LQNS02278161.1, forward strand.
CTTTTCTGCTACGTAAATGGACGCAACAAAATATTGAACTGAGAGAACAAGTTCGCCTTACTGTCGGGTGAGCCTACGTCCAAAATTTTTCAGCCTGTGCGTTTCCTGTTTAAGAAACAAAATTATGCTCCCGTCTCGATAAACTTTGGGCCCTGCAGACACTGGCCTTCCCTTTCGCCTTCTACCTCATTATGCAAAACGAGGGTCAGCCGCCTGCCCAATTAATATTAAGTGACAGTGCGACATTTTCTTTTGCGTATACAAGAAGCTTCCGGTGTATTGGAAGCATAGTCGCAGCAGTGGCCAGAACTAGAATAATAAAAAGTGGAATAGTGTAATATATTCTAAAGAAAATAGTTTGGCAAAATCTTTCGATGCGGAAACTCCGAGTCTGCTGAAAACTATTTTCATCTTCCCTTATCCCTCCAGTGGCTCAGGGGTTAATACCGTCGCTCGCTTATTGTTGAAAAGTCAGATGCTCTATTCCAAGCCAGTCCGGCAATGTAGCGTTAGCATTTCTATCATTCACAATTACTGTAGGGAACACTGATGTTAGAGTCAGGGTGGGGCGCAATGATCGATCGAGTCTTCCGCCTACATAACACTAGAGCTAGCTAGGGCAATCAGTGATCGACTGCAACAGTGCACTCCTCTGCTTATTGGGCAATTATATGCATGTGAGCTTCCTAGTGCGGGTGCACAATCAAGATGATTTTACTTTTCAATTGCCATAATATCTCAATCAGCTACACGTTACCTTGCAAAAAACATGATTTTGGTCTGGCCATTCAAATACTGTCAAAATTTTCTGAGAATGAAACATCGCTGGTTTGGAGAGACAAAAACTGATTCTAGCATTTAAAAATACCGTCAGTAGCCAATATCTGTATACCATAAAGCAGGTCTAGTAAGCAGAAATTAGAAGGGAAACGGCGTTAACAGGCCATTGACAAAGAGCAAATGAATAATGTAATTTTTTACTCAATAAACAATGTTATACGTTGATAAAATTCTAATGTACTTGTGTATTATGAAATACAAATAATATTTTGGGTTCGGAGTTGCACTACGGATTTCAACCTGTTGTTGCTTATTCATTCATTTCTTTTTCTGGTACCCCACATGATACACCATAGGGAGATATCGTCACTAGCAGAAATAATTATTTTACGAAAAGAGTATATACTTTGTCATTAGACATATTACATAACATAATATTAATTAATATAATAGCACTACCGCACAAAATATATTAGTCAGTGAAACATACACATTACGATCCTTAGACATGTATATTTAAATTTGGTTTATTTCTCTTTCATAACAGCAATAGCTCTGAGAGGGCCAGAACCTGGGGTTTGGCTGCTCCCTGGAAATGAGCCTATTGGTCATTCAATTGCTAGTTATATAATCTAATCAAAAAATATTGAACCTTTGTACTTACCTCTACAATATATATATTCGATGTAAGTTATAAGTTACAAAGTATAGGGCAATATATTTTCTGGTGACTTCAGCAAATAATTCTAACAGAGTTATCTCGTTCGGTAACATCAGTGGTGGCTCTCGAACAATGGGATGAGCAGAAGCATCCACTGCAACAGTCGCATCATTTCAAGAGGAAATTCTAGAGCAGCGACGATATTCCATCAAAGTGCAGCTTCGCCACTTCCGGCAGACTGCTGTGTTTGTTTGTCTGCAGGACCGACCAGCAGACTTATGCCACACGTCGTGAAGGTCCTCGCACATGCTTACTGAATACAGCAATAGAATGTGAAAAAGAAGATATTTTCGAAGCATGCAAGTAAGTGCGTGGCATCGAACTGATTAAGTTCAAATCGGATGACATTCCAGTAACAGTAAATAAGCTTGGTTACATACCAGAATTAATTTTTCATTAGCCGGACCCGGAAAAAATTCACGGTTTACTAACTTTATTTTGAGTGCTTGGAAAATTTATTGGTACCGGTATGCTTGGTATTGGATTTCAATGTAATTAGTTGCACATATAATTATATCGAGTTTATTAGTGGTAATCGGTAGTTGCCCTCCCAGTAGGTAGTTGCCCTCCTGCGGGTAGTTAACGTAATTGCGACGCGTATCCTTTGCCGAGGCGTTTAAAAACGCAAGTGTGAAGCGGCCTTTAAGTTTAGTTCACAATAGTATTGTTTTAAATGAAACCTTTTACACATCCAATACCTACACCGCAGCATTTTTTCTCCGCAATGTGGCTAAGGCTCCTGCTAAAAATTTATTAATTTACTTAAAACGATTAATTGTTAATCATTCCCGATGAATGCTAATAGTCTATGGATCCGGAATTATTAAGTGTTAATAATAAGACAGATATTGATGCTGTAAGCTTATTTTATAATACCCTATTCACAAGTTTTTTTTCCACGGCATTTAACAAACGCAAGCGTGACTACATCTTGAGACGCGTTATTGTTGCCGCGGCTCTTAAAAACGCTAGTGTGAAACGGCCCTAACCTCGTATGGAGATAGTTGTCCTCCTATGGAAGTATCTGTCCTCTACAGGATCCGTGGATATTCTACGGTTGGTAAATGCTTTCACTTACCATAGTTTAACCTGGGGTAGTGCTTTTAACTTAACCCAACCCAACCGTCGCTTACTCCTGTTTTTTCGTTACGCAGGCAGTCCGTCTACCTTACATCTAGCCTAACCTTTCCTAGTGTTTTTATTTCACCACTAAAATTAATCCCGAATTTATTCTGTCAGCAAAGAATTCGCACTTGTGTCTTGATAAAGACAGAAACATGACGCTGCTTCTTGCATTGTTCTCCAATGTATGTGCACACCTTTTCTAAGCTGTTTCCCACAATTTACAGGTAATTTAGCCCTACCTAATCTTGCGCACTTCAATTCTTTGTCGGCGTATTCGATTTTTCCTATTATTTCGAGACCCGTGGATACCGATCAATAGCCCATCATTATTTTGCTTTGTTTAATGCGATAGTAGACCAGCGCGTTAAAAAATTAACGTATTAATCAAGATATTTGCATAATGTAGGCTGGTACGGAAACTTCTCTTCATTGACTTTCTTCTTCTTCTTCATCACAAGGTATTTGTGATGACTCGTCTTCATTGATTGTACTTTCCTTACAAAAATACATAAAGAGGAAAACGCTACGACGGCCAACACAAATTATCATAAGAGATGCGTTCTTTCAACCGAGCAGTACACTTCAATTCGTCTGCAGTACACTCCTTCCCTACCTTAGATGACATGCAAAAAATTATCTGTATAGTAAGCGCTGAAACATCACTGAATTTCATTTCCGGTGCCTATCCAGAATACACTGTAAGATAGTTGCAGCAAAACAAAATTTTCGCTCCCAAGAATTTGGAATAAAGAATTACTATGTCTACTACACTTGAAAAAATCAGTTTCTCTACGCTTCGCTGATTTTCTACTAAATGTGTACATCGTAAACCAAAAGAAAACATGATTTCGATATACAGAAAAATTAATGAATATCAGACTCCACGGGAACGGCAAAAGAAGCTGGAGGAGCAAGAACTACATTCAATGTTAAAAACAATAAGTGTCGTATTCCCAAGTTAGCATTCTCCTGCAGTTTGGTGTAATTATTGCCTACTGAATTCCATCAGAAGGGAACAGGATCGCCAAAATATCCAACGTGGCATGAAATGCATTCAGATAATGAAGGGATAAGGATTTCACTTTAGCTTTCTTCTCCCACCTCGTCATTGAAAAAAAAAGCTTGATTGCGAAATCTGCATCTTGGCGGAATTCCCTCAGTAACGACAAACATTGATACAGATACTAACGCGGTGATACAAAACAGCTCAGGTGCATAATAATAATTATTAGAAAAACCTTGCCCTGTTGCATCCGATTGATGATCCCCGCCGTATCATAGCTACCTACATTATCTTCATAATGCTCCCTGATTACCTCCGCCAAAAGGTTATGTTTTCCTCTTGGTTGTCTGTCTATGTGTCTGTCACCAAGATAACTCAAAAAGTTATTAACCGATTTAGACGAAATTTACAGGGATTGTACGGTATGTTAGGAGGAACAGATGATTAACTTTTGGTGAAGATATGTCCATCCGTTTGTTTGTCTCCCTCCCTCATTTTTTCAATCCCATAACTCAAAAAGTTATGGATGGATTTTGATGAAATTAACAAGAGTTGTTAGGTATATAAAAAAAAGTGACCAAATTTTGGTAATGATTCGTTGTTCCGTTCGTTCGTTAGTCACTGTTTTTAATTTTATGCTTGTTAGCACAAAAACTCAAAAAATAATGAATGGATCTTTATGAAATTTATAAAGGTTGTTAGTAATATTAAAAGACATAAATGATCAAATTTTGGTGCAGATCGGTTTGTTCGTTTGTATGTTTGACTCATGTTTGTCATAACGTTTGTTAGCAGTATAACTCAAAAGTTATGAACAGATCTTCAAGAAAATTGCACAAGCTGTTATCACTATCAAAAGGCACAAATGATTAGATTGTGGAGTTTATACAAAGAAAATTATGGTTTCAGAGCCAATTTGAATTTTTTGATACCGTTGCCTCGCTTGGCGGAGGTATGCGCTCACAGAGTACTCTAGTTCGCATTATTTTAAAGATCTTATCGACTTTCTTCCAAGTTATTTGACCGATGAAAGCTACTGAACATTAAAACTGTTAGCTCCAATTTCCTTCTATCTATTATTGAAGAGCGTAATACATGAACGAACAACGCTATTAATATTATAGATGCATGCAGCTATTGCGTACACACAATTGAAAGTGCAAAGTAGGTTGGATAGACATCGGTAACAGAATAGCAGCAACGTAACAACAGTTGTTGCAGCTGGAGGGGGGGGGGGTACGAAAATACATTATAGCTAGAAAATCACTATCCTTTTCACTGCAGAACACCGGGTATAATGCAGACTCACTATAGAACAGTTTCACTGTAACACATTTAACCCATAACTATCAGTGACACCCAATGAAGCTATTTAAAACGATGCGATAAGCAGCAATACAAGACGGTTGTCTCTGAGTTTTTTTAAGCTCACAACAACTAAAGACAATAACAACACAATCTAGAACAATGGGTTTCAGGTTCAACAAAAGGGGAGGTTAGTCTAGGAGACTAGCCAACTATAATATGATCCCAGCAGATGTAATTAAGTCGAAGCTCTAGATCATTAAGTTGTGCTGGAGAGCTCAGAGAAGAAACTTTACAAAATGGAAGAGAAAGTGCCAGATGGTTTTGAACAGGAGCACGGTGTCAGTAAACAGGAAGTGTTAATCGATCTTTGAAGCTCCTATGTCCCTTTCAAATTAAAGCTAAAAGAAAAACAAGCTTGGGGCAAGATTTTTTTACGAGACAGTATAGTAATTGTAGCTACGCATAACCATATGACATCAACATAGCACATTATTGACGCCCTTGCGATCCTTGCTCCTTTCTTATCACTCATATATTGCCAAGAGTCAAATGAAAGTTAGGCCTCAAATTTATAGCATATTTTGGAAACGAAAATGAGTAACATAAAAAGCTGATAGGTTCACTGACGCTTTTTAAACGCCCCACATATGCAGCCATCAATAACTTTTATCAAGAAAGCAAAGACAGTGAAATTCATTAGCTAACTCCACAAGTACTGCAAATTAAATAACAATCACAGTTACTTATTCAGTAACATTCATCGGGTTATGCTATTAACTTTTAAATTAAAGTAAAGACGAATGGAGCTCATAAATATCATCCCATGCCAGACAATATTAAGAGTAAAGGCAGTATATCACTACATTTAAAATTTTATTAGCAAATATTCATTTCAAAGAATCATTATAAAGAAAAAGTACAAGACTTTCTCCGCAAGTTTCAAAGTAGCTAAACTTTGGCGTGTCATAAACTGCTTCATAACTCGCGGCAAAGTTTTCTTTTTTGCTTGAGGATCGTCCATACAAGGAAGTTTGAAGGTGCCGTTAACGCGATTTGGCAACAAGACGAACTTGGCTACAGGCGGGACGCGCCTCGATGTATGGCAAGGTAGGACTTAATTAGCTTCTAGATTTAAAAAAAAAATGCTTTACGAGCTGTTAGCATGCGTTTCACATATGGAGATTGCTAGTATTATTTGTGTATTATTAAGTACATCGTGTCAATAATATATATTTCGATTGAATAATTCATAATATTAGATCGCTTTAGGATGCATCCCTAACATACATGTATATATTTAAATATTTCGCCAATAAGTTAAATTTTTTCATAGAGTTTATCGTCGCGTCTGTGCCACAATCGTATAGTACACCTCTATTATCAAAACCATGCACCAACTATTAATACCAGAGCTGGGCGCTCATGCTTTTGCGGCTTTTCTATTTTATTTCTGTGATCTTATCCATGCACTCCATTCTTAAAAAATTAACATTTACAGACAATGACTTCAGAGACCCAAAAATTTGGAGCCGTGGACTACTCTCTTCGTAGCTATAAAGCTTTATCTAGCTACTGTATATAATTATAAAACTCTGATAATCTTGAGTGTGTTGTGTTTACTTGCTTGTACTGTGTCACCAGTGCATATAATGGGAAGAAATTCGAGCGTAGAAAATTTATTAAGACTATATCAATCCGAGATGCGCCTGAGTTCGGTGGCCATTCCACTGTGGCTTTTATACTAGTTAGGAGCACGGAGATTTCAGAATATAACGTTGCACTATTAATATAGGAAAGCTCTTTATCCTAATTAAGGCTCAGCTGTACTTTTATTTCACAAAACATTCGTATCTCTGAAGAAAAATGGAACACTTAGAAGCAAAGAAGATTGTGACAAGGCATAACAGAAAAAGAAATTCATTCTAGGATAGTTTCTTACTGACCCATTGGGTAACGGGCAGTTTAGTATGCTTATAGAACTCTGATTTTCTTGTTTGTTTGTTTGCTTGCTTGCTTGCTTGCTTGCTAGCATGCCACCGTGCAAACAATCTTCGTTAGAGCAATGTGAGAGCACAGCCATGTTAACGAAAATTTGAAGTTGGTCCAGAAACTAAGATTAACTTTCTATCACCTCCAACCCCCAAATTTGGTCAGATGTGCCTCTTGTCAGTAATAACAGCTTCTACTATTTACTTGAAGATTCGTCTGTAACTTTATGAGTCATGTTCTGTCAAACATAAGTCAAACATAAAAACGAACAAACCGATCATCACCAAAATTTGGTCATTTGTGGTGTCGACAATTCCTCTAAATTTCTTGAATATTCATCTATAACTTTTTGACTTATAAGCTGGCAAACATTGACAAACATTAGCCAAACACACAAGCGGACGAACCGACCACGACAAAAATTTGGTCATTTATGTCTTTTGCCCTTTCTAACTATTCCTAAAAATTTCATGAAGATCCGTTTCTAACTTTTTTGTGTTGTGCTCCTCACAAACATTTTGACACATTAGATTAGATATGCGGCAGTAGACGGACCAACAGGCGCATTCCCCAAGAGACGCCGGAACTTATGCCCGGCCCTCTATGAGCTATTGCCAATATGTCAGTCTGATCTAGCTGACTGAGGAAAAAAGAAAAAAAGGAAGAATTTCAGCAAAAGAGACGATCGTGAATGCTCGCAAGCTCAATATACAGCTGCTGATATGCGGAGCTTAGAAACGCCTATCTAGAAGGGGCGGAAGAGAGAAGATTATGTCAAAAATGTCAAATGCAAATAGCCGAAACGATCATCCCTAAAATTTAGTCGTTTGTGCCATTTAACATGTCTGACAATTCCTATAAATTTCAGATATATTAGTCTATAACTTTTGAGTTATAATTTAACAGACATTGGTCAAACACACAAACGGACAGGCCAATCATCACCAAAACTTGGTCATTTATGTCTTTTACCATTTCTAACAATACCTACAAATTTCTTGAAGATCTGTTACTAACCTTTTGAGTTACGTTCCTGGCAAAAATTTTGACAAACATTAGTCAAACAGACAAATCGATCATCACCAAAATTTGTTCATTTGTGTCTCTTAACAATTTTAATAATTCCCAAAAATTTCATAAAGTTCTGTTATAACTTTTTGATTCATATAACTGACAATCAAAAAAATGAACATTGTGGCAAATAAACAAATGGACAAACAAATCTACACAAAAATTTTGTCATTTGCTCCAAGGAGGTTGTAATGGGAGGAGAGAGTCTCAGGTCTCTTTCACCGAGTGCACAAATGGCTGCATCAGACGGCTGGAGCTGCCATTTGGGCCCCCTAAACTGGCTGAATTGTTTTCAGTGGGCCGAAGTCGTGGTGAACACATACTTAGGAAGACACAGATAGGCAGTTTTTCAATATTTTTGCAAAGAAATTGTTTCTGGCTATTGATATCACAGTGCTTTCATCATAAGTTGGTATACAGGATACACGTTTCATCTACATAGCTCCAGCCGCTCGAAATTTTGTCGATGGTTAATGGCTTTAAAACTCTGAACTCAGGACTCCTTTCTATACTGGCTCCATGAGGCAATGTCGCACTCCGATCGGAAACGCCACTCAGCCAGTTTGAAGGAAATGTGTGCTCGAAACGCTCCCGTAGGGTAAATACGTAGAGTGCAATTCCTATCAATTCCTGGAAATCTCATAAAATTTAGTTCATAAATTTTTGAGCTATGCTACCGAGACAAAAAAACAAGACAGACAAACAAACGGTTGAACGGATCTTCAGTAAAAGATAGTTATCCGTCTCTTCTAACATACACAACAATCCTTGTAAGTTTTGTAAAGGTGAGTCCATAGCTTTTTGAGTTATCTTAGTGACAGACAAAGAGACAAACTCGACAAAAAACATAACCTCCTTGGCGGAAGTAGCAAACTTCGAGTAACTTGGCGATTTCATAATCATAATTCTCCAATTCGTTTTGTCAATTCAATATTATAATGAAAAGCTCTGCAGCCTGAATACAACTCAGCAGTATTTTTCCTTTAGAAAAATATTCATGTCTCTGATAAAAATGGAGTACTTTACATAAGTTTTTAGTTGGGTCAGATGCATTCTAGTAATTGCTAAGAGGTCTAGAGTGATTGGAACTGGCGCCCCTGCGGCCTCACCAAAACTGAACTCAACTGCAGCCCTCGGAGAGGTCCCAATTGGTGCTGAGATTGGGATTTTTCTGTATCAACACCAAAATTTCGTCATTTGCACTTCTTGCCAATAGTAACAGCTTCCGTAATTTTTTGAAGAGGTGTCCGTAATTTTTGAGTTATATTCTGGAAAACATTTGGATAAACATTAGTCAATCGGACCAACCGTTCATCACCAAAATTTAGTCACCGGTGCTTTCTAAAATTTTGAACAGTTTCTGTCAATTTCATGGAAATTCATTGATAAGTTTTTATGTTGTACTTCTGGACAAACATTTTGACAAACATTTATTGTTTTTAGACGACAGATCACCATCAAAATTTGCTCATTTGTGTATTTTTAACATGTTTAACCAATCCTTCAAATTTAATGAAGACCGATTGATAACTTTTTTAATTACGTTACTGGCAAACATAGAAACTAACAAATAGAGGAACAAATCAACCCAAAAACTTTGCCATAAGCTCCTAGTAATAAACCTAACAGATAATTTCATTAAAATCCGTCCGTAACGTTTGAGTTATGCTATGGAGAAAAAGAGGTATTTAAAAAACAAATAATCGGTTTAACGGATCTTCACCAAAAGTTTATCATCTATTTCTCCTTATATACCCTGTAATTCGTAAAGATCCGCCCATTAATTTTTTTTTTATCTTGGTAACAGACAAAGAGGTAACTAAAGGCAGACAAAGAGAAAGACAGATAAAAAGACCGATTCTACAAAAACATGACCTACTTGGTGGAGGTAGTATTATCATCATAGTGCTGATCATAAATGAAGTGTAATCAATGGTCCGAAAGCTAAAAAGAATGAAGGTTGAGGAATGATTGAATAAAAAACTTTGTTGACATGAGGCCGCTCCCAAATGTGCTTATTAATAAATACCTTTTTCAGAGAGAGTTTTATAAGCATACTAGACTACCTGTGACCCAATGGATCACTAATAACTTATCCTAGAATGAGTTTTTTTTAATAAAGCTATTTGTCATATAACCTGCCATATTTCCCGCACCCTACTCGAACCTTCCTCCTTCTCGCAAATCTCCAGGATATCATCTCGACCAATATCCTGAGTTTTCAAATGGCGTAGTTTGCTCTCTCAAGCGTGACGAGCGTTGCCTCTCAGCCAACTTGCAACTTTCAATGTAGCTAATTAGAATCGATATAAATTTATTAGGTTCCCCAAAAAACCATTGTGGCCCTTACGATAACAACTAAGCTACCGGCATTGGGTCACGACATTTTAGTTAAATGTTTTATACAATTTTTTTTTACCCAAAAAAGATTCAGCGGATGGATGTAAAGTATAGCTTACAGTATCAGCTCACGAATTAAGCCATTTACATTTATTCGGGTAATTTACCACGTATTGTTATTTCCCTAGTACTATTTCTGCGAAAGCACTTTGTAGCCGCTCTGCATGGTAAAGAGATCATGACAAAATTAAATTCCCTTATTTTCTCGTAAAATAATAATTGATGATAACTGTGTACGTCTTCTAACATGGGAAATTTCATAAAAATGGCATTTTTCTTAATGACATGTTTGCTGTATGTAGTAAATTTGCTTTTACAATCAGAATACTTAATGTATATAAGCTATTTTAGTCATATTTAGTCAAACATAAAAGTACATCCTAAAAGACAGTAGGGGAGCCAATACTGGGTTGAAGGGATATAGCAATCTACGTAAACTGCACGGATTATATCGAAAAGAAATGAGACAATTGCAAAGCAAGGTAAGCCATTAAACAGCAATGCAATACTTACATACTGCAAGCAGTAACTTAACAATTGCTGCTAGTAATTATGTAATGTACGCATTGACTGGGCAGTTATGGAATTACTACTCACTGAAAAATGTAATGAATTAGTTGGGTTATCAAGTGATAATAGGAAAAACAAAAGATGGTAACGAAGACATATATTACCATGCAGCTTAGCAACAAACAAAATCAGCTTTTACGACCAGTACATATCAAATGAAAAAGATTACTAAGGCAAAAACTATTCATGGTCTCTATTATCAGACGGGGTGTACAAAAATTCATAGAGCACTCTTTGAATTTTATGACTTAATATGTTTTATGAACAGAATAACTTGTATGGCTTCCTAGTCGATATGTGTTTCGAAAAGGTGGTAGAGAAACAGAGACAGTGATTTCTAAAAGTAATCGTGACTTTTTGGGTAGCCTGTTTTATTTTCAACTGCTGGAACTCAATATATATAACCGTGACCTGTTATATTTTTCAAACAAAACCCATTTTATGTCGAGGAAAACGTCAACAAGCGCTGTACTTAGCAAATAATAACTCCATAGCTCATTAGTTTGCTGCAGAGACAAAACATGCGCCCGGAGGAGAGATGGCTCTTGTAAACACATCGCTAAACCCAGTTTAAAAATCCTTCTTATAAATGAAACAAAAAAAGATTAAGGAAACTAACAGAACATTGGCAAGTCAATAGATTAAAAAAGTTTTCATAAAGATGCGCTAATTATATTTGCACTTCTGGAGAAAGCTATAAATAAATGCACAGCATCTTTAAATATTGGATCTGATTTGTGGAAGTAATAATAGCATGTCGAGCTGAAATATCGTAAAAATTACAAATAAGAAACGGGTTGCGTCAAGTAGTTCAGAAATTTTAATTAAACAGTTGTGTATCTATTTATTTGATTACCTGTTCAATTTCTACCATGTTTAGAGGACTTGGACAAACAAAAATTATAATTATATAATTATATGATTATATATTTATAAAAAACGTGACACGAATTTACTGCATTTTAGTGCAGTTAAAAATAAAGCTACTGATACTGTAAGTTAAAAACGAAAGTTATACAGAGCAACACGTAAGGTAGTATATCGTGGAAGGCAGTATAGGTAAGCGAAACAAGCATATATCTAGCGCTGAACATGAATATTTATTCACTAGTGAATAGTGAACTTTTTTCATAGGGTGAAGGGTATAGTTGAAGAAGAAAGACAACCAGTTAATAGAAGAAAACATTGATAACTGCGAGTCGAGGAGATAAAAAATAAGTTATTTTTGTTGTTGTTGTTGTTGTTGTTGTTGATAGTCAGGTATGCCGGCACTATTACAATACATTCTGGCTATACACTACAATACGCTATTATATGTGGGTATGTCTTGGTATATTTTGGTAAAAACTTATTTACTGAGGTTTTTAACTGTCGCTAATTCTGCTTTCAGTTTTCTTCTGAGAACAGTACTGCCATCAGTTTCAATAAGCGCCGTCTAAATATATTTTTGTATTTAATTTACATATTTGTATGGATCATTTTCTTCAAGAAAAATTTATACTAGTTTACATCAAGCAAGTAATAAACTAAAACTGAGGAAGCGAGAAGGTGGCGTTTACCTGCGAAATAAACAACGGTTACGGCATTAGTGTTTAACACTCAGCATGGTTACGTAGATTTTGCATTTCCTTCTTGTAGAGTGCATTGCACATTTGAAGCAGATAAGCAGGGGGAGAAAAAAATGTACAAAGGGAGCAGGTAAACAACCTTCACCACAATACAGTCTCTCACGTGTAACACCTTGAACACTCTTTTGCCGGGCCGCTTGGAGCGAGGAGTATAGGCTTACCTCTTCTCAATCGATAGTGGCTCTCTCTCTCTCTCCCTCTCTCTCTAACTCTCACTGTTGTGAGGCTCTTTCACTTCCGAGCAATGCCCCCGGAATACCCAACCCCCCCTCTCGTATTCCCTCTCTCACCGTCGTGCCCCCTGCTCTCTATGCCCTGTGGTGCAGCCCCCCCCCCTATGCCCAGTGGATCAGCACTAAACGCTCGCGACTGTGCGTGTAATAAAGCACCTGCCTATCATTTTTACAAAGCCAATACACCAAAAAATATCATTGATTCAGAAACAACAAAGAGTTCTCATGGGCACCCACAGCGCACAGCATAGCATACCCTCATAATAAAAGTCTAGCTAAGAGGCATTGAACTCCGAATAGGTATTGTTCGCGAGGTGCGGGTGCACAAACAGAGCTCCATCCATGTCACCAATACAATCTTGCTTTCGCTTCACTACAACGTAACGTAAAAACTGCATAGATGAATTGTGTGTTAGTTTAGAGTTAACAAGAACGCTAGTTTTGATGAAAGAAATCGTGCGCTAATAGACCCTTTTTATCGAATGTTTTCATTGCACAATTGTAATATTCTAAGTAAAGACTGCATTCTCGGTGAAAATAAAAATCAAACAAATTTAGGGAGCAAAGACCTTAAAGTTGAAATTCTTTCTATGGAAAAAATCCCAAATAAATTTGCATTAAAAAGCTTCAAGTACAAAAAAAACTTTGAACGTTAAAAATTCAAAAGCCAATTCTCTAGAAACGGCAAGCATAACTATTGCTTCAGTAGTAATTATCGCATGTCATGTATCTTTAGAAACTACTATACCCTATAATACAGATCATTATTTCTAGGTATAGTAAAACTGCTAAATAAGTAAGATAGCCATCGACAAAATCCACTTAGTACAATTACAGGGATTATTTTGGAAGTCAAATGATCTACGAAATAATTTTTTTCTACTCTATTTGTGTATCTGTAAAATGCATACTCTTTTTAACTATATTCCTAATGTGCAACTTTTATGGTGAATCGCTAAACATTCTAAACGTCTGGATGTTCTTCATCTAAGAAACTACCTCCCCCAACCCACTCTTTTTTCTACAGCAATCCTTTACATACTGGACTCGCCTTCAACAATCACTTTCTCTCCACTAGTTCTTAATAAAACAGTCGCCCTCCATCTGCTCGTCTCTCATCTAATAATAAATTTCCTTCCACGCTTCTTAAATCCAACAACCATGCTCTAACTGCTCGTCTCTCCTCCAACTATCACTTTCTCTCTGCTGGTTCTTACTTTCCCACGGGTACCATCAATGGCCTCGTCCACAGTCCACCAACGGACTCTCTGCTTCTTTCAGTCCTTCATATAACTCAAGCCTAGACGCCGTGCTCTCTTATTAACTATTCGTAAGCAACCTCATGTCAAAGCTGTTGCATCTGTCTGGCAAACACTTGTTCTTCTCCTCAACAATTGCTCATACAAGAACGGAATTAAATAGGAATGGAAGTTTCACGTTCAGGAAGACGTGATACACACGCAGGAGCACTCAGACGAGCAGGGGCGGCTGGTAAAACTGTTTATCAAAGAAACTTAACTGATTCAGCGCTTGAATTTTCATGATAATTTGACAAAGTTATTTCTTTAAAAACATGCATCAATAGCCTGAAGGAAACGGCATGGATATTCTATGACACTCCGTTGATAAAACTAAGTAGATGATTCTTTTTATTGTAATATTACTTATTCCGGTTCCGCGTCTGACTGAAGAGAATATCACATTTCCGTCTAAAAAGTAATATACTGGGAATGATGAAAGAATTCCAAAGCAATTGTTTACATAAACAGTAAGGTTGGGAGTTTAATAAAAATTGGTAGTCTACATTGTTAACCTGCAACAAATTGGCGAAATTAAAGAGACACCCGATAAAGCATATCGCTTTATATCTTACACCCGTCTCTGCAGCGTGTAGTAATTCCCACTACGTACATTAGCTTTTAAGCTTAAATATTTTACGGTATGTCAAGAGGCCCATTCTTTATGTGCTCCTACATTCGCTGTAAAATCTTGGTACTGAGTCGTTTATTAATATATACAAATATATTAGTAATTTCTTCCGAAGTCACGAAAAGCAAAATCTATACGGTTAAAACAAAAGTTCTAAATGTCACTCAGCCACAGAGTTCCAAGAAATATACCGAGACTTGCAACCACTCCAACCAGAGTCTACGGTTACAGTACGACAAAAACTACAAAGTAATAGTACATTACACGAATGTTATTCCCCGTCATAACATGTTTATCGAAGCGACATGTTCTTCAGTCTGCTAGTCTTGACAAAAACAAACCCCTCCAACCTCAGTCGCAAACCCCTCTTCTGATTCCACATGAAGCTCAATTGCTCCAACTGCACTCGACGGTTCAGCCACCCGACACCTCTCTGGACCTCCTCCTGCCCTCCCTCCCTCCACCCTCCATCTCTGGGTCCAGGCTCCGACCTCATTCTGGGCCCTGCTGCTAAGTCCACTTGCAGGTTTGTTGCCTATGGAGCTACCCAGGCATAGCAGCTGATGCAGGTGTGAAAACATTGCGTAAGCAGTCCTTGTTTTTCTGAGTCTAAGGTCCACTTGCCGGTATTTTCCTATAGATTCAGCAATCCCTTACGAGAGATGCTGATGGGAATACATAGAATGAGCGAGATATCTCTGATGTGTACAAGTCCTCTTGCAGGTATATTCATATAGATCCACCCCTGCCTAATGCAGCGCTACAATCGAAAGCATATCGAACTGAACTAGAACGCATCGTGGCGTAAGACGCTGTCATTTTTCATGGCCAGCTTACTCTAGAGTTTTGGCATTTTTCACATTTCAGTCAACCCACCGGACTGTCTGAAAAATATTGTGATAATGGCTCAACTCCTTCTGCCTCTGTTTAGGAGCAGCTGCCTGATTATCGCTGTCATTTTTGATGGCCTCTAACTAAAGGTTTTTACCATTTTTCACATCTTAATCAACCCACCTGACTGACTAAAAAAGTTATTATCATGGCTCAACTCCTTCTGTCTCCTTATGGGTAGACAAACAACAAAATTCAGCGCCGTCATTTTTAATGGCCAGCTAACTCTGTTTCTTTTTCTTTTGTATTTCACATCTAGTCAACCCACTTGCCTCCCTGCAAAAAAATTATGAACATTGCTCAACTCCTCCCTCTTGTTGGGGGACAGACAGATAGATATATATATATATATATATACAAAGGATTTTTATTTCCCACAATACATTCATCTCACAACTATTGATCCGTAAGCATACCAAGAATATCTCGCTGGACACACTGCTATAACGTTATAAATCTACACAGACATGTTTATTTGTTTCATGGTTTGCATTGCATTATCTGTCCAATCGATCTTTCTACATAAAGCGTTATTGTTACGCTACTTGGGCTCTGCAATGAGCTTTATACAGTTAACAAGTACATATTTTCAGATGTCTAAAATGTTGCTGTAATTTCCGTTTCCTGAACCTTATCGCAAAATCCTCTCAGTGTTTCATACTCTGTTTCATGCACGTCAGAATTCCACTAAGTTAGCTTAGCAATACACGCTACGGAATTGTAACAGTATTACACTTAGTGCTCAATATCCTAAGTTCGACACAATACGCAGCTCACTTGACCACACCACAACTGAGAAATCCAGATGCACTGCTTCGTGCTGCCGATATTTGCCCGCTGGCGACAAAGGAGTACACGGCTCCAGTCGATCACAGACTGCCAGCGCTATGGCGCCAGGGACGGAAAACTCATGTGACAACCACCAACGAGCCCCGACCATCCCCGTTTCTGGTTAGGGCCAGTACCCCCATAATAACGTTTGAATGCTGGAAATGCCAACTCAGTAAGCCAAGCATTGCAAGAATTCACCTGTCTGGCAGACAAGCTCCAGTACAAGCGCGTGCTAGTCTGAAACTAACATACGGCCACTGCAAGCATAAAACCAAGCTCAATAATTACTGTATTGTTTCTTTCCAGATTGCATCTTCTTTGGTTGATTCACATTATGCCTGTCAGTCCAGAATGTATAGTTTATATCGAATCCACGCTGCTGTCTGCTAATAGCCGCACCCAACGGCCTACCTTGAACCCGCCTTGACTCCAACTTTAACAATGCCTGTCAAACCCCATGTCAATTCCCACCTCTGCAGTACCTGCTAATCCCTGTTTATGTACATCTACAGTATGGTTGCGCCAACGACAGCTCCATGCACCCCCTGCCCTTGCTGGACACACATACATCCTAAGTTGCTTCCGCTCTTAGTAGCGCCCATTTGGCCTCATCTCAACGTACGGTAGCCTCTTGAACTAAACTCTCAGCTGTGACCCTCTTAGCTCCACACTGACTCATTCTTAAGCCGTACCCTGTCTAGCCAAACCAAGAATTTAGTTTTAGCAGCGATAGTCTAGTCCTACCACGAGTTCAGTCTTAGCAGCGCCAGTCTAGCCCAATATGAGCTCAATCTTGCCCATCCCCTCTTAGCCGAATCCGGTTTGGCTCTACTTTTTACCGCAAACTGTTTGGCACCACCTTACCTACAACCTCAACCGCGCCCACTCTGGCTCCACCCTCTGCCTCGCCTTCCCTGTCACTACCTTGACTACACCCTCAGCCGCGCCCACTCTGGCTCCACCCTCTGCCTGGCCTTCCCTGACACCACCTTGACTACACCCTCAGCCGCGCCCACTCTGGCTCCACCCTTTGCCTCGCCTTCCCTGACACCACCTTGCCTGCACCCTCAGCCGCGCCCACTTTGGCTCCACCCTTTGCCGCCTCCTCTCTGACATCACCTTGTCTACACCCTCTGCCGCGCCCACTCTGACTCCACCCATTGTTGGGCTCTCTTTGACACCACCTTGATTTCACACTTAGCCTCGCCCACTCTTGCTCCACCCGCTTACGCACCCTCTTAGCCACCACCTTGACGACACCCCCAGTCGCGCCCACTCTGAATCGGGTCTTGACCGTGCCCACTGTGACTTCACCCGTAGCCGAGCATAAATTATCATTCTAAGACCCTCTTTAGCATCATCTCACCTCTTACCATGCCCACTTTGTCTCTGCTCATAGCAGGGCCACCATAGTTTCGTCCATCCTTTACCGCTACACCAGGAATGCACCGCCCTTACTGGCTCTGCTTATTCTTGCACCAGTACAAATCTACGATGTAGCCACCGGATAAGAACGACTCAACTCTTTAACGCATATATTCTATTTTTCTGACAGTATTTATAGTACTACTCTGAGGAAAAATAAACGTTTACACAATACGAATATGGTTTCATTTCAACCATGCGCACGATATGACTCTAATCGCACATACTCCATACGGTATAATCTCCATTCTAATCATACATACCAACACTAGACGCAGCTCTCGCTCTACCAATGACTGCAGTTTCAATACTCACGTTTTCGTTTCATTTTCTGTACGCCGCGTTAGCTATGGAAACCAAAGTATTGTTGAAATGATACACCTTAGCTCATTCAGAGGCCTAAATTACTTTTATTTTAGCTATCGCTGCTGTTGAGGTTATCTCTACAGGATTTTCGACAAGGCATTCGCAGCGAGCCACCATCTTCACAACACTACAGAAAATAAGCTACCCAACAGTCTGAAGAGTACATCCCATTATAGTGTTTTATCTGTGCAATAGACTTTATCCATAGGTATTACGGCTGGCTTGATGCTAGTGCATCAGCACAGATCAGCCATAAATTGTCATGATAAGACCCCTATAACCAACACGGCCTGCCGTTCGAAGCCACTCTGGCCAGTGCCCCGTTGTTCACACGCGCGCTCTCTGCCTAACATCGACCTCTCTACGTCGCCAAGATCCGTCTTTGCTGCCTCTTCTTCCTCTTTTTGTCGTCACTTCCTGAGCCGAAGTTCTCTCTTTGCTTCCTCTCTCACCTCAATAACACCACCACCACCCTGCAACCATCACCACCACTACCGCCACCAAGCTCCCGTCGTTGGCCCTGACAAGCGCTACGCTGATGAAGGATCCCTTTAAGAAGCTCTCCTGCTCTACCTGCTCTTAGATCCCAGCACCACTTCAACAAACAAGAGAAATTCTCAATAGGATTTTAGTTTTTCTGACTTCATTGCAAGTTAAGCCAAAGTTTTGCAGTTTTTTTCGTGAAAAAACGCTTTATGATGTATTTCCATGTGCGAAAACTTTTCGGGGGTTGTATTTAATTTCTGCCAGCAATGACTTCTTGCCGAATGTTACCTAAGACTGCATGTTATCACCTTTACATTAATAGTTGCTGTTTTTATGCGCGATAGCTTTTCAGTTGATGTTTTCTATTTTTGGCTCCTTTTTTTGTAGATGTTCACTAATTTGTAAACAATACCTTTGAGCAGGTGCGCAGGTGCGTGTGTGTGCTCAACAACGCGTACGCCTTCCGGTTTAGAATTTACATACACACAAAACTAAATTTCGTATGGACATTAATGAAACTACCCTACTGCTTCGTAATTAGTGTTCCAACGTTATAATTTCAACCGATGATGACTTACAATATGTTCTTCGTATCGCATTAAATATTAGATTGTATAAACAAACTGACATCATGTGAACACTATTTTCTACAAGATAGAGAGATAGATTTAATTTATTTCTCCATGGACAAGAAGTGTTCTTAGATGAATACTATTAGAGCTTATATCATAAAATGATATGTACATTCATTGTATAATAATATTAAGGCTATAAATTTGTAACAAAGCAGAAGTCATCCAATTAGGCAAAATGTGCTTCAAACTGATAACGATTATACAAACTAGAACTCTACTTTGCGTTACCTTGTGAGTACAGTGCTTTGCAAATGGTCTACTGCGTTCTATAGTAAAGATATTTTAAGTATTGCAGCGGCCAATATTCATTTAAGGATTTTGATATTCGCCTGGCATTGTTATCACGACTGGGCAGTGAAAAACTAAGGCATTTGCTTTTCCTGTACTACAATCTTTTACTAAGTGCATTAGTTTGTACCAAGTGCATCACTGCATCTCGTAAATTACTGTACCCCGTGTACTGTATTAAATGCATTTTCTGCAGTACCATCCAAATGCTGCCTACCTAATTCTCACTTATGGTATTTTCGTTCACATAAACTTAAGAAGTCATCATTGTGGATTTTATTTCTAATGTGAATGAACATAATACCATGTAGCGTTATTTTTTATTGTAGTATGCTTCACCATATTGTAGGACAAGTAATCTGTCTTAAGATCCAGTATGTTGTACATGCTACTGTAATCTTAATTTGACCATTCATTTTTCTGTTGATTGTTTTAGTTTAACCGAATAATTCGCTGATGATTCAGAGGGAATGTAAATAATAATCCAATTTTGCTTCGGTCGTAGCTCACTTCCTCTTGCCCTTGCTGAGTTTGACTGAATGGATACTGAGTCACATCGACTCACTATATACTCAAATCCTTAACTTGAATAACTGCTGGAAGCATCTGTAGAGGAAATGAATAGTGCTATTCTTACGGTAGGAGATATATAAGTCAGCAACAACAAGAGGAGGGTAGTAATTCGAAGTATCTCTTCATGTGTTCTCTGTATGATTTTTACCATTACACGAGATATTGGGTGGTATCCCACTTTCTGTAACTTAAGTTTGGTAGTTGTTAGATGGTCAGTTCTGGGTGTTTAAAGACGTTTAATGTGTGTCTTAACATTATTATATGATGATGTAAGTGAATTATGAGATGCAGCTCAGGGTTCAGTGTTAACTTAAACTTGTTGGGAATTTGCAAAGAAATCTGTAATTTGAAATAGGTAGGTACTCTGTTTCACAAATTTTTAGTAGCCTTACCATAGATAGGATCCATCCAATCCTATTCACTGTACGATTCAGCTTCAAAATTTTAATTTTCATACAAAGAACAGGATGAATTTTCCAGAAGCAAAGTGTAGTACGTTTCTTCAGTTTCATATAACTCTCTATTTTTAATAATGATGAGTATGGTAACAGTAAGTACTACTTCACAAAATTAGAACTAGTTCCTTCAAACCTAAAAAGTCAATGTTACCAAAGATTAATATGTATTATGTATATCAAATATAATTCTAGATGGTGGCATCGTCTTAACTTAATGTTCCTATGGGCTATCACATGCGGCATAATGAAAGAAGGTTCAAAGCGTGGTTAAAGGTCAAAGGTAGAAAATCATTCAAACTGGCTTCATAATATGTAAAGATAGGTAACGCACGAATTCATCCCAGCCGTAGGATAATAAAGTTCGGTTCATTTTTCTAACCGTGCAGTTACAAGACACATGCAGTACATCATTGAAAGGAAATTATTTCACTTCAAAACAGGTAACTTTAAATTAGATGATGAACAATAGGGTTTCGAAGCGGTTCATTTTCAGAGGGGAGACGATGCCTAAACTTCGATCATTTGTACCCACTGCCATCATACGCCAGTAAACCAAATAGACTGAGCAGTAGTAGGCTTTAATGAAGTACAGGCTGCAGCATAGACTTACGGGAATACAAGCGTAATATACAGTACGAACCACCGCATAAAATTTACATTATTTGCCGTTTTTCCTGCCTCAAGTACCAAAAATACGACACACACGCACACAAGTGCTTTAGGAAAATTGTCTCTTACAGTGCAACATGAAAAAATTTCAGGGGATTCAATGATAAATTAACACATGAAACCTTGAGCAGCATAATATAATATACTAAAGTAAATCTACTGATTTCATTGCACCATGAAAACAAACGCAATAATCTCAATTTACATAATTAAAATTACAAAAATAGCGATATATATGTACTTCAGTCGGCAACTCTGTTTATATCAATACCCGATCAAAATCGGAAGTCCCGCATATCCTAGGCCGAAATTACAACTGACGCAGTGTTCGTTTTGAGTAAGATTTTTCAATCTCAGTGTACTGCAAAAACGAACAGCATATGTAATATCGTATTTCATGAGATAAAGTATCGAAATTGCTGCACATGCAGTGTACCTTCCTCAGTAAATTTACTGACTTCAGAGCTGATCAAACCAGGAGAAAAAGCCGCAGCTACAGCTGGTCAAAAATTGAAAAAAAATCTCCCGAGAAAGAAGCACAAGCCGCACTGGAGCACACGACCGCAGCCTGTCGTTGACCTTCAGCAAACCACCTGTTGGCAGCCAGCAGCTACCTCTCTGCTCCAGTCTCCAGCAACAAGTTACTTAGCTATGCTACGCTCTGGCCACATATTCCTGCACTAATACAAAGCGGCGGGGTTATTAAGCCCTGTAATGCAGAGGCGTTCTGTGAAGGTAAGGCGTGATGATAGACATGCAATGAATTACTGGGTAGTTTAGGAGTCGCAAGTCTTTCAGTAGACGATCCAAACAGGAATTCAAAGGACCGGGCGTGTGGTATGTCGATGGAATCGAGGGGAATTTAGCCCTTGAAACAATAGGAATGTAAAGTTCGAGCTTTGCTTGCATAAAAACACGGCAATACCGGAGCATGATCATAGACGAAATGCACAATAATAATGTCATAAACTATTTACTTAGATTTTGCAAGACAATTTCATTAGGTTCATCACGGAATGCTGTTGCTCAAGTTCTTCAATAGGGTATCCGTTGGAAATTTCGTCAATGGATCGAAACGTCCCCATAAATAGAACCCAAAGTGTAATTATAAATAGTAAACGATCCAAACGACTGTCGGTACTCAGTGGAGTCTCACAAAATACGGTTCTTGGTCCAGTACTCTTCCTCATCATGATCACGTGCCTAAGGCACCAATGCAAATTTGTCGTTTCATTCTCATTTGTGGACGATATGAATATACTAGCCACGTACAGTGAGTGGCTGACGTGCATATGGCGCAAGTTGATTTTTCTAGTATCTTTTGCTGGTCGTCCGACAGCAACATGGTCTTCAACGAAACATAAGTTGAACAATTACGATACAGGAAAAACACCCGCCTCGTCGAATCAACATCCTACACGATGAGCAATGGAAGCAAATTCGCAAAATAGAAAATTTAAGAGACCTTGGAGTGAGCATGCAGGACAGTGCCACATACCATGGCTGGAGCAGTAACCGTATGAAAGAAAGGGAGTGAATAAATACTTCAAATATTCTTTTCACTAGAGGCACCTCCTGGAAACAGCAACCGATAACAGAACGCTGTTCACCTCTTTGAATATCAAACAAACAGAAAGATCCTATAGAACGCCTCGAGGCCATCCACAGTTCGTTCACTGCCAAAATTCGAGGCACGCAGGACTTAAACAACGACGAAAAAGTTCCCACCTTCAAATATACTCAAATCAACGGATATTCGAAGGCTTCACACTCATGTACTTTAGGATTGAAATTTTTTTAAAGAAATACTGGAAATCTAAATGGGCAGGTTAAAGTCAGTTACTCGGAACTACGTTGGTCTCACTTTGAAGCTCGAATTGCGATCACAAATGGGTGAGAGGCAATAGCCATAAAGTATTCTAGAAGCTCGACAGTTCGAAATAGAAGTTTGTTCAACAAAATGTCCCGTCATATTCGAAACGCCAGTAGCGGGAAAATATACATGGATAGACTCAGCCAACACCTGCAGACATGACTGCATGGCATCAAGCAACTCTTTCTCACACGAAAATTAAAATAAAAACACTGGTATAGAATGACAGGAGAATCTGCTGCCTTCTTACAAAGCAGTTACTAGCGACTCGAGCTACCCCCTGTACTGTATGAGTGCAAAACACGTTTTCATGAATGTCAGAATGAGGAGAACATATATATGATACCTAACGTGGCACATGGGCCAGCAACAATAAACATGGGATGAATTAATTCCGACCAGACACGCGGTTATTAAAATAGCATAAGCCTCACATATGCTCAGATATAGTCTATTGCACCTCGACTAATGCAACAGCGTATAACTTAGGAGGTGTATGTATTGATTGCACTAAGTTTATTAAAACGCTATTATAACTATTGGACTTTAGTTAAAATCATAGGGCCTACGCATGATGGGGTCGCACTATGCTTACAATCGTAAGTATAACTTATGATCGGTCATTCAGCTTGCACATCGTTCATTCTTCCGTATCTATGTTTTCGACTTTCAAGGGGCATCGCGATGGCGTGCGAGCTGAACGTCCACTCATAAGTTGAGCGCGCGATGGCATAGTGTGACCTCGGCATAAGAGAAGCCGATCGTTTCTAAGTTCTAACAAAGCCCAAACAAACAAAACATTAGGATCTTACACGGTACAGTTTCTAGTTCTCGGAACCATAAAAAGGTGCCGGAAGCTACTACAACTGACTAACAAAATTCGTTCTACCAGTAACAGAACGCAGTATTTTTGCAATACTTTGGCCTTAGCAAGATACAACAATCCAGTCACAAATTATAATTATAAACAACTGTCGAAAGGAACAAAATGTGTAACTGTTAAAAATATATTTGTTTTCTATGTATCTTGAACCATAACTTGACTCGCGTAAGGCTTACTCTCAGAAAAAAAACACAGTAGTAATAGAATACTAAGAACGTATTGCTTTGCATTGCATCTCGGACAATGAAGCAATTTACGACAGTTTCACCACAAATGATATAAATACAATATTTATCATATCCAAGAATATATTAGATATTATTGCAGTACAGACGGTTCAGAATGACATACAGTAACGCATTCATGGAGAATTCTCCTCTGAAACTGAATGTAAAACAATTATAAACACACGTACTACGTTTTTACAAGAAAAAATACAGTAGTAAAACAGATACATATTTTGTAATACCATTGACTGTAATATTCTATGGTAAAAAAAATCAACTTCAGTCTGTTAATATGACAACAGCATTCCATAGAAAGATTTCATTAATGATGCAATAATTTCAGTACTAAGAATAACACTCGAATTCATGCTGGCTGCGTAACGAATGCATTTCATAGAAAAATGGATCACAAAAAAATATTATTCCTGTAACTGAGAGCGCGAAACTGAAATTAGCATTGTCAACATGACGAAAGCATTTCATGAGAGTACAATGCAGAAAAACTTATTTAGAAGGAAAACGCTATATGACTACAGGCTTCAAAGACTCACGGTTACCGTGTCTTTAATTACAAAAGTAAGCCTTTAATTACCGGTCTACCGTAACAAAGCGAATTCCAGATGTTTTGAGAAGACTTGGGTGCAGTTGTTACTATTGAAGAAAGGTAATTAAAGCCTTAATTAATTCAAATCCGCTCTGCCAACAGTTATGTTCCTTCCGCTGCGTAGGATTTGTGCTGCTTGCACAAGACGCTCTGCAATGCTCATAGTTGAAATTGTCGACACATCTGAGTACAGTATGACAAATTCTGCATAAAATGCTGTTCACTGTAAAACATAGCACCGGTACTTTGTGCGAAAGCTCAAAGTTTCAACAATATTCTGAGTTATCTGAGATGTAATTTGAAGTGATTTATCATCGAATGGAATTCATTGGCTCCTGTAGTACCACACCCAATCATCACTAGAAAAAATTCGCAATATTTAAATCCAAGTTTTACGTAAATATATTCAAGAGCCGACGAGTTCACTTCAACAACATAGTTACTTTGGGGAACTTAAAAACTCTATTGTTTCAAAATCATTGAATTTGTTTCATTGTTTCAAAAATCTTTGATTAATTAAAATTTAGTTTTATTCTACCGTTTATTTAAAGATTTGCAAACAGCGGCTCTTTTTCGGGCTCTCATAAAACCAGGCCAGTTTTCTTTGTAATTTTGCCGAATTCATGTCGTGACTATTTTTTTTATCAATATAAAAATTTAAAACAGCTGACGTTTTCCGTCTTGAAGAAAATCAGATCAGCCTCTGAACCGTGTTACTGAAATCCTTATATCACTTTTCCATCATTCACAAACAACGATTATTTTTCTAGCTCCCCTAAAATCAGGTCAATCCTCTTCATCATATTGATGAATTCCTGGTATCACTTTTTCTATTAATTTAAAAATTCATTAATAGCGGTTGTTTTCTAGCTCGCAAAAAGCAAGCCAGTATTTTCTATCATATTATTGACTTCCTGTTATCGTTTTATTTCTATCAATTTAATGATCCACCGGCAGCGGTTGTTTCCCAGCTCATATAAAATCAGCCCAGTATTTTCTATCATGTTATTTAATTAATTTTACTGTTTTTCTATCTATTTGAAGATTCATCAAGAGCGACTGTTTTCCAGCGCCTATCAAATAAGATCGCTCCTCTTTATTTTCCTTCGAGTTTGCACCGTCGCCGAACGGTTCCAGCGCAGTTCCATCGGATCGTCACAATTACTGCAACGACCCACCCAGGCTCTCCTTCTAATTAACGAATAGCTTCCATGGCGCTCCATCCTATTCTTTTTCGAATTAATAATGGCGTCTGAGGTGAGGCCAACGCTCGATGCTACGTCACCGTGAACCGTGGCATTCAGTTCAGCTGCAGGAGGTAAGAGACTCTCTTCTTTAGCTCCAGGCCTCAAAATAGAACACGGCAGCGAAAACCAAGCCGACCGACCTGGTCGCTCGTGCTTGCGCAGCTGCCACAACCGAGGCTAAGAGATGGACACACACACACCAGCTGAGTCGCCGTGACGTACGTCAAAGTGAGCCTCATGTATCTGTTCGAACGCTTATAAGCGCTGTAGGTTAAGGCGCAAGATTATAATTGCTTGCATTAACTTATTGCTAATGGACAGACCAAGAGGCTTATTCACCGAGAGCAGCCAAAGCACAGGTTTCGGTCAGTTCTGATACATTGTCGCTTAGCAAACACGTACAGAAACTTATACACATCTTAAGGCCGGTACACACGCTAGCTAAAAGCTGAAGAAACTGTCGTAAATGAGCGGAATATTCTGCGCAAAATCTCGCCTCCCACTTCGCACGTGAGAATAGTCCGATGATCAACAGATTATTATCAGAACTTCACCCTCGGGCCACATCGGACAGGTAGCACAACGCAAATGAAGCACTTTGTAAAACCGGGCAGCCAAAACGCTGGTAAAGGAAATCGAACAAAAAGCCATCAACAGCTGACTCAAAAGCCTGCAAGCCAACATGACCGAAAGCCGATGCCAGCAACAAATTCGAAACCTTAATGGACTAGTGCAAAAAGCACCGACTGAACTGAATAGTTCGGCACCTAACATTCTAAAACGTAAAAGAGTGCGCGTCAACCGCAGCACGTGTAACTCCCCTAAAGACCATGGGGCAGGGACAAAGAATACAACCAATGTCTCTCATTGTTGTACACCCTATAAAACAAACACATGGGCAGGCTCCCTCTTTCCTATGGGACAAATTCACCAGATCATTTCAGCGCACAGCCTGCTGGCTGAACTAACAAGTCGGTCCAACAGACGCAAGTGACTGCCAGTAGCTGAAGCCCAGACCGGTGAGCAATACTTCGAAACAGGCAGCATAAAAGCATCTGCGGACAACCTCAATTTCACCAAACACTGAATTGACCTGAAGCAGGAGCTCATTCTTACTGGAAGTACGTGACACTGTAGAGGCCCGAAATCGCAGCCTCTTGTTGGGCTTAAGTTTTGTTCGGAACAATTTACCCGCCGGAGTTCTTCAGGCCGCGGGCACGATATATGGCAACGCCGCATTGATATGTTGGAAGGTTTTCCGTGAGGATGCTCTGTGCATCCTTCGATTTTTTTAAGTTCATTACATTGGCTAGAGTAATTATAACTCAGTGAATTACGATAAAATAGGCCATTATTTACTGCTGAAACCTAGACTATCTTTTCATTTTCAGTGTATTACTTTTCTAATTTACTCACATTGTTGATGTTACGTTTGACCTAAATAAAGAAGTAATTCACCTGGTATATCGGGGCCTGCAGGGCAAAAAATCGATGTACATTTCTAGAATTTCATCTCTGTGATGCGACCATTAGATGGTGTCAGTGGCTGCTTAGGTACCGCACCTTTTTGCGCGGGAGGGCGGGTGTATTTTTCAAACACCACCCGTAACGGGTGGTGGCATTATTGTAGGAGTGCTTCCCTATTCATCAACTCCAGTAAAACTCAACTGAAACAAGCTAGCCCTGCGTCCAACTTGCTGCTTCTGTGATCGTAGCTAGCGATCCGTATCATGTCTTGCAAATGTGAAGGTCACCTTTACGTTGCAGCGCCGGCCATTATGAACGTAACTTGTAAACTTGAGCGAGAGTATTTGTACTGTCAAGCCTATACGTAATTTACTGCAATCTATTTCCGAAATGCTGCCTTGTATTCGTGAGAGTAAGTGGTAAGTCGGGTTGTCCTCGTCAGTAAACTCTTGTGATTTAGTCTTAAATTGATGTTCTCTAGCGTTGTTGAGGAACTTGGCCATCCACAAGTTTAATGGATCCTGTTTAGGATGTGACGTTTTCTTCCTGTGGAGTATCGATGTAACACTCGATTTACCATTCTGATTGTCTTTATCAGGGTATTTTTGTCATATGGCGATGGTTCAGTGCGCTCAAAGGAGCAGTTTACTTACCTTTATAACAGACGAGGTTCCATGCATCTTGTAGCTAAATGCCCCGAGATAGTTTCATATTTATCCTCACGGCACATCGTGGACAGTCACCTGGGAACCGAAAATCGCGCTCCGCTATCTAGGCTTTCAGATGAGAAAAAGGTAGTTAAACAATGTTGGTGGCTCCTCTCTGAACAAGACCAATCACCAAAATGTGCTCCTCAAAAGCAATCTTCTCTTCAAAGAAAATACCGAGAATCTCAAAGGAGCTAGACTCTTGAAGCAAAGTTTCATCTATCTTAGGGCGTGGATGCTGCGGTGAAAGTGTCCAAGACCAACAGACGATAATAGATTTTGTCTTACTGGCGTCCAGCTTCATCCGCCATGCCGAGCACCATGCACTAATTTGCGAAAGGTTCCTGTTCAGAGGCTGGTCGACATCATTACGCATGCGGGAGTCAGGTATCACTGCTATCAAAGGGAAATCGTCGACATAGTTGATCATCGTGTTTTCTAGCGAAGAGAGCATATCACTAGTATACAGAACCAGTGTTAGGCCCTCAGTTCACCTACCGGATGCACTGTCACGATCATGTGATACCACACCTTGAGGCAAAGCTATAAAAGCTCTCTGTACCATTATGAGTCAGCTCAGAGCGCGCCTGTGACTAAGTAGGCCAACATA